>JAQMRL010000091.1:0-87842 GCA_035578175.1 Catonia carolina | reverse complement strand
TGAACCTTTAGTCCGATCGCGCCGGGACCGCGCCAGTTAGATGCGCCGTTGTAAAATCTTTCAAATGAGACCTAGCCAGGGCTTCTAGCTCCTTCCGTTCGGCCGCTACAAGCCAAAAACCGTTTTTTTTTCCGTATGAGATGATTGCTCCCGTATGAAATGTTAGGTATCGGGCGGCCTCGCCTAGTAGCCGAGCGCTCGGGCCCGGCACTGATCATGCCATACGAGAAATTTTTCGTATGAGATGATCGCTCCCGTATGGAATGTTCGGTAGCAGGCGGACTCGCCTAGTAGGGCCGACCGCTCGGGCCCTGCACTCATCATGCCATACGGAAAAAAAAAACGGTTTTTGGCTTGTAGCGGCTGAACCTTTAGTCCGATCGCGCCGGGACCGCGCCAGTTAGATGCGCCGTTGTAAAATCTTTCAAATGAGACCTAGCCAGGGCTTCTAGCTCCTTCCGTTCGGCCGCTACAAGCCAAAAACCGTTTTTTTTTCCGTATGAGATGATTGCTCCCGTATGAAATGTTAGGTATCGGGCGGCCTCGCCTAGTAGCCGAGCGCTCGGGCCCGGCACTGATCATGCCATACGAGAAATTTTTCGTATGAGATGATCGCTCCCGTATGGAATGTTCGGTAGCAGGCGGACTCGCCTAGTAGGGCCGACCGCTCGGGCCCTGCACTCATCATGCCATACGGAAAAAAAAAACGGTTTTTGGCTTGTAGCGGCTGAACCTTTAGTCCGATCGCGCCGGGACCGCGCCAGTTAGATGCGCCGTTGTAAAATCTTTCAAATGAGACCTAGCCAGGGCTTCTAGCTCCTTCCGTTCGGCCGCTACAAGCCAAAAACCGTTTTTTTTTCCGTATGAGATGATTGCTCCCGTATGAAATGTTAGGTATCGGGCGGCCTCGCCTAGTAGCCGAGCGCTCGGGCCCGGCACTGATCATGCCATACGAGAAATTTTTCGTATGAGATGATCGCTCCCGTATGGAATGTTCGGTAGCAGGCGGACTCGCCTAGTAGGGCCGACCGCTCGGGCCCTGCACTCATCATGCCATACGGAAAAAAAAAACGGTTTTTGGCTTGTAGCGGCTGAACCTTTAGTCCGATCGCGCCGGGACCGCGCCAGTTAGATGCGCCGTTGTAAAATCTTTCAAATGAGACCTAGCCAGGGCTTCTAGCTCCTTCCGTTCGGCCGCTACAAGCCAAAAACCGTTTTTTTTTCCGTATGAGATGATTGCTCCCGTATGAAATGTTAGGTATCGGGCGGCCTCGCCTAGTAGCCGAGCGCTCGGGCCCGGCACTGATCATGCCATACGAGAAATTTTTCGTATGAGATGATCGCTCCCGTATGGAATGTTCGGTAGCAGGCGGACTCGCCTAGTAGGGCCGACCGCTCGGGCCCTGCACTCATCATGCCATACGGAAAAAAAAAACGGTTTTTGGCTTGTAGCGGCTGAACCTTTAGTCCGATCGCGCCGGGACCGCGCCAGTTAGATGCGCCGTTGTAAAATCTTTCAAATGAGACCTAGCCAGGGCTTCTAGCTCCTTCCGTTCGGCCGCTACAAGCCAAAAACCGTTTTTTTTTCCGTATGAGATGATTGCTCCCGTATGAAATGTTAGGTATCGGGCGGCCTCGCCTAGTAGCCGAGCGCTCGGGCCCGGCACTGATCATGCCATACGAGAAATTTTTCGTATGAGATGATCGCTCCCGTATGGAATGTTCGGTAGCAGGCGGACTCGCCTAGTAGGGCCGACCGCTCGGGCCCTGCACTCATCATGCCATACGGAAAAAAAAAACGGTTTTTGGCTTGTAGCGGCTGAACCTTTAGTCCGATCGCGCCGGGACCGCGCCAGTTAGATGCGCCGTTGTAAAATCTTTCAAATGAGACCTAGCCAGGGCTTCTAGCTCCTTCCGTTCGGCCGCTACAAGCCAAAAACCGTTTTTTTTTCCGTATGAGATGATTGCTCCCGTATGAAATGTTAGGTATCGGGCGGCCTCGCCTAGTAGCCGAGCGCTCGGGCCCGGCACTGATCATGCCATACGAGAAATTTTTCGTATGAGATGATCGCTCCCGTATGGAATGTTCGGTAGCAGGCGGACTCGCCTAGTAGGGCCGACCGCTCGGGCCCTGCACTCATCATGCCATACGGAAAAAAAAAACGGTTTTTGGCTTGTAGCGGCTGAACCTTTAGTCCGATCGCGCCGGGACCGCGCCAGTTAGATGCGCCGTTGTAAAATCTTTCAAATGAGACCTAGCCAGGGCTTCTAGCTCCTTCCGTTCGGCCGCTACAAGCCAAAAACCGTTTTTTTTTCCGTATGAGATGATTGCTCCCGTATGAAATGTTAGGTATCGGGCGGCCTCGCCTAGTAGCCGAGCGCTCGGGCCCGGCACTGATCATGCCATACGAGAAATTTTTCGTATGAGATGATCGCTCCCGTATGGAATGTTCGGTAGCAGGCGGACTCGCCTAGTAGGGCCGACCGCTCGGGCCCTGCACTCATCATGCCATACGGAAAAAAAAAACGGTTTTTGGCTTGTAGCGGCTGAACCTTTAGTCCGATCGCGCCGGGACCGCGCCAGTTAGATGCGCCGTTGTAAAATCTTTCAAATGAGACCTAGCCAGGGCTTCTAGCTCCTTCCGTTCGGCCGCTACAAGCCAAAAACCGTTTTTTTTTCCGTATGAGATGATTGCTCCCGTATGAAATGTTAGGTATCGGGCGGCCTCGCCTAGTAGCCGAGCGCTCGGGCCCGGCACTGATCATGCCATACGAGAAATTTTTCGTATGAGATGATCGCTCCCGTATGGAATGTTCGGTAGCAGGCGGACTCGCCTAGTAGGGCCGACCGCTCGGGCCCTGCACTCATCATGCCATACGGAAAAAAAAAACGGTTTTTGGCTTGTAGCGGCTGAACCTTTAGTCCGATCGCGCCGGGACCGCGCCAGTTAGATGCGCCGTTGTAAAATCTTTCAAATGAGACCTAGCCAGGGCTTCTAGCTCCTTCCGTTCGGCCGCTACAAGCCAAAAACCGTTTTTTTTTCCGTATGAGATGATTGCTCCCGTATGAAATGTTAGGTATCGGGCGGCCTCGCCTAGTAGCCGAGCGCTCGGGCCCGGCACTGATCATGCCATACGAGAAATTTTTCGTATGAGATGATCGCTCCCGTATGGAATGTTCGGTAGCAGGCGGACTCGCCTAGTAGGGCCGACCGCTCGGGCCCTGCACTCATCATGCCATACGGAAAAAAAAAACGGTTTTTGGCTTGTAGCGGCTGAACCTTTAGTCCGATCGCGCCGGGACCGCGCCAGTTAGATGCGCCGTTGTAAAATCTTTCAAATGAGACCTAGCCAGGGCTTCTAGCTCCTTCCGTTCGGCCGCTACAAGCCAAAAACCGTTTTTTTTTCCGTATGAGATGATTGCTCCCGTATGAAATGTTAGGTATCGGGCGGCCTCGCCTAGTAGCCGAGCGCTCGGGCCCGGCACTGATCATGCCATACGAGAAATTTTTCGTATGAGATGATCGCTCCCGTATGGAATGTTCGGTAGCAGGCGGACTCGCCTAGTAGGGCCGACCGCTCGGGCCCTGCACTCATCATGCCATACGGAAAAAAAAAACGGTTTTTGGCTTGTAGCGGCTGAACCTTTAGTCCGATCGCGCCGGGACCGCGCCAGTTAGATGCGCCGTTGTAAAATCTTTCAAATGAGACCTAGCCAGGGCTTCTAGCTCCTTCCGTTCGGCCGCTACAAGCCAAAAACCGTTTTTTTTTCCGTATGAGATGATTGCTCCCGTATGAAATGTTAGGTATCGGGCGGCCTCGCCTAGTAGCCGAGCGCTCGGGCCCGGCACTGATCATGCCATACGAGAAATTTTTCGTATGAGATGATCGCTCCCGTATGGAATGTTCGGTAGCAGGCGGACTCGCCTAGTAGGGCCGACCGCTCGGGCCCTGCACTCATCATGCCATACGGAAAAAAAAAACGGTTTTTGGCTTGTAGCGGCTGAACCTTTAGTCCGATCGCGCCGGGACCGCGCCAGTTAGATGCGCCGTTGTAAAATCTTTCAAATGAGACCTAGCCAGGGCTTCTAGCTCCTTCCGTTCGGCCGCTACAAGCCAAAAACCGTTTTTTTTTCCGTATGAGATGATTGCTCCCGTATGAAATGTTAGGTATCGGGCGGCCTCGCCTAGTAGCCGAGCGCTCGGGCCCGGCACTGATCATGCCATACGAGAAATTTTTCGTATGAGATGATCGCTCCCGTATGGAATGTTCGGTAGCAGGCGGACTCGCCTAGTAGGGCCGACCGCTCGGGCCCTGCACTCATCATGCCATACGGAAAAAAAAAAACGGTTTTTGGCTTGTAGCGGCTGAACCTTTAGTCCGATCGCGCCGGGACCGCGCCAGTTAGATGCGCCGTTGTAAAATCTTTCAAATGAGACCTAGCCAGGGCTTCTAGCTCCTTCCGTTCGGCCGCTACAAGCCAAAAACCGTTTTTTTTTCCGTATGAGATGATTGCTCCCGTATGAAATGTTAGGTATCGGGCGGCCTCGCCTAGTAGCCGAGCGCTCGGGCCCGGCACTGATCATGCCATACGAGAAATTTTTCGTATGAGATGATCGCTCCCGTATGGAATGTTCGGTAGCAGGCGGACTCGCCTAGTAGGGCCGACCGCTCGGGCCCTGCACTCATCATGCCATACGGAAAAAAAAAACGGTTTTTGGCTTGTAGCGGCTGAACCTTTAGTCCGATACGCGCCGGGACCGCGCCAGTTAGATGCGCCGTTGTAAAATCTTTCAAATGAGACCTAGCCAGGGCTTCTAGCTCCTTCCGTTCGGCCGCTACAAGCCAAAAACCGTTTTTTTTTTCCGTATGAGATGATTGCTCCCGTATGAAATGTTAGGTATCGGGCGGCCTCGCCTAGTAGCCGAGCGCTCGGGCCCGGCACTGATCATGCCATACGAGAAATTTTTCGTATGAGATGATCGCTCCCGTATGGAATGTTCGGTAGCAGGCGGACTCGCCTAGTAGGGCCGACCGCTCGGGCCCTGCACTCATCATGCCATACGGAAAAAAAAAAACGGTTTTTGGCTTGTAGCGGCTGAACCTTTAGTCCGATCGCGCCGGGACCGCGCCAGTTAGATGCGCCGTTGTAAAATCTTTCAAATGAGACCTAGCCAGGGCTTCTAGCTCCTTCCGTTCGGCCGCTACAAGCCAAAAACCGTTTTTTTTTCCGTATGAGATGATTGCTCCCGTATGAAATGTTAGGTATCGGGCGGCCTCGCCTAGTAGCCGAGCGCTCGGGCCCGGCACTGATCATGCCATACGAGAAATTTTTCGTATGAGATGATCGCTCCCGTATGGAATGTTCGGTAGCAGGCGGACTCGCCTAGTAGGGCCGACCGCTCGGGCCCTGCACTCATCATGCCATACGGAAAAAAAAAACGGTTTTTGGCTTGTAGCGGCTGAACCTTTAGTCCGATCGCGCCGGGACCGCGCCAGTTAGATGCGCCGTTGTAAAATCTTTCAAATGAGACCTAGCCAGGGCTTCTAGCTCCTTCCGTTCGGCCGCTACAAGCCAAAAACCGTTTTTTTTTTCCGTATGAGATGATTGCTCCCGTATGAAATGTTAGGTATCGGGCGGCCTCGCCTAGTAGCCGAGCGCTCGGGCCCGGCACTGATCATGCCATACGAGAAATTTTTCGTATGAGATGATCGCTCCCGTATGGAATGTTCGGTAGCAGGCGGACTCGCCTAGTAGGGCCGACCGCTCGGGCCCTGCACTCATCATGCCATACGGAAAAAAAAAACGGTTTTTGGCTTGTAGCGGCTGAACCTTTAGTCCGATCGCGCCGGGACCGCGCCAGTTAGATGCGCCGTTGTAAAATCTTTCAAATGAGACCTAGCCAGGGCTTCTAGCTCCTTCCGTTCGGCCGCTACAAGCCAAAAACCGTTTTTTTTTCCGTATGAGATGATTGCTCCCGTATGAAATGTTAGGTATCGGGCGGCCTCGCCTAGTAGCCGAGCGCTCGGGCCCGGCACTGATCATGCCATACGAGAAATTTTTCGTATGAGATGATCGCTCCCGTATGGAATGTTCGGTAGCAGGCGGACTCGCCTAGTAGGGCCGACCGCTCGGGCCCTGCACTCATCATGCCATACGGAAAAAAAAAAACGGTTTTTGGCTTGTAGCGGCTGAACCTTTAGTCCGATCGCGCCGGGACCGCGCCAGTTAGATGCGCCGTTGTAAAATCTTTCAAATGAGACCTAGCCAGGGCTTCTAGCTCCTTCCGTTCGGCCGCTACAAGCCAAAAACCGTTTTTTTTTCCGTATGAGATGATTGCTCCCGTATGAAATGTTAGGTATCGGGCGGCCTCGCCTAGTAGCCGAGCGCTCGGGCCCGGCACTGATCATGCCATACGAGAAATTTTTCGTATGAGATGATCGCTCCCGTATGGAATGTTCGGTAGCAGGCGGACTCGCCTAGTAGGGCCGACCGCTCGGGCCCTGCACTCATCATGCCATACGGAAAAAAAAAACGGTTTTTGGCTTGTAGCGGCTGAACCTTTAGTCCGATCGCGCCGGGACCGCGCCAGTTAGATGCGCCGTTGTAAAATCTTTCAAATGAGACCTAGCCAGGGCTTCTAGCTCCTTCCGTTCGGCCGCTACAAGCCAAAAACCGTTTTTTTTTCCGTATGAGATGATTGCTCCCGTATGAAATGTTAGGTATCGGGCGGCCTCGCCTAGTAGCCGAGCGCTCGGGCCCGGCACTGATCATGCCATACGAGAAATTTTTCGTATGAGATGATCGCTCCCGTATGGAATGTTCGGTAGCAGGCGGACTCGCCTAGTAGGGCCGACCGCTCGGGCCCTGCACTCATCATGCCATACGGAAAAAAAAAACGGTTTTTGGCTTGTAGCGGCTGAACCTTTAGTCCGATCGCGCCGGGACCGCGCCAGTTAGATGCGCCGTTGTAAAATCTTTCAAATGAGACCTAGCCAGGGCTTCTAGCTCCTTCCGTTCGGCCGCTACAAGCCAAAAACCGTTTTTTTTTCCGTATGAGATGATTGCTCCCGTATGAAATGTTAGGTATCGGGCGGCCTCGCCTAGTAGCCGAGCGCTCGGGCCCGGCACTGATCATGCCATACGAGAAATTTTTCGTATGAGATGATCGCTCCCGTATGGAATGTTCGGTAGCAGGCGGACTCGCCTAGTAGGGCCGACCGCTCGGGCCCTGCACTCATCATGCCATACGGAAAAAAAAAACGGTTTTTGGCTTGTAGCGGCTGAACCTTTAGTCCGATCGCGCCGGGACCGCGCCAGTTAGATGCGCCGTTGTAAAATCTTTCAAATGAGACCTAGCCAGGGCTTCTAGCTCCTTCCGTTCGGCCGCTACAAGCCAAAAACCGTTTTTTTTTCCGTATGAGATGATTGCTCCCGTATGAAATGTTAGGTATCGGGCGGCCTCGCCTAGTAGCCGAGCGCTCGGGCCCGGCACTGATCATGCCATACGAGAAATTTTTCGTATGAGATGATCGCTCCCGTATGGAATGTTCGGTAGCAGGCGGACTCGCCTAGTAGGGCCGACCGCTCGGGCCCTGCACTCATCATGCCATACGGAAAAAAAAAACGGTTTTTGGCTTGTAGCGGCTGAACCTTTAGTCCGATCGCGCCGGGACCGCGCCAGTTAGATGCGCCGTTGTAAAATCTTTCAAATGAGACCTAGCCAGGGCTTCTAGCTCCTTCCGTTCGGCCGCTACAAGCCAAAAACCGTTTTTTTTTTCCGTATGAGATGATTGCTCCCGTATGAAATGTTAGGTATCGGGCGGCCTCGCCTAGTAGCCGAGCGCTCGGGCCCGGCACTGATCATGCCATACGAGAAATTTTTCGTATGAGATGATCGCTCCCGTATGGAATGTTCGGTAGCAGGCGGACTCGCCGAGTAGGGCCGACCGCTCGGGCCCTGCACTCATCATGCCATACGGAAAAAAAAACGGTTTTTGGCTTGTAGCGGCTGAACCTTTAGTCCGATCGCGCCGGGACCGCGCCAGTTAGATGCGCCGTTGTAAAATCTTTCAAATGAGACCTAGCCAGGGCTTCTAGCTCCTTCCGTTCGGCCGCTACAAGCCAAAAACCGTTTTTTTTTTCCGTATGAGATGATTGCTCCCGTATGAAATGTTAGGTATCGGGCGGCCTCGCCTAGTAGCCGAGCGCTCGGGCCCGGCACTGATCATGCCATACGAGAAATTTTTCGTATGAGATGATCGCTCCCGTATGGAATGTTCGGTAGCAGGCGGACTCGCCTAGTAGGGCCGACCGCTCGGGCCCTGCACTCATCATGCCATACGGAAAAAAAAACGGTTTTTGGCTTGTAGCGGCTGAACCTTTAGTCCGATCGCGCCGGGACCGCGCCAGTTAGATGCGCCGTTGTAAAATCTTTCAAATGAGACCTAGCCAGGGCTTCTAGCTCCTTCCGTTCGGCCGCTACAAGCCAAAAACCGTTTTTTTTTTCCGTATGAGATGATTGCTCCCGTATGAAATGTTAGGTATCGGGCGGCCTCGCCTAGTAGCCGAGCGCTCGGGCCCGGCACTGATCATGCCATACGAGAAATTTTTCGTATGAGATGATCGCTCCCGTATGGAATGTTCGGTAGCAGGCGGACTCGCCTAGTAGGGCCGACCGCTCGGGCCCTGCACTCATCATGCCATACGGAAAAAAAAACGGTTTTTGGCTTGTAGCGGCTGAACCTTTAGTCCGATCGCGCCGGGACCGCGCCAGTTAGATGCGCCGTTGTAAAATCTTTCAAATGAGACCTAGCCAGGGCTTCTAGCTCCTTCCGTTCGGCCGCTACAAGCCAAAAACCGTTTTTTTTTCCGTATGAGATGATTGCTCCCGTATGAAATGTTAGGTATCGGGCGGCCTCGCCTAGTAGCCGAGCGCTCGGGCCCGGCACTGATCATGCCATACGAGAAATTTTTCGTATGAGATGATCGCTCCCGTATGGAATGTTCGGTAGCAGGCGGACTCGCCTAGTAGGGCCGACCGCTCGGGCCCTGCACTCATCATGCCATACGGAAAAAAAAAACGGTTTTTGGCTTGTAGCGGCTGAACCTTTAGTCCGATCGCGCCGGGACCGCGCCAGTTAGATGCGCCGTTGTAAAATCTTTCAAATGAGACCTAGCCAGGGCTTCTAGCTCCTTCCGTTCGGCCGCTACAAGCCAAAAACCGTTTTTTTTTTCCGTATGAGATGATTGCTCCCGTATGAAATGTTAGGTATCGGGCGGCCTCGCCTAGTAGCCGAGCGCTCGGGCCCGGCACTGATCATGCCATACGAGAAATTTTTCGTATGAGATGATCGCTCCCGTATGGAATGTTCGGTAGCAGGCGGACTCGCCTAGTAGGGCCGACCGCTCGGGCCCTGCACTCATCATGCCATACGGAAAAAAAAAACGGTTTTTGGCTTGTAGCGGCTGAACCTTTAGTCCGATCGCGCCGGGACCGCGCCAGTTAGATGCGCCGTTGTAAAATCTTTCAAATGAGACCTAGCCAGGGCTTCTAGCTCCTTCCGTTCGGCCGCTACAAGCCAAAAACCGTTTTTTTTTCCGTATGAGATGATTGCTCCCGTATGAAATGTTAGGTATCGGGCGGCCTCGCCTAGTAGCCGAGCGCTCGGGCCCGGCACTGATCATGCCATACGAGAAATTTTTCGTATGAGATGATCGCTCCCGTATGGAATGTTCGGTAGCAGGCGGACTCGCCTAGTAGGGCCGACCGCTCGGGCCCTGCACTCATCATGCCATACGGAAAAAAAAAACGGTTTTTGGCTTGTAGCGGCTGAACCTTTAGTCCGATCGCGCCGGGACCGCGCCAGTTAGATGCGCCGTTGTAAAATCTTTCAAATGAGACCTAGCCAGGGCTTCTAGCTCCTTCCGTTCGGCCGCTACAAGCCAAAAACCGTTTTTTTTTTCCGTATGAGATGATTGCTCCCGTATGAAATGTTAGGTATCGGGCGGCCTCGCCTAGTAGCCGAGCGCTCGGGCCCGGCACTGATCATGCCATACGAGAAATTTTTCGTATGAGATGATCGCTCCCGTATGGAATGTTCGGTAGCAGGCGGACTCGCCTAGTAGGGCCGACCGCTCGGGCCCTGCACTCATCATGCCATACGGAAAAAAAAAACGGTTTTTGGCTTGTAGCGGCTGAACCTTTAGTCCGATCGCGCCGGGACCGCGCCAGTTAGATGCGCCGTTGTAAAATCTTTCAAATGAGACCTAGCCAGGGCTTCTAGCTCCTTCCGTTCGGCCGCTACAAGCCAAAAACCGTTTTTTTTTTCCGTATGAGATGATTGCTCCCGTATGAAATGTTAGGTATCGGGCGGCCTCGCCTAGTAGCCGAGCGCTCGGGCCCGGCACTGATCATGCCATACGAGAAATTTTTCGTATGAGATGATCGCTCCCGTATGGAATGTTCGGTAGCAGGCGGACTCGCCTAGTAGGGCCGACCGCTCGGGCCCTGCACTCATCATGCCATACGGAAAAAAAAAACGGTTTTTGGCTTGTAGCGGCTGAACCTTTAGTCCGATCGCGCCGGGACCGCGCCAGTTAGATGCGCCGTTGTAAAATCTTTCAAATGAGACCTAGCCAGGGCTTCTAGCTCCTTCCGTTCGGCCGCTACAAGCCAAAAACCGTTTTTTTTTCCGTATGAGATGATTGCTCCCGTATGAAATGTTAGGTATCGGGCGGCCTCGCCTAGTAGCCGAGCGCTCGGGCCCGGCACTGATCATGCCATACGAGAAATTTTTCGTATGAGATGATCGCTCCCGTATGGAATGTTCGGTAGCAGGCGGACTCGCCTAGTAGGGCCGACCGCTCGGGCCCTGCACTCATCATGCCATACGGAAAAAAAAAACGGTTTTTGGCTTGTAGCGGCTGAACCTTTAGTCCGATCGCGCCGGGACCGCGCCAGTTAGATGCGCCGTTGTAAAATCTTTCAAATGAGACCTAGCCAGGGCTTCTAGCTCCTTCCGTTCGGCCGCTACAAGCCAAAAACCGTTTTTTTTTTCCGTATGAGATGATTGCTCCCGTATGAAATGTTAGGTATCGGGCGGCCTCGCCTAGTAGCCGAGCGCTCGGGCCCGGCACTGATCATGCCATACGAGAAATTTTTCGTATGAGATGATCGCTCCCGTATGGAATGTTCGGTAGCAGGCGGACTCGCCTAGTAGGGCCGACCGCTCGGGCCCTGCACTCATCATGCCATACGGAAAAAAAAAACGGTTTTTGGCTTGTAGCGGCTGAACCTTTAGTCCGATCGCGCCGGGACCGCGCCAGTTAGATGCGCCGTTGTAAAATCTTTCAAATGAGACCTAGTTAGGGCTTCTAGCTCCTTCCGTTCGGCCGCTACAAGCCAAAAACCGTTTTTTTTTTCCGTATGAGATGATTGCTCCCGTATGAAATGTTAGGTATCGGGCGGCCTCGCCTAGTAGCCGAGCGCTCGGGCCCGGCACTGATCATGCCATACGAGAAATTTTTCGTATGAGATGATCGCTCCCGTATGGAATGTTCGGTAGCAGGCGGACTCGCCTAGTAGGGCCGACCGCTCGGGCCCTGCACTCATCATGCCATACGGAAAAAAAAAACGGTTTTTGGCTTGTAGCGGCTGAACCTTTAGTCCGATCGCGCCGGGACCGCGCCAGTTAGATGCGCCGTTGTAAAATCTTTCAAATGAGACCTAGCCAGGGCTTCTAGCTCCTTCCGTTCGGCCGCTACAAGCCAAAAACCGTTTTTTTTTCCGTATGAGATGATTGCTCCCGTATGAAATGTTAGGTATCGGGCGGCCTCGCCTAGTAGCCGAGCGCTCGGGCCCGGCACTGATCATGCCATACGAGAAATTTTTCGTATGAGATGATCGCTCCCGTATGGAATGTTCGGTAGCAGGCGGACTCGCCTAGTAGGGCCGACCGCTCGGGCCCTGCACTCATCATGCCATACGGAAAAAAAAAACGGTTTTTGGCTTGTAGCGGCTGAACCTTTAGTCCGATCGCGCCGGGACCGCGCCAGTTAGATGCGCCGTTGTAAAATCTTTCAAATGAGACCTAGCCAGGGCTTCTAGCTCCTTCCGTTCGGCCGCTACAAGCCAAAAACCGTTTTTTTTTCCGTATGAGATGATTGCTCCCGTATGAAATGTTAGGTATCGGGCGGCCTCGCCTAGTAGCCGAGCGCTCGGGCCCGGCACTGATCATGCCATACGAGAAATTTTTCGTATGAGATGATCGCTCCCGTATGGAATGTTCGGTAGCAGGCGGACTCGCCTAGTAGGGCCGACCGCTCGGGCCCTGCACTCATCATGCCATACGGAAAAAAAAAACGGTTTTTGGCTTGTAGCGGCTGAACCTTTAGTCCGATCGCGCCGGGTCCGCGCCAGTTAGATGCGCCGTTGTAAAATCTTTCAAATGAGACCTAGCCAGGGCTTCTAGCTCCTTCCGTTCGGCCGCTACAAGCCAAAAACCGTTTTTTTTTCCGTATGAGATGATTGCTCCCGTATGAAATGTTAGGTATCGGGCGGCCTCGCCTAGTAGCCGAGCGCTCGGGCCCGGCACTGATCATGCCATACGAGAAATTTTTCGTATGAGATGATCGCTCCCGTATGGAATGTTCGGTAGCAGGCGGACTCGCCTAGTAGGGCCGACCGCTCGGGCCCTGCACTCATCATGCCATACGGAAAAAAAAAACGGTTTTTGGCTTGTAGCGGCTGAACCTTTAGTCCGATCGCGCCGGGACTGCGCCAGTTAGATGCGCCGTTGTAAAATCTTTCAAATGAGACCTAGCCAGGGCTTCTAGCTCCTTCCGTTCGGCCGCTACAAGCCAAAAACCGTTTTTTTTTCCGTATGAGATGATTGCTCCCGTATGAAATGTTAGGTATCGGGCGGCCTCGCCTAGTAGCCGAGCGCTCGGGCCCGGCACTGATCATGCCATACGAGAAATTTTTCGTATGAGATGATCGCTCCCGTATGGAATGTTCGGTAGCAGGCGGACTCGCCTAGTAGGGCCGACCGCTCGGGCCCTGCACTCATCATGCCATACGGAAAAAAAAAACGGTTTTTGGCTTGTAGCGGCTGAACCTTTAGTCCGATCGCGCCGGGACCGCGCCAGTTAGATGCGCCGTTGTAAAATCTTTCAAATGAGACCTAGCCAGGGCTTCTAGCTCCTTCCGTTCGGCCGCTACAAGCCAAAAACCGTTTTTTTTTCCGTATGAGATGATTGCTCCCGTATGAAATGTTAGGTATCGGGCGGCCTCGCCTAGTAGCCGAGCGCTCGGGCCCGGCACTGATCATGCCATACGAGAAATTTTTCGTATGAGATGATCGCTCCCGTATGGAATGTTCGGTAGCAGGCGGACTCGCCTAGTAGGGCCGACCGCTCGGGCCCTGCACTCATCATGCCATACGGAAAAAAAAAACGGTTTTTGGCTTGTAGCGGCTGAACCTTTAGTCCGATCGCGCCGGGTCCGCGCCAGTTAGATGCGCCGTTGTAAAATCTTTCAAATGAGACCTAGCCAGGGCTTCTAGCTCCTTCCGTTCGGCCGCTACAAGCCAAAAACCGTTTTTTTTTTCCGTATGAGATGATTGCTCCCGTATGAAATGTTAGGTATCGGGCGGCCTCGCCTAGTAGCCGAGCGCTCGGGCCCGGCACTGATCATGCCATACGAGAAATTTTTCGTATGAGATGATCGCTCCCGTATGGAATGTTCGGTAGCAGGCGGACTCGCCTAGTAGGGCCGACCGCTCGGGCCCTGCACTCATCATGCCATACGGAAAAAAAAAACGGTTTTTGGCTTGTAGCGGCTGAACCTTTAGTCCGATCGCGCCGGGACTGCGCCAGTTAGATGCGCCGTTGTAAAATCTTTCAAATGAGACCTAGCCAGGGCTTCTAGCTCCTTCCGTTCGGCCGCTACAAGCCAAAAACCGTTTTTTTTCCGTATGAGATGATTGCTCCCGTATGAAATGTTAGGTATCGGGCGGCCTCGCCTAGTAGCCGAGCGCTCGGGCCCGGCACTGATCATGCCATACGAGAAATTTTTCGTATGAGATGATCGCTCCCGTATGGAATGTTCGGTAGCAGGCGGACTCGCCTAGTAGGGCCGACCGCTCGGGCCCTGCACTCATCATGCCATACGGAAAAAAAAAACGGTTTTTGGCTTGTAGCGGCTGAACCTTTAGTCCGATCGCGCCGGGACCGCGCCAGTTAGATGCGCCGTTGTAAAATCTTTCAAATGAGACCTAGCCAGGGCTTCTAGCTCCTTCCGTTCGGCCGCTACAAGCCAAAAACCGTTTTTTTTTTCCGTATGAGATGATTGCTCCCGTATGAAATGTTAGGTATCGGGCGGCCTCGCCTAGTAGCCGAGCGCTCGGGCCCGGCACTGATCATGCCATACGAGAAATTTTTCGTATGAGATGATCGCTCCCGTATGGAATGTTCGGTAGCAGGCGGACTCGCCTAGTAGGGCCGACCGCTCGGGCCCTGCACTCATCATGCCATACGGAAAAAAAAAACGGTTTTTGGCTTGTAGCGGCTGAACCTTTAGTCCGATCGCGCCGGGACCGCGCCAGTTAGATGCGCCGTTGTAAAATCTTTCAAATGAGACCTAGCCAGGGCTTCTAGCTCCTTCCGTTCGGCCGCTACAAGCCAAAAACCGTTTTTTTTTTCCGTATGAGATGATTGCTCCCGTATGAAATGTTAGGTATCGGGCGGCCTCGCCTAGTAGCCGAGCGCTCGGGCCCGGCACTGATCATGCCATACGAGAAATTTTTCGTATGAGATGATCGCTCCTGTATGGAATGTTCGGTAGCAGGCGGACTCGCCTAGTAGGGCCGACCGCTCGGGCCCTGCACTCATCATGCCATACGGAAAAAAAAAACGGTTTTTGGCTTGTAGCGGCTGAACCTTTAGTCCGATCGCGCCGGGACCGCGCCAGTTAGATGCGCCGTTGTAAAATCTTTCAAATGAGACCTAGCCAGGGCTTCTAGCTCCTTCCGTTCGGCCGCTACAAGCCAAAAACCGTTTTTTTTTCCGTATGAGATGATTGCTCCCGTATGAAATGTTAGGTATCGGGCGGCCTCGCCTAGTAGCCGAGCGCTCGGGCCCGGCACTGATCATGCCATACGAGAAATTTTTCGTATGAGATGATCGCTCCCGTATGGAATGTTCGGTAGCAGGCGGACTCGCCTAGTAGGGCCGACCGCTCGGGCCCTGCACTCATCATGCCATACGGAAAAAAAAAACGGTTTTTGGCTTGTAGCGGCTGAACCTTTAGTCCGATCGCGCCGGGACCGCGCCAGTTAGATGCGCCGTTGTAAAATCTTTCAAATGAGACCTAGCCAGGGCTTCTAGCTCCTTCCGTTCGGCCGCTACAAGCCAAAAACCGTTTTTTTTTCCGTATGAGATGATTGCTCCCGTATGAAATGTTAGGTATCGGGCGGCCTCGCCTAGTAGCCGAGCGCTCGGGCCCGGCACTGATCATGCCATACGAGAAATTTTTCTTATGAGATGATCGCTCCCGTATGGAATGTTCGGTAGCAGGCGGACTCGCCTAGTAGGGCCGACCGCTCGGGCCCTGCACTCATCATGCCATACGGAAAAAAAAAACGGTTTTTGGCTTGTAGCGGCTGAACCTTTAGTCCGATCGCGCCGGGACCGCGCCAGTTAGATGCGCCGTTGTAAAATCTTTCAAATGAGACCTAGCCAGGGCTTCTAGCTCCTTCCGTTCGGCCGCTACAAGCCAAAAACCGTTTTTTTTTTCCGTATGAGATGATTGCTCCCGTATGAAATGTTAGGTATCGGGCGGCCTCGCCTAGTAGCCGAGCGCTCGGGCCCGGCACTGATCATGCCATACGAGAAATTTTTCGTATGAGATGATCGCTCCCGTATGGAATGTTCGGTAGCAGGCGGACTCGCCTAGTAGGGCCGACCGCTCGGGCCCTGCACTCATCATGCCATACGGAAAAAAAAAACGGTTTTTGGCTTGTAGCGGCTGAACCTTTAGTCCGATCGCGCCGGGACCGCGCCAGTTAGATGCGCCGTTGTAAAATCTTTCAAATGAGACCTAGCCAGGGCTTCTAGCTCCTTCCGTTCGGCCGCTACAAGCCAAAAACCGTTTTTTTTTCCGTATGAGATGATTGCTCCCGTATGAAATGTTAGGTATCGGGCGGCCTCGCCTAGTAGCCGAGCGCTCGGGCCCGGCACTGATCATGCCATACGAGAAATTTTTCGTATGAGATGATCGCTCCCGTATGGAATGTTCGGTAGCAGGCGGACTCGCCTAGTAGGGCCGACCGCTCGGGCCCTGCACTCATCATGCCATACGGAAAAAAAAAACGGTTTTTGGCTTGTAGCGGCTGAACCTTTAGTCCGATCGCGCTGGGACCGCGCCAGTTAGATGCGCCGTTGTAAAATCTTTCAAATGAGACCTAGCCAGGGCTTCTAGCTCCTTCCGTTCGGCCGCTACAAGCCAAAAACCGTTTTTTTTTCCGTATGAGATGATTGCTCCCGTATGAAATGTTAGGTATCGGGCGGCCTCGCCTAGTAGCCGAGCGCTCGGGCCCGGCACTGATCATGCCATACGAGAAATTTTTCGTATGAGATGATCGCTCCCGTATGGAATGTTCGGTAGCAGGCGGACTCGCCTAGTAGGGCCGACCGCTCGGGCCCTGCACTCATCATGCCATACGGAAAAAAAAAAGGTTTTTGGCTTGTAGCGGCTGAACCTTTAGTCCGATCGCGCCGGGACCGCGCCAGTTAGATGCGCCGTTGTAAAATCTTTCAAATGAGACCTAGCCAGGGCTTCTAGCTCCTTCCGTTCGGCCGCTACAAGCCAAAAACCGTTTTTTTTTTCCGTATGAGATGATTGCTCCCGTATGAAATGTTAGGTATCGGGCGGCCTCGCCTAGTAGCCGAGCGCTCGGGCCCGGCACTGATCATGCCATACGAGAAATTTTTCGTATGAGATGATCGCTCCCGTATGGAATGTTCGGTAGCAGGCGGACTCGCCTAGTAGGGCCGACCGCTCGGGCCCTGCACTCATCATGCCATACGGAAAAAAAAACGTTTTTTGGCTTGTAGCGGCTGAACCTTTAGTCCGATCGCGCCGGGACCGCGCCAGTTAGATGCGCCGTTGTAAAATCTTTCAAATGAGACCTAGCCAGGGCTTCTAGCTCCTTCCGTTCGGCCGCTACAAGCCAAAAACCGTTTTTTTTTTCCGTATGAGATGATTGCTCCCGTATGAAATGTTAGGTATCGGGCGGCCTCGCCTAGTAGCCGAGCGCTCGGGCCCGGCACTGATCATGCCATACGAGAAATTTTTCGTATGGCATGATCATCTCATACGGAAAAAAAAACGGTTTTTGGCTTGTAGCGGCCGAACGGAAGGAGCTAGAAGCCCTGGCTAGGTCTCATTTGAAAGATTTTACAACGGCGCATCTAACTGGCGCGGTCCCGGCGCGATCGGACTAAAGGTTCAGCCGCTACAAGCCAAAAACCGTTTTTTTTTTTCCGTATGGCATGATAAGTGCAGGGCCCGAGCGGTCGGCCCTACTAGGCGAGTCCGCCTGCTACCGAACATTCCATACGGGAGCGATCATCTCATACGAAAAATTTCTCGTATGGCATGATCAGTGCCGGGCCCGAGCGCTCGGCTACTAGGCGAGGCCGCCCGATACCTAACATTTCATACGGGAGCAATCATCTCATACGGAAAAAAAAACGGTTTTTGGCTTGTAGCGGCCGAACCTTTAGTCCGATCGCGCCGGGACCGCGCCAGTTAGATGCGCCGTTGTAAAATCTTTCAAATGAGACCTAGCCAGGGCTTCTAGCTCCTTCCGTTCGGCCGCTACAAGCCAAAAACCGTTTTTTTTTCCGTATGAGATGATTGCTCCCGTATGAAATGTTAGGTATCGGGCGGCCTCGCCTAGTAGCCGAGCGCTCGGGCCCGGCACTGATCATGCCATACGAGAAATTTTTCGTATGAGATGATCGCTCCCGTATGGAATGTTCGGTAGCAGGCGGACTCGCCTAGTAGGGCCGACCGCTCGGGCCCTGCACTCATCATGCCATACGGAAAAAAAAAACGGTTTTTGGCTTGTAGCGGCTGAACCTTTAGTCCGATCGCGCCGGGACCGCGCCAGTTAGATGCGCCGTTGTAAAATCTTTCAAATGAGACCTAGCCAGGGCTTCTAGCTCCTTCCGTTCGGCCGCTACAAGCCAAAAACCGTTTTTTTTTCCGTATGAGATGATTGCTCCCGTATGAAATGTTAGGTATCGGGCGGCCTCGCCTAGTAGCCGAGCGCTCGGGCCCGGCACTGATCATGCCATACGAGAAATTTTTCGTATGAGATGATCGCTCCCGTATGGAATGTTCGGTAGCAGGCGGACTCGCCTAGTAGGGCCGACCGCTCGGGCCCTGCACTCATCATGCCATACGGAAAAAAAAAACGGTTTTTGGCTTGTAGCGGCTGAACCTTTAGTCCGATCGCGCCGGGACCGCGCCAGTTAGATGCGCCGTTGTAAAATCTTTCAAATGAGACTTAGCCAGGGCTTCTAGCTCCTTCCGTTCGGCCGCTACAAGCCAAAAACCGTTTTTTTTTTCCGTATGAGATGATTGCTCCCGTATGAAATGTTAGGTATCGGGCGGCCTCGCCTAGTAGCCGAGCGCTCGGGCCCGGCACTGATCATGCCATACGAGAAATTTTTCGTATGAGATGATCGCTCCCGTATGGAATGTTCGGTAGCAGGCGGACTCGCCTAGTAGGGCCGACCGCTCGGGCCCTGCACTCATCATGCCATACGGAAAAAAAAAACGGTTTTTGGCTTGTAGCGGCTGAACCTTTAGTCCGATCGCGCCGGGACCGCGCCAGTTAGATGCGCCGTTGTAAAATCTTTCAAATGAGACCTAGCCAGGGCTTCTAGCTCCTTCCGTTCGGCCGCTACAAGCCAAAAACCGTTTTTTTTTCCGTATGAGATGATTGCTCCCGTATGAAATGTTAGGTATCGGGCGGCCTCGCCTAGTAGCCGAGCGCTCGGGCCCGGCACTGATCATGCCATACGAGAAATTTTTCGTATGAGATGATCGCTCCCGTATGGAATGTTCGGTAGCAGGCGGACTCGCCTAGTAGGGCCGACCGCTCGGGCCCTGCACTCATCATGCCATACGGAAAAAAAAAACGGTTTTTGGCTTGTAGCGGCTGAACCTTTAGTCCGATCGCGCCGGGACCGCGCCAGTTAGATGCGCCGTTGTAAAATCTTTCAAATGAGACCTAGCCAGGGCTTCTAGCTCCTTCCGTTCGGCCGCTACAAGCCAAAAACCGTTTTTTTTTCCGTATGAGATGATTGCTCCCGTATGAAATGTTAGGTATCGGGCGGCCTCGCCTAGTAGCCGAGCGCTCGGGCCCGGCACTGATCATGCCATACGAGAAATTTTTCGTATGAGATGATCGCTCCCGTATGGAATGTTCGGTAGCAGGCGGACTCGCCTAGTAGGGCCGACCGCTCGGGCCCTGCACTCATCATGCCATACGGAAAAAAAAAACGGTTTTTGGCTTGTAGCGGCTGAACCTTTAGTCCGATCGCGCCGGGACCGCGCCAGTTAGATGCGCCGTTGTAAAATCTTTCAAATGAGACCTAGCCAGGGCTTCTAGCTCCTTCCGTTCGGCCGCTACAAGCCAAAAACCGTTTTTTTTTCCGTATGAGATGATTGCTCCCGTATGAAATGTTAGGTATCGGGCGGCCTCGCCTAGTAGCCGAGCGCTCGGGCCCGGCACTGATCATGCCATACGAGAAATTTTTCGTATGAGATGATCGCTCCCGTATGGAATGTTCGGTAGCAGGCGGACTCGCCTAGTAGGGCCGACCGCTCGGGCCCTGCACTCATCATGCCATACGGAAAAAAAAAACGGTTTTTGGCTTGTAGCGGCTGAACCTTTAGTCCGATCGCGCCGGGACCGCGCCAGTTAGATGCGCCGTTGTAAAATCTTTCAAATGAGACCTAGCCAGGGCTTCTAGCTCCTTCCGTTCGGCCGCTACAAGCCAAAAACCGTTTTTTTTTCCGTATGAGATGATTGCTCCCGTATGAAATGTTAGGTATCGGGCGGCCTCGCCTAGTAGCCGAGCGCTCGGGCCCGGCACTGATCATGCCATGCGAGAAATTTTTCGTATGAGATGATCGCTCCCGTATGGAATGTTCGGTAGCAGGCGGACTCGCCTAGTAGGGCCGACCGCTCGGGCCCTGCACTCATCATGCCATACGGAAAAAAAAACGGTTTTTGGCTTGTAGCGGCTGAACCTTTAGTCCGATCGCGCCGGGACCGCGTTAGTTAGATGCGCCGTTGTAAAATCTTTCAAATGAGACCTAGCCAGGGCTTCTAGCTCCTTCCGTTCGGCCGCTACAAGCCAAAAACCGTTTTTTTTTTCCGTATGAGATGATTGCTCCCGTATGAAATGTTAGGTATCGGGCGGCCTCGCCTAGTAGCCGAGCGCTCGGGCCCGGCACTGATCATGCCATGCGAGAAATTTTTCGTATGAGATGATCGCTCCCGTATGGAATGTTCGGTAGCAGGCGGACTCGCCTAGTAGGGCCGACCGCTCGGGCCCTGCACTCATCATGCCATACGGAAAAAAAAAACGGTTTTTGGCTTGTAGCGGCTGAACCTTTAGTCCGATCGCGCCGGGACCGCGCCAGTTAGATGCGCCGTTGTAAAATCTTTCAAATGAGACCTAGCCAGGGCTTCTAGCTCCTTCCGTTCGGCCGCTACAAGCCAAAAACCGTTTTTTTTTCCGTATGAGATGATTGCTCCCGTATGAAATGTTAGGTATCGGGCGGCCTCGCCTAGTAGCCGAGCGCTCGGGCCCGGCACTGATCATGCCATACGAGAAATTTTTCGTATGAGATGATCGCTCCCGTATGGAATGTTCGGTAGCAGGCGGACTCGCCTAGTAGGGCCGACCGCTCGGGCCCTGCACTCATCATGCCATACGGAAAAAAAAAACGGTTTTTGGCTTGTAGCGGCTGAACCTTTAGTCCGATCGCGCCGGGACCGCGCCAGTTAGATGCGCCGTTGTAAAATCTTTCAAATGAGACCTAGCCAGGGCTTCTAGCTCCTTCCGTTCGGCCGCTACAAGCCAAAAACCGTTTTTTTTTCCGTATGAGATGATTGCTCCCGTATGAAATGTTAGGTATCGGGCGGCCTCGCCTAGTAGCCGAGCGCTCGGGCCCGGCACTGATCATGCCATACGAGAAATTTTTCGTATGAGATGATCGCTCCCGTATGGAATGTTCGGTAGCAGGCGGACTCGCCTAGTAGGGCCGACCGCTCGGGCCCTGCACTCATCATGCCATACGGAAAAAAAAAACGGTTTTTGGCTTGTAGCGGCTGAACCTTTAGTCCGATCGCGCCGGGACCGCGCCAGTTAGATGCGCCGTTGTAAAATCTTTCAAATGAGACCTAGCCAGGGCTTCTAGCTCCTTCCGTTCGGCCGCTACAAGCCAAAAACCATTTTTTTTTCCGTATGAGATGATTGCTCCCGTATGAAATGTTAGGTATCGGGCGGCCTCGCCTAGTAGCCGAGCGCTCGGGCCCGGCACTGATCATGCCATGCGAGAAATTTTTCGTATGAGATGATCGCTCCCGTATGGAATGTTCGGTAGCAGGCGGACTCGCCTAGTAGGGCCGACCGCTCGGGCCCTGCACTCATCATGCCATACGGAAAAAAAAAACGGTTTTTGGCTTGTAGCGGCTGAACCTTTAGTCCGATCGCGCCGGGACCGCGCCAGTTAGATGCGCCGTTGTAAAATCTTTCAAATGAGACCTAGCCAGGGCTTCTAGCTCCTTCCGTTCGGCCGCTACAAGCCAAAAACCGTTTTTTTTTCCGTATGAGATGATTGCTCCCGTATGAAATGTTAGGTATCGGGCGGCCTCGCCTAGTAGCCGAGCGCTCGGGCCCGGCACTGATCATGCCATACGAGAAATTTTTCGTATGAGATGATCGCTCCCGTATGGAATGTTCGGTAGCAGGCGGACTCGCCTAGTAGGGCCGACCGCTCGGGCCCTGCACTCATCATGCCATACGGAAAAAAAAAAACGGTTTTTGGCTTGTAGCGGCTGAACCTTTAGTCCGATCGCGCCGGGACCGCGCCAGTTAGATGCGCCGTTGTAAAATCTTTCAAATGAGACCTAGCCAGGGCTTCTAGCTCCTTCCGTTCGGCCGCTACAAGCCAAAAACCGTTTTTTTTTTCCGTATGAGATGATTGCTCCCGTATGAAATGTTAGGTATCGGGCGGCCTCGCCTAGTAGCCGAGCGCTCGGGCCCGGCACTGATCATGCCATACGAGAAATTTTTCGTATGAGATGATCGCTCCCGTATGGAATGTTCGGTAGCAGGCGGACTCGCCTAGTAGGGCCGACCGCTCGGGCCCTGCACTCATCATGCCATACGGAAAAAAAAAACGGTTTTTGGCTTGTAGCGGCTGAACCTTTAGTCCGATCGCGCCGGGACCGCGCCAGTTAGATGCGCCGTTGTAAAATCTTTCAAATGAGACCTAGCCAGGGCTTCTAGCTCCTTCCGTTCGGCCGCTACAAGCCAAAAACCGTTTTTTTTTCCGTATGAGATGATTGCTCCCGTATGAAATGTTAGGTATCGGGCGGCCTCGCCTAGTAGCCGAGCGCTCGGGCCCGGCACTGATCATGCCATACGAGAAATTTTTCGTATGAGATGATCGCTCCCGTATGGAATGTTCGGTAGCAGGCGGACTCGCCTAGTAGGGCCGACCGCTCGGGCCCTGCACTCATCATGCCATACGGAAAAAAAAAAACGGTTTTTGGCTTGTAGCGGCTGAACCTTTAGTCCGATCGCGCCGGGACCGCGCCAGTTAGATGCGCCGTTGTAAAATCTTTCAAATGAGACTTAGCCAGGGCTTCTAGCTCCTTCCGTTCGGCCGCTACAAGCCAAAAACCGTTTTTTTTTCCGTATGAGATGATTGCTCCCGTATGAAATGTTAGGTATCGGGCGGCCTCGCCTAGTAGCCGAGCGCTCGGGCCCGGCACTGATCATGCCATACGAGAAATTTTTCGTATGAGATGATCGCTCCCGTATGGAATGTTCGGTAGCAGGCGGACTCGCCTAGTAGGGCCGACCGCTCGGGCCCTGCACTCATCATGCCATACGGAAAAAAAAAACGGTTTTTGGCTTGTAGCGGCTGAACCTTTAGTCCGATCGCGCCGGGACCGCGCCAGTTAGATGCGCCGTTGTAAAATCTTTCAAATGAGACCTAGCCAGGGCTTCTAGCTCCTTCCGTTCGGCCGCTACAAGCCAAAAACCGTTTTTTTTTTCCGTATGAGATGATTGCTCCCGTATGAAATGTTAGGTATCGGGCGGCCTCGCCTAGTAGCCGAGCGCTCGGGCCCGGCACTGATCATGCCATACGAGAAATTTTTCGTATGAGATGATCGCTCCCGTATGGAATGTTCGGTAGCAGGCGGACTCGCCTAGTAGGGCCGACCGCTCGGGCCCTGCACTCATCATGCCATACGGAAAAAAAAAAACGGTTTTTGGCTTGTAGCGGCTGAACCTTTAGTCCGATCGCGCCGGGACCGCGCCAGTTAGATGCGCCGTTGTAAAATCTTTCAAATGAGACCTAGCCAGGGCTTCTAGCTCCTTCCGTTCGGCCGCTACAAGCCAAAAACCGTTTTTTTTTCCGTATGAGATGATTGCTCCCGTATGAAATGTTAGGTATCGGGCGGCCTCGCCTAGTAGCCGAGCGCTCGGGCCCGGCACTGATCATGCCATACGAGAAATTTTTCGTATGAGATGATCGCTCCCGTATGGAATGTTCGGTAGCAGGCGGACTCGCCTAGTAGGGCCGACCGCTCGGGCCCTGCACTCATCATGCCATACGGAAAAAAAAAACGGTTTTTGGCTTGTAGCGGCTGAACCTTTAGTCCGATCGCGCCGGGACCGCGCCAGTTAGATGCGCCGTTGTAAAATCTTTCAAATGAGACCTAGCCAGGGCTTCTAGCTCCTTCCGTTCGGCCGCTACAAGCCAAAAACCGTTTTTTTTTCCGTATGAGATGATTGCTCCCGTATGAAATGTTAGGTATCGGGCGGCCTCGCCTAGTAGCCGAGCGCTCGGGCCCGGCACTGATCATGCCATACGAGAAATTTTTCGTATGAGATGATCGCTCCCGTATGGAATGTTCGGTAGCAGGCGGACTCGCCTAGTAGGGCCGACCGCTCGGGCCCTGCACTCATCATGCCATACGGAAAAAAAAAACGGTTTTTGGCTTGTAGCGGCTGAACCTTTAGTCCGATCGCGCCGGGACCGCGCCAGTTAGATGCGCCGTTGTAAAATCTTTCAAATGAGACCTAGCCAGGGCTTCTAGCTCCTTCCGTTCGGCCGCTACAAGCCAAAAACCGTTTTTTTTTTCCGTATGAGATGATTGCTCCCGTATGAAATGTTAGGTATCGGGCGGCCTCGCCTAGTAGCCGAGCGCTCGGGCCCGGCACTGATCATGCCATGCGAGAAATTTTTCGTATGAGATGATCGCTCCCGTATGGAATGTTCGGTAGCAGGCGGACTCGCCTAGTAGGGCCGACCGCTCGGGCCCTGCACTCATCATGCCATACGGAAAAAAAAAACGGTTTTTGGCTTGTAGCGGCTGAACCTTTAGTCCGATCGCGCCGGGACCGCGCCAGTTAGATGCGCCGTTGTAAAATCTTTCAAATGAGACCTAGCCAGGGCTTCTAGCTCCTTCCGTTCGGCCGCTACAAGCCAAAAACCGTTTTTTTTTTCCGTATGAGATGATTGCTCCCGTATGAAATGTTAGGTATCGGGCGGCCTCGCCTAGTAGCCGAGCGCTCGGGCCCGGCACTGATCATGCCATACGAGAAATTTTTCGTATGAGATGATCGCTCCCGTATGGAATGTTCGGTAGCAGGCGGACTCGCCTAGTAGGGCCGACCGCTCGGGCCCTGCACTCATCATGCCATACGGAAAAAAAAAAACGGTTTTTGGCTTGTAGCGGCTGAACCTTTAGTCCGATCGCGCCGGGACCGCGCCAGTTAGATGCGCCGTTGTAAAATCTTTCAAATGAGACCTAGCCAGGGCTTCTAGCTCCTTCCGTTCGGCCGCTACAAGCCAAAAACCGTTTTTTTTTCCGTATGAGATGATTGCTCCCGTATGAAATGTTAGGTATCGGGCGGCCTCGCCTAGTAGCCGAGCGCTCGGGCCCGGCACTGATCATGCCATACGAGAAATTTTTCGTATGAGATGATCGCTCCCGTATGGAATGTTCGGTAGCAGGCGGACTCGCCTAGTAGGGCCGACCGCTCGGGCCCTGCACTCATCATGCCATACGGAAAAAAAAACGGTTTTTGGCTTGTAGCGGCTGAACCTTTAGTCCGATCGCGCCGGGACCGCGCCAGTTAGATGCGCCGTTGTAAAATCTTTCAAACGAGACCTAGCCAGGGCTTCTAGCTCCTTCCGTTCGGCCGCTACAAGCCAAAAACCGTTTTTTTTTCCGTATGAGATGATTGCTCCCGTATGAAATGTTAGGTATCGGGCGGCCTCGCCTAGTAGCCGAGCGCTCGGGCCCGGCACTGATCATGCCATACGAGAAATTTTTCGTATGAGATGATCGCTCCCGTATGGAATGTTCGGTAGCAGGCGGACTCGCCTAGTAGGGCCGACCGCTCGGGCCCTGCACTCATCATGCCATACGGAAAAAAAAAACGGTTTTTGGCTTGTAGCGGCTGAACCTTTAGTCCGATCGCGCCGGGACCGCGCCAGTTAGATGCGCCGTTGTAAAATCTTTCAAATGAGACCTAGCCAGGGCTTCTAGCTCCTTCCGTTCGGCCGCTACAAGCCAAAAACCGTTTTTTTTTCCGTATGAGATGATTGCTCCCGTATGAAATGTTAGGTATCGGGCGGCCTCGCCTAGTAGCCGAGCGCTCGGGCCCGGCACTGATCATGCCATACGAGAAATTTTTCGTATGAGATGATCGCTCCCGTATGGAATGTTCGGTAGCAGGCGGACTCGCCTAGTAGGGCCGACCGCTCGGGCCCTGCACTCATCATGCCATACGGAAAAAAAAAACGGTT
Source organism: Catonia carolina (assembly GCA_035578175.1). NCBI lineage: Eukaryota > Metazoa > Arthropoda > Insecta > Hemiptera > Achilidae > Catonia > Catonia carolina. The sequence goes on along the minus strand of JAQMRL010000091.1, from coordinate 61,700 downwards.
TTTGGCTTGTAGCGGCTGAACCTTTAGTCCGATCGCGCCGGGACCGCGCCAGTTAGATGCGCCGTTGTAAAATCTTTCAAATGAGACCTAGCCAGGGCTTCTAGCTCCTTCCGTTCGGCCGCTACAAGCCAAAAACCGTTTTTTTTTCCGTATGAGATGATTGCTCCCGTATGAAATGTTAGGTATCGGGCGGCCTCGCCTAGTAGCCGAGCGCTCGGGCCCGGCACTGATCATGCCATACGAGAAATTTTTCGTATGAGATGATCGCTCCCGTATGGAATGTTCGGTAGCAGGCGGACTCGCCTAGTAGGGCCGACCGCTCGGGCCCTGCACTCATCATGCCATACGGAAAAAAAAAACGGTTTTTGGCTTGTAGCGGCTGAACCTTTAGTCCGATCGCGCCGGGACCGCGCCAGTTAGATGCGCCGTTGTAAAATCTTTCAAATGAGACCTAGCCAGGGCTTCTAGCTCCTTCCGTTCGGCCGCTACAAGCCAAAAACCGTTTTTTTTTTCCGTATGAGATGATTGCTCCCGTATGAAATGTTAGGTATCGGGCGGCCTCGCCTAGTAGCCGAGCGCTCGGGCCCGGCACTGATCATGCCATACGAGAAATTTTTCGTATGAGATGATCGCTCCCGTATGGAATGTTCGGTAGCAGGCGGACTCGCCTAGTAGGGCCGACCGCTCGGGCCCTGCACTCATCATGCCATACGGAAAAAAAAAACGGTTTTTGGCTTGTAGCGGCTGAACCTTTAGTCCGATCGCGCCGGGACCGCGCCAGTTAGATGCGCCGTTGTAAAATCTTTCAAATGAGACCTAGCCAGGGCTTCTAGCTCCTTCCGTTCGGCCGCTACAAGCCAAAAACCGTTTTTTTTTCCGTATGAGATGATTGCTCCCGTATGAAATGTTAGGTATCGGGCGGCCTCGCCTAGTAGCCGAGCGCTCGGGCCCGGCACTGATCATGCCATACGAGAAATTTTTCGTATGAGATGATCGCTCCCGTATGGAATGTTCGGTAGCAGGCGGACTCGCCTAGTAGGGCCGACCGCTCGGGCCCTGCACTCATCATGCCATACGGAAAAAAAAAACGGTTTTTGGCTTGTAGCGGCTGAACCTTTAGTCCGATCGCGCCGGGACCGCGCCAGTTAGATGCGCCGTTGTAAAATCTTTCAAATGAGACCTAGCCAGGGCTTCTAGCTCCTTCCGTTCGGCCGCTACAAGCCAAAAACCGTTTTTTTTTCCGTATGAGATGATTGCTCCCGTATGAAATGTTAGGTATCGGGCGGCCTCGCCTAGTAGCCGAGCGCTCGGGCCCGGCACTGATCATGCCATACGAGAAATTTTTCGTATGAGATGATCGCTCCCGTATGGAATGTTCGGTAGCAGGCGGACTCGCCTAGTAGGGCCGACCGCTCGGGCCCTGCACTCATCATGCCATACGGAAAAAAAAAAACGGTTTTTGGCTTGTAGCGGCTGAACCTTTAGTCCGATCGCGCCGGGACCGCGCCAGTTAGATGCGCCGTTGTAAAATCTTTCAAATGAGACCTAGCCAGGGCTTCTAGCTCCTTCCGTTCGGCCGCTACAAGCCAAAAACCGTTTTTTTTTCCGTATGAGATGATTGCTCCCGTATGAAATGTTAGGTATCGGGCGGCCTCGCCTAGTAGCCGAGCGCTCGGGCCCGGCACTGATCATGCCATACGAGAAATTTTTCGTATGAGATGATCGCTCCCGTATGGAATGTTCGGTAGCAGGCGGACTCGCCTAGTAGGGCCGACCGCTCGGGCCCTGCACTCATCATGCCATACGGAAAAAAAAACGGTTTTTGGCTTGTAGCGGCTGAACCTTTAGTCCGATCGCGCCGGGACCGCGCCAGTTAGATGCGCCGTTGTAAAATCTTTCAAATGAGACCTAGCCAGGGCTTCTAGCTCCTTCCGTTCGGCCGCTACAAGCCAAAAACCGTTTTTTTTTCCGTATGAGATGATTGCTCCCGTATGAAATGTTAGGTATCGGGCGGCCTCGCCTAGTAGCCGAGCGCTCGGGCCCGGCACTGATCATGCCATACGAGAAATTTTTCGTATGAGATGATCGCTCCCGTATGGAATGTTCGGTAGCAGGCGGACTCGCCTAGTAGGGCCGACCGCTCGGGCCCTGCACTCATCATGCCATACGGAAAAAAAAAAACGGTTTTTGGCTTGTAGCGGCTGAACCTTTAGTCCGATCGCGCCGGGACCGCGCCAGTTAGATGCGCCGTTGTAAAATCTTTCAAATGAGACCTAGCCAGGGCTTCTAGCTCCTTCCGTTCGGCCGCTACAAGCCAAAAACCGTTTTTTTTTCCGTATGAGATGATTGCTCCCGTATGAAATGTTAGGTATCGGGCGGCCTCGCCTAGTAGCCGAGCGCTCGGGCCCGGCACTGATCATGCCATACGAGAAATTTTTCGTATGAGATGATCGCTCCCGTATGGAATGTTCGGTAGCAGGCGGACTCGCCTAGTAGGGCCGACCGCTCGGGCCCTGCACTCATCATGCCATACGGAAAAAAAAAACGGTTTTTGGCTTGTAGCGGCTGAACCTTTAGTCCGATCGCGCCGGGACCGCGCCAGTTAGATGCGCCGTTGTAAAATCTTTCAAATGAGACCTAGCCAGGGCTTCTAGCTCCTTCCGTTCGGCCGCTACAAGCCAAAAACCGTTTTTTTTTCCGTATGAGATGATTGCTCCCGTATGAAATGTTAGGTATCGGGCGGCCTCGCCTAGTAGCCGAGCGCTCGGGCCCGGCACTGATCATGCCATACGAGAAATTTTTCGTATGAGATGATCGCTCCCGTATGGAATGTTCGGTAGCAGGCGGACTCGCCTAGTAGGGCCGACCGCTCGGGCCCTGCACTCATCATGCCATACGGAAAAAAAAAACGGTTTTTGGCTTGTAGCGGCTGAACCTTTAGTCCGATCGCGCCGGGACCGCGCCAGTTAGATGCGCCGTTGTAAAATCTTTCAAATGAGACCTAGCCAGGGCTTCTAGCTCCTTCCGTTCGGCCGCTACAAGCCAAAAACCGTTTTTTTTTCCGTATGAGATGATTGCTCCCGTATGAAATGTTAGGTATCGGGCGGCCTCGCCTAGTAGCCGAGCGCTCGGGCTCGGCACTGATCATGCCATACGAGAAATTTTTCGTATGAGATGATCGCTCCCGTATGGAATGTTCGGTAGCAGGCGGACTCGCCTAGTAGGGCCGACCGCTCGGGCCCTGCACTCATCATGCCATACGGAAAAAAAAAACGGTTTTTGGCTTGTAGCGGCTGAACCTTTAGTCCGATCGCGCCGGGACCGCGCCAGTTAGATGCGCCGTTGTAAAATCTTTCAAATGAGACCTAGCCAGGGCTTCTAGCTCCTTCCGTTCGGCCGCTACAAGCCAAAAACCGTTTTTTTTTCCGTATGAGATGATTGCTCCCGTATGAAATGTTAGGTATCGGGCGGCCTCGCCTAGTAGCCGAGCGCTCGGGCCCGGCACTGATCATGCCATACGAGAAATTTTTCGTATGAGATGATCGCTCCCGTATGGAATGTTCGGTAGCAGGCGGACTCGCCTAGTAGGGCCGACCGCTCGGGCCCTGCACTCATCATGCCATACGGAAAAAAAAAACGGTTTTTGGCTTGTAGCGGCTGAACCTTTAGTCCGATCGCGCCGGGACCGCGCCAGTTAGATGCGCCGTTGTAAAATCTTTCAAATGAGACCTAGCCAGGGCTTCTAGCTCCTTCCGTTCGGCCGCTACAAGCCAAAAACCGTTTTTTTTTCCGTATGAGATGATTGCTCCCGTATGAAATGTTAGGTATCGGGCGGCCTCGCCTAGTAGCCGAGCGCTCGGGCTCGGCACTGATCATGCCATACGAGAAATTTTTCGTATGAGATGATCGCTCCCGTATGGAATGTTCGGTAGCAGGCGGACTCGCCTAGTAGGGCCGACCGCTCTGATATGGCTGCACTCATCATGCCATACGGAAAAAAAAAAACGGTTTTTGGCTTGTAGCGGCTGAACCTTTAGTCCGATCGCGCCGGGACCGCGCCAGTTAGATGCGCCGTTGTAAAATCTTTCAAATGAGACCTAGCCAGGGCTTCTAGCTTCTTCCGTTCGGCCGCTACAAGCCAAAAACCGTTTTTTTTTCCGTATGAGATGATTGCTCCCGTATGAAATGTTAGGTATCGGGCGGCCTCGCCTAGTAGCCGAGCGCTCGGGCCCGGCACTGATCATGCCATACGAGAAATTTTTCGTATGAGATGATCGCTCCCGTATGGAATGTTCGGTAGCAGGCGGACTCGCCTAGTAGGGCCGACCGCTCGGGCCCTGCACTCATCATGCCATACGGAAAAAAAAAACGGTTTTTGGCTTGTAGCGGCTGAACCTTTAGTCCGATCGCGCCGGGACCGCGCCAGTTAGATGCGCCGTTGTAAAATCTTTCAAATGAGACCTAGCCAGGGCTTCTAGCTCCTTCCGTTCGGCCGCTACAAGCCAAAAACCGTTTTTTTTTTCCGTATGAGATGATTGCTCCCGTATGAAATGTTAGGTATCGGGCGGCCTCGCCTAGTAGCCGAGCGCTCGGGCCCGGCACTGATCATGCCATACGAGAAATTTTTCGTATGAGATGATCGCTCCCGTATGGAATGTTCGGTAGCAGGCGGACTCGCCTAGTAGGGCCGACCGCTCGGGCCCTGCACTCATCATGCCATACGGAAAAAAAAAAACGGTTTTTGGCTTGTAGCGGCTGAACCTTTAGTCCGATCGCGCCGGGACCGCGCCAGTTAGATGCGCCGTTGTAAAATCTTTCAAATGAGACCTAGCCAGGGCTTCTAGCTCCTTCCGTTCGGCCGCTACAAGCCAAAAACCGTTTTTTTTTCCGTATGAGATGATTGCTCCCGTATGAAATGTTAGGTATCGGGCGGCCTCGCCTAGTAGCCGAGCGCTCGGGCCCGGCACTGATCATGCCATACGAGAAATTTTTCGTATGAGATGATCGCTCCCGTATGGAATGTTCGGTAGCAGGCGGACTCGCCTAGTAGGGCCGACCGCTCGGGCCCTGCACTCATCATGCCATACGGAAAAAAAAAACGGTTTTTGGCTTGTAGCGGCTGAACCTTTAGTCCGATCGCGCCGGGATTGCGCCAGTTAGATGCGCCGTTGTAAAATCTTTCAAATGAGACCTAGCCAGGGCTTCTAGCTCCTTCCGTTCGGCCGCTACAAGCCAAAAACCGTTTTTTTTTCCGTATGAGATGATTGCTCCCGTATGAAATGTTAGGTATCGGGCGGCCTCGCCTAGTAGCCGAGCGCTCGGGCTCGGCACTGATCATGCCATACGAGAAATTTTTCGTATGAGATGATCGCTCCCGTATGGAATGTTCGGTAGCAGGCGGACTCGCCTAGTAGGGCCGACCGCTCGGGCCCTGCACTCATCATGCCATACGGAAAAAAAAAACGGTTTTTGGCTTGTAGCGGCTGAACCTTTAGTCCGATCGCGCCGGGACCGCGCCAGTTAGATGCGCCGTTGTAAAATCTTTCAAATGAGACCTAACCAGGGCTTCTAGCTTCTTCCGTTCGGCCGCTACAAGCCAAAAACCGTTTTTTTTTCCGTATGAGATGATTGCTCCCGTATGAAATGTTAGGTATCGGGCGGCCTCGCCTAGTAGCCGAGCGCTCGGGCCCGGCACTGATCATGCCATACGAGAAATTTTTCGTATGAGATGATCGCTCCCGTATGGAATGTTCGGTAGCAGGCGGACTCGCCTAGTAGGGCCGACCGCTCGGGCCCTGCACTCATCATGCCATACGGAAAAAAAAAAACGGTTTTTGGCTTGTAGCGGCTGAACCTTTAGTCCGATCGCGCCGGGACCGCGCCAGTTAGATGCGCCGTTGTAAAATCTTTCAAATGAGACCTAGCCAGGGCTTCTAGCTCCTTCCGTTCGGCCGCTACAAGCCAAAAACCGTTTTTTTTTCCGTATGAGATGATTGCTCCCGTATGAAATGTTAGGTATCGGGCGGCCTCGCCTAGTAGCCGAGCGCTCGGGCCCGGCACTGATCATGCCATACGAGAAATTTTTCGTATGAGATGATCGCTCCCGTATGGAATGTTCGGTAGCAGGCGGACTCGCCTAGTAGGGCCGACCGCTCGGGCCCTGCACTCATCATGCCATACGGAAAAAAAAAACGGTTTTTTTTGGCTTGTAGCGGCTGAACCTTTAGTCCGATCGCGCCGGGACCGCGCCAGTTAGATGCGCCGTTGTAAAATCTTTCAATGAGACCTAGCCAGGGCTTCTAGCTCCTTCCGTTCGGCCGCTACAAGCCAAAAACCGTTTTTTTTTCCGTATGAGATGATTGCTCCCGTATGAAATGTTAGGTATCGGGCGGCCTCGCATAGTAGCCGAGCGCTCGGGCCCGGCACTGATCATGCCATACGAGAAATTTTTCGTATGAGATGATCGCTCCCCGTATGGAATGTTCGGTAGCAGGCGGACTCGCCTAGTAGGGCCGACCGCTCGGGCCCTGCACTCATCATGCCATACGGAAAAAAAAACGGTTTTTGGCTGTGTAGCGGCTGAACCTTTAGTCCGATCGCGCCGGGACCGCGCCAGTTAGATGCGCCGTTGTAAAATCTTTCAAATGAGACCTAGCCAGGGCTTCTAGCTCCTTCCGTTCGGCCGCTACAAGCCAAAAACCGTTTTTTTTTCCGTATGAGATGATTGCTCCGTATGAAATGTTAGGTATCGGGCGGCCTCGCCTAGTAGCCGAGCGCTCGGGCCCGGCACTGATCATGCCATACGAGAAATTTTTCGTATGAGATGATCGCTCCCGTATGGAATGTTCGGTAGCAGGCGGACTCGCCTAGTAGGGCCGACCGCTCGGCCCTGCACTCATCATGCCATACGGAAAAAAAAAACGGTTTTTGGCTTGTAGCGGCTGAACCTTTATTCCGATCGCGCCGGACCGCGCCAGTTAGATGCGCCGTTGTAAAATCTTTCAAATGAGACCTAGCCAGGGCTTCTAGCTTCTTCCGTTCGGCCGCTACAAGCCAAAAAACCGTTTTTTTTTCCGTATGAGATGATTGCTCCCGTATGAAATGTTAGGTATCGGGCGGCCTCGCCTAGTAGCCGAGCGCTCGGGCCCGGCACTGATCATGCCATACGAGAAATTTTTCGTATGAGATGATCGCTCCCGTATGGAATGTTCGGTAGCAGGCGGACTCGCCTAGTAGGGCCGACCGCTCGGGCCCTGCACTCATCATGCCATACGGAAAAAAAAAACGGTTTTTGGCTTGTAGCGGCTGAACCTTTAGTCCGATCGCGCCGGGATTGCGCCAGTTAGATGCGCCGTTGTAAAATCTTTCAAATGAGACCTAGCCAGGGCTTCTAGCTCCTTCCGTTCGGGCCGCTACAAGCCAAAAACCGTTTTTTTTTCCGTATGAGATGATTGCTCCGTATGAAATGTTAGGTATCGGGCGGCCTCGCCTAGTAGCCGAGCGCTCGGGCCTCGGCACTGATCATGCCATACGAGAAATTTTTCGTATGAGATGATCGCTCCCGTATGGAATGTTCGGGTAGCAGGCGGACTCGCCTAGTAGGGCCGACCGCTCGGGCCCTGCACTCATCATGCCATACGGAAAAAAAAAAACGGTTTTTGGCTTGTAGCGGCTTGAACCTTTAGTCCGATCGCGCCGGGACCGCGCCAGTTAGATGCGCCGTTTGTAAAATCTTTCAAATGAGACCTAGCCAGGGCTTCTAGCTTCTTCCGTTCGGCCGCTACAAGCCAAAAACCGTTTTTTTTTCCGTTATGAGATGATTGCTCCCGTATGAAATGTTAGGTATCGGGCGGCCTCGCCTAGTAGCCGAGCGCTCGGGCCCGGCACTGATCATGCCATACGAGAAATTTTTCGTATGAGATGATCGCTCCGTATGGAATGTTCGGTAGCAGGCGGACTCGCCTAGTAGGGCCGACCGCTCGGGCCCTGCACTCATCATGCCATACGGAAAAAAAAAAACGGTTTTTGGCTTGTAGCGGCTGAACTTTAGTCCGATCGCGCCGGGACCGCGCCAGTTAGATGCGCCGTTGTAAAATCTTTCAAATGAGACCTAGCCAGGGCTTCTAGCTCCTTCCGTTCGGCCGCTACAAGCCAAAAACCGTTTTTTTTTTCCGTATGAGATGATTGCTCCCGTATGAAATGTTAGGTATCGGGCGGCCTCGCCTAGTAGCCGGGCGCTCGGGCCCGGCCACTGATCATGCCATACGAGAAATTTTTCGTATGAGATGATCGCTCACCGTATGGAATGTTCGGTAGCAGGCGGACTCGCCTAGTAGGGCCGACCGCTCGGGCCCTGCACTCATCATGCCATACGGAAAAAAAAAAACGGTTTTTGGCTTGTAGCGGCTGAACCTTTAGTCCGATCGCGCCGGGACCGCGCCAGTTAGATGCGCCGTTGTAAAATCTTTCAAATGAGACCTAGCCAGGGCTTCTAGCTCCTTCCGTTCGGCCGCTACAAGCCAAAAACCGTTTTTTTTTCCGTATGAGATGATTGCTCCCGTATGAAATGTTAGGTATCGGGCGGCCTCGCCTAGTAGCCGAGCGCTCGGGCCCGGCACTGATCATGCCATACGAGAAATTTTTCGTATGAGATGATCGCTCCCGTATGGAATGTTCGGTAGCAGGCGGACTCGCCTAGTAGGGCCGACCGCTCGGGCCCTGCACTCATCATGCCATACGGAAAAAAAAAACGGTTTTTGGCTTGTAGCGGCTGAACCTTTAGTCCGATCGCGCCGGGACCGCGCCAGTTAGATGCGCCGTTGTAAAATCTTTCAAATGAGACCTAGCCAGGCTTCTAGCTCCTTCCGTTCGGCCGCTACAAGCCAAAAACCGTTTTTTTTTTCCGTATGAGATGATTGCTCCCGTATGAAATGTTAGGTATCGGGCGGCCTCGCCTAGTAGCCGAGCGCTCGGGCCCGGCACTGATCATGCCATACGAGAAATTTTTCGTATGAGATGATCGCTCCCGTATGGAATGTTCGGTAGCAGGCGGACTCGCCTAGTAGGGCCGACCGCTCGGGCCCTGCACATCATCATTGCCATACGGAAAAAAAAAAACGGTTTTTGGCTTGTAGCGGCTGAACCTTTAGTCCGATCGCGCCGGGACCGCGCCAGTTAGATGCGCCGTTGTAAAATCTTTCAAATGAGACCTAGCCAGGGCTTCTAGCTTCTTCCGTTCGGCCGCTACAAGCCAAAAACCGTTTTTTTTTCCGTATGAGATGATTGCTCCCGTATGAAATGTTAGGTATCGGGCGGCCTCGCCTAGTAGCCGAGCGCTCGGGCCCCGGCACTGATCATGCCATACGAGAAATTTTTCGTATGAGATGATCGCTCCCGTATGGAATGTTCGGTAGCAGGCGGACTCGCCTAGTAGGGCCGACCGCTCGGGCCCTGCACTCATCATGCCATACGGAAAAAAAAAAACGGTTTTTGGCTTGTAGCGGCTGGAACCTTTAGTCCGATCGCGCCGGGACCGCGCCAGTTAGATGCGCCGTTGTAAAATCTTTCAAATGAGACCTAGCCAGGGCTTCTAGCTCCTTCCGTTCGGCCGCTACAAGCCAAAAACCGTTTTTTTTTCCGTATGAGATGATTGCTCCCGTATGAAATGTTAGGTATCGGGCGGCCTCGCCTAGTAGCCGAGCGCTCGGGCCCGGCACTGATCATGCCATACGAGAAATTTTTCGTATGAGATGATCGCTCCCGTATGGAATGTTCGGTAGCAGGCGGACTCGCCTAGTAGGGCCGACCGCTCGGGCCCTGCACTCATCATGCCATACGGAAAAAAAAAACGGTTTTTGGCTTGTAGCGGCTGAACTTTAGTCCGATCGCGCCGGGACCGCGCCAGTTAGATGCGCCGTTGTAAAATCTTTCAAATGAGACCTAGCCAGGGCTTCTAGCTCCTTCCGTTCGGCCGCTACAAGCCAAAAACCGTTTTTTTTTCCGTATGAGATGATTGCTCCCGTATGAAATGTTAGGTATCGGGCGGCCTCGCCTAGTAGCCGAGCGCTCGGGCCCGGCACTGATCATGCCATACGAGAAATTTTTCGTATGAGATGATCGCTCCCGTATGGAATGTTCGGGTAGCAGGCGGACTCGCCTAGTAGGGCCGACCGCTCGGGCCCTGCACTCATCATGCCATACGGAAAAAAAAAAAACGGTTTTTGGCTTGTAGCGGCTGAACCTTTAGTCCGATCGCGCCGGGATTGCGCCAGTTAGATGCGCCGTTGTAAAATCTTTCAAATGAGACCTAGCCAGGGCTTCTAGCTCCTTCCGTTCGGCCGCTACAAGCCAAAAACCGTTTTTTTTTCCGTATGAGATGATTGCTCCCGTATGAAATGTTAGGTATCGGGCGGCCTCGCCTAGTAGCCGAGCGCTCGGGCTCGGCACTGATCATGCCATACGAGAAATTTTTCGTATGAGATGATCGCTCCCGTATGGAATGTTCGGTAGCAGGCGGACTCGCCTAGTAGGGCCGACCGCTCGGGCCCCTGCACTCATCATGCCATACGGAAAAAAAAAAACGGTTTTTGGCTTGTAGCGGCTGAACCTTTAGTCCGATCGCGCCGGGACCGCGCCAGTTAGATGCGCCGTTGTAAAATCTTTCAAATGAGACCTAGCCAGGGCTTCTAGCTTCTTCCCGTTCGGGCCGCTACAAGCCAAAAACCGTTTTTTTTCCGTATGAGATGATTGCTCCCGTATGAAATGTTAGGTATCGGGCGGCCCTCGCCTAGTAGCCGAGCGCTCGGGCCCGGCACTGATCATGCCATACGAGAAATTTTTCGTATGAGATGATCGCTCCCGTATGGAATGTTCGGTAGCAGGCGGACTCGCCTAGTAGGGCCGACCGCTCGGGCCCTGCACTCATCATGCCATACGGAAAAAAAAAACGGTTTTTGGCTTGTAGCGGCTGAACCTTTAGTCCGATCGCGCCGGGAAAAAAAACGGTTTTAGGCTTGTAGCGGCTGAACCTTTAGTCCGATCGCGCCGGGACCGCGCCAGTTAGATGCGCCGTTGTAAAATCTTTCAAATGAGACCTAGCCAGGGCTTCTAGCTCCTTCCGTTCGGCCGCTACAAGCCAAAAACCGTTTTTTTTTCCGTATGAGATGATTGCTCCCGTATGAAATGTTAGGTATCGGGCGGCCTCGCCTAGTAGCCGAGCGCTCGGGCCCGGCACTGATCATGCCATACGAGAAATTTTTCGTATGAGATGATCGCTCCCGTATGGAATGTTCGGTAGCAGGCGGACTCGCCTAGTAGGGCCGACCGCAACATATCAGAGTGCGTTCGGGCCCTGCACTCATCATGCCATACGGAAAAAAAAACGGTTTTTGGCTTGTAGCGGCTGAACCTTTAGTCCGATCGCGCCGGGACCGCGCCAGTTAGATGCGCCGTTGTAAAATCTTTCAAATGAGACCTAGCCAGGGCTTCTAGCTCCTTCCGTTCGGCCGCTACAAGCCAAAAACCGTTTTTTTTTCCGTATGAGATGATTGCTCCCGTATGAAATGTTAGGTATCGGGCGGCCTCGCCTAGTAGCCGAGCGCTCGGGCCCGGCACTGATCATGCCATACGAGAAATTTTTCGTATGAGATGATCGCTCCCGTATGGAATGTTCGGTAGCAGGCGGACTCGCCTAGTAGGGCCGACCGCTCGGGCCCTGCACTCATCATGCCATACGGAAAAAAAAAAACGGTTTTTGGCTTGTAGCGGCTGAACCTTTAGTCCGATCGCGCCGGGACCGCGCCAGTTAGATGCGCCGTTGTAAAATCTTTCAAATGAGACCTAGCCAGGGCTTCTAGCTCCTTCCGTTCGGCCGCTACAAGCCAAAAACCGTTTTTTTTTCCGTATGAGATGATTGCTCCCGTATGAAATGTTAGGTATCGGGCGGCCTCGCCTAGTAGCCGAGCGCTCGGGCCCGGCACTGATCATGCCATACGAGAAATTTTTCGTATGAGATGATCGCTCCCGTATGGAATGTTCGGTAGCAGGCGGACTCGCCTAGTAGGGCCGACCGCTCGGGCCCTGCACTCATCATGCCATACGGAAAAAAAAAACGGTTTTTGGCTTGTAGCGGCTGAACCTTTAGTCCGATCGCGCCGGGACCGCGCCAGTTAGATGCGCCGTTGTAAAATCTTTCAAATGAGACCTAGCCAGGGCTTCTAGCTCCTTCCGTTCGGCCGCTACAAGCCAAAAACCGTTTTTTTTTTCCGTATGAGATGATTGCTCCCGTATGAAATGTTAGGTATCGGGCGGCCTCGCCTAGTAGCCGAGCGCTCGGGCCCGGCACTGATCATGCCATACGAGAAATTTTTCGTATGAGATGATCGCTCCCGTATGGAATGTTCGGTAGCAGGCGGACTCGCCTAGTAGGGCCGACCGCTCGGGCCCTGCACTCATCATGCCATACGGAAAAAAAAAAACGGTTTTTGGCTTGTAGCGGCTGAACCTTTAGTCCGATCGCGCCGGGACCGCGCCAGTTAGATGCGCCGTTGTAAAATCTTTCAAATGAGACCTAGCCAGGGCTTCTAGCTCCTTCCGTTCGGCCGCTACAAGCCAAAAACCGTTTTTTTTTCCGTATGAGATGATTGCTCCCCGTATGAAATGTTAGGTATCGGGCGGCCTCGCCTAGTAGCCGAGCGCTCGGGCCCGGCACTGATCATGCCATACGAGAAATTTTTCGTATGAGATGATCGCTCCCGTATGGAATGTTCGGTAGCAGGCGGACTCGCCTAGTAGGGCCGACCGCTCGGGCCCTGCACTCATCATGCCATACGGAAAAAAAAAAACGGTTTTTGGCTTGTAGCGGCTGAACCTTTAGTCCGATCGCGCCGGGACCGCGCCAGTTAGATGCGCCGTTGTAAAATCTTTCAAATGAGACCTAGCCAGGGCTTCTAGCTCCTTCCGTTCGGCCGCTACAAGCCAAAAACCGTTTTTTTTTCCGTATGAGATGATTGCTCCCGTATGAAATGTTAGGTATCGGGCGGCCTCGCCTAGTAGCCGAGCGCTCGGGCCCGGCACTGATCATGCCATACGAGAAATTTTTCGTATGAGATGATCGCTCCCGTATGGAATGTTCGGTAGCAGGCGGACTCGCCTAGTAGGGCCGACCGCTCGGGCCCTGCACTCATCATGCCATACGGAAAAAAAAAACGGTTTTTGGCTTGTAGCGGCTGAACCTTTAGTCCGATCGCGCCGGGACCGCGCCAGTTAGATGCGCCGTTGTAAAATCTTTCAAATGAGACCTAGCCAGGGCTTCTAGCTCCTTCCGTTCGGCCGCTACAAGCCAAAAACCGTTTTTTTTTCCGTATGAGATGATTGCTCCCGTATGAAATGTTAGGTATCGGGCGGCCTCGCCTAGTAGCCGAGCGCTCGGGCCCGGCACTGATCATGCCATACGAGAAATTTTTCGTATGAGATGATCGCTCCCGTATGGAATGTTCGGTAGCAGGCGGACTCGCCTAGTAGGGCCGACCGCTCGGGCCCTGCACTCATCATGCCATACGGAAAAAAAAAACGGTTTTTGGCTTGTAGCGGCTGAACCTTTAGTCCGATCGCGCCGGGACCGCGCCAGTTAGATGCGCCGTTGTAAAATCTTTCAAATGAGACCTAGCCAGGGCTTCTAGCTCCTTCCGTTCGGCCGCTACAAGCCAAAAACCGTTTTTTTTTTCCGTATGAGATGATTGCTCCCGTATGAAATGTTAGGTATCGGGCGGCCTCGCCTAGTAGCCGAGCGCTCGGGCCCGGCACTGATCATGCCATACGAGAAATTTTTCGTATGAGATGATCGCTCCCGTATGGAATGTTCGGTAGCAGGCGGACTCGCCTAGTAGGGCCGACCGCTCGGGCCCTGCACTCATCATGCCATACGGAAAAAAAAAACGGTTTTTGGCTTGTAGCGGCTGAACCTTTAGTCCGATCGCGCCGGGACCGCGCCAGTTAGATGCGCCGTTGTAAAATCTTTCAAATGAGACCTAGCCAGGGCTTCTAGCTCCTTCCGTTCGGCCGCTACAAGCCAAAAACCGTTTTTTTTTCCGTATGAGATGATTGCTCCCGTATGAAATGTTAGGTATCGGGCGGCCTCGCCTCGTAGCCGAGCGCTCGGGCCCGGCACTGATCATGCCATACGAGAAATTTTTCGTATGAGATGATCGCTCCCGTATGGAATGTTCGGTAGCAGGCGGACTCGCCTAGTAGGGCCGACCGCTCGGGCCCTGCACTCATCATGCCATACGGAAAAAAAAAAACGGTTTTTGGCTTGTAGCGGCTGAACCTTTAGTCCGATCGCGCCGGGACCGCGCCAGTTAGATGCGCCGTTGTAAAATCTTTCAAATGAGACCTAGCCAGGGCTTCTAGCTCCTTCCGTTCGGCCGCTACAAGCCAAAAACCGTTTTTTTTTCCGTATGAGATGATTGCTCCCGTATGAAATGTTAGGTATCGGGCGGCCTCGCCTAGTAGCCGAGCGCTCGGGCCCGGCACTGATCATGCCATACGAGAAATTTTTCGTATGAGATGATCGCTCCCGTATGGAATGTTCGGTAGCAGGCGGACTCGCCTAGTAGGGCCGACCGCTCGGGCCCTGCACTCATCATGCCATACGGAAAAAAAAAAACGGTTTTTGGCTTGTAGCGGCTGAACCTTTAGTCCGATCGCGCCGGGACCGCGCCAGTTAGATGCGCCGTTGTAAAATCTTTCAAATGAGACCTAGCCAGGGCTTCTAGCTCCTACCGTTCGGCCGCTACAAGCCAAAAACCGTTTTTTTTTCCGTATGAGATGATTGCTCCCGTATGAAATGTTAGGTATCGGGCGGCCTCGCCTAGTAGCCGAGCGCTCGGGCCCGGCACTGATCATGCCATACGAGAAATTTTTCGTATGAGATGATCGCTCCCGTATGGAATGTTCGGTAGCAGGCGGACTCGCCTAGTAGGGCCGACCGCTCGGGCCCTGCACTCATCATGCCATACGGAAAAAAAAAACGGTTTTTGGCTTGTAGCGGCTGAACCTTTAGTCCGATCGCGCCGGGACCGCGCCAGTTAGATGCGCCGTTGTAAAATCTTTCAAATGAGACCTAGCCAGGGCTTCTAGCTCCTTCCGTTCGGCCGCTACAAGCCAAAAACCGTTTTTTTTTCCGTATGAGATGATTGCTCCCGTATGAAATGTTAGGTATCGGGCGGCCTCGCCTAGTAGCCGAGCGCTCGGGCCCGGCACTGATCATGCCATACGAGAAATTTTTCGTATGAGATGATCGCTCCCGTATGGAATGTTCGGTAGCAGGCGGACTCGCCTAGTAGGGCCGACCGCTCGGGCCCTGCACTCATCATGCCATACGGAAAAAAAAAACGGTTTTTGGCTTGTAGCGGCTGAACCTTTAGTCCGATCGCGCCGGGACCGCGCCAGTTAGATGCGCCGTTGTAAAATCTTTCAAATGAGACCTAGCCAGGGCTTCTAGCTCCTTCCGTTCGGCCGCTACAAGCCAAAAACCGTTTTTTTTTTCCGTATGAGATGATTGCTCCCGTATGAAATGTTAGGTATCGGGCGGCCTCGCCTAGTAGCCGAGCGCTCGGGCCCGGCACTGATCATGCCATACGAGAAATTTTTCGTATGAGATGATCGCTCCCGTATGGAATGTTCGGTAGCAGGCGGACTCGCCTAGTAGGGCCGACCGCTCGGGCCCTGCACTCATCATGCCATACGGAAAAAAAAAACGGTTTTTGGCTTGTAGCGGCTGAACCTTTAGTCCGATCGCGCCGGGATTGCGCCAGTTAGATGCGCCGTTGTAAAATCTTTCAAATGAGACCTAGCCAGGGCTTCTAGCTCCTTCCGTTCGGCCGCTACAAGCCAAAAACCGTTTTTTTTTTCCGTATGAGATGATTGCTCCCGTATGAAATGTTAGGTATCGGGCGGCCTCGCCTAGTAGCCGAGCGCTCGGGCCCGGCACTGATCATGCCATACGAGAAATTTTTCGTATGAGATGATCGCTCCCGTATGTAATGTTCGGTAGCAGGCGGACTCGCCTAGTAGGGCCGACCGCTCGGGCCCTGCACTCATCATGCCATACGGAAAAAAAAAACGGTTTTTGGCTTGAGCGGCTGAACCTTTAGTCCGATCGCGCCGGGACCGCGCCAGTTAGATGCGCCGTTGTAAAATCTTTCAAATGAGACCTAGCCAGGGCTTCTAGCTCCTTCCGTTCGGCCGCTACAAGCCAAAAACCGTTTTTTTTTCCGTATGAGATGATTGCTCCCGTATGAAATGTTAGGTATCGGGCGGCCTCGCCTAGTAGCCGAGCGCTAGGGCCCGGCACTGATCATGCCATACGAGAAATTTTTCGTATGAGATGATCGCTCCCGTATGGAATGTTCGGTAGCAGGCGGACTCGCCTAGTAGGGCCGACCGCTCGGGCCCTGCACTCATCATGCCATACGGAAAAAAAAAAACGGTTTTTGGCTTGTAGCGGCTGAACCTTTAGTCCGATCGCGCCGGGACCGCGCCAGTTAGATGCGCCGTTGTAAAATCTTTCAAATGAGACCTAGCCAGGGCTTCTAGCTCCTTCCGTTCGGCCGCTACAAGCCAAAAACCGTTTTTTTTTCCGTATGAGATGATTGCTCCCGTATGAAATGTTAGGTATCGGGCGGCCTCGCCTAGTAGCCGAGCGCTCGGGCCCGGCACTGATCATGCCATACGAGAAATTTTTCGTATGAGATGATCGCTCCCGTATGGAATGTTCGGTAGCAGGCGGACTCGCCTAGTAGGGCCGACCGCTCGGGCCCTGCACTCATCATGCCATACGGAAAAAAAAAACGGTTTTTGGCTTGTAGCGGCTGAACCTTTAGTCCGATCGCGCCGGGACCGCGCCAGTTAGATGCGCCGTTGTAAAATCTTTCAAATGAGACCTAGCCAGGGCTTCTAGCTCCTTCCGTTCGGCCGCTACAAGCCAAAAACCGTTTTTTTTTCCGTATGAGATGATTGCTCCCGTATGAAATGTTAGGTATCGGGCGGCCTCGCCTAGTAGCCGAGCGCTCGGGCCCGGCACTGATCATGCCATACGAGAAATTTTTCGTATGAGATGATCGCTCCCGTATGGAATGTTCGGTAGCAGGCGGACTCGCCTAGTAGGGCCGACCGCTCGGGCCCTGCACTCATCATGCCATACGGAAAAAAAAAACGGTTTTTGGCTTGTAGCGGCTGAACCTTTAGTCCGATCGCGCCGGGACCGCGCCAGTTAGATGCGCCGTTGTAAAATCTTTCAAATGAGACCTAGCCAGGGCTTCTAGCTCCTTCCGTTCGGCCGCTACAAGCCAAAAACCGTTTTTTTTTCCGTATGAGATGATTGCTCCCGTATGAAATGTTAGGTATCGGGCGGCCTCGCCTAGTAGCCGAGCGCTCGGGCCCGGCACTGATCATGCCATACGAGAAATTTTTCGTATGAGATGATCGCTCCCGTATGGAATGTTCGGTAGCAGGCGGACTCGCCTAGTAGGGCCGACCGCTCGGGCCCTGCACTCATCATGCCATACGGAAAAAAAAAACGGTTTTTGGCTTGTAGCGGCTGAACCTTTAGTCCGATCGCGCCGGGACCGCGCCAGTTAGATGCGCCGTTGTAAAATCTTTCAAATGAGACCTAGCCAGGGCTTCTAGCTCCTTCCGTTCGGCCGCTACAAGCCAAAAACCGTTTTTTTTTCCGTATGAGATGATTGCTCCCGTATGAAATGTTAGGTATCGGGCGGCCTCGCCTCGTAGCCGAGCGCTCGGGCCCGGCACTGATCATGCCATACGAGAAATTTTTCGTATGAGATGATCGCTCCCGTATGGAATGTTCGGTAGCAGGCGGACTCGCCTAGTAGGGCCGACCGCTCGGGCCCTGCACTCATCATGCCATACGGAAAAAAAAAACGGTTTTTGGCTTGTAGCGGCTGAACCTTTAGTCCGATCGCGCCGGGACCGCGCCAGTTAGATGCGCCGTTGTAAAATCTTTCAAATGAGACCTAGCCAGGGCTTCTAGCTCCTTCCGTTCGGCCGCTACAAGCCAAAAACCGTTTTTTTTTCCGTATGAGATGATTGCTCCCGTATGAAATGTTAGGTATCGGGCGGCCTCGCCTAGTAGCCGAGCGCTCGGGCCCGGCACTGATCATGCCATACGAGAAATTTTTCGTATGAGATGATCGCTCCCGTATGGAATGTTCGGTAGCAGGCGGACTCGCCTAGTAGGGCCGACCGCTCGGGCCCTGCACTCATCATGCCATACGGAAAAAAAAAACGGTTTTTGGCTTGTAGCGGCTGAACCTTTAGTCCGATCGCGCCGGGACCGCGCCAGTTAGATGCGCCGTTGTAAAATCTTTCAAATGAGACCTAGCCAGGGCTTCTAGCTCCTACCGTTCGGCCGCTACAAGCCAAAAACCGTTTTTTTTTCCGTATGAGATGATTGCTCCCGTATGAAATGTTAGGTATCGGGCGGCCTCGCCTAGTAGCCGAGCGCTCGGGCCCGGCACTGATCATGCCATACGAGAAATTTTTCGTATGAGATGATCGCTCCCGTATGGAATGTTCGGTAGCAGGCGGACTCGCCTAGTAGGGCCGACCGCTCGGGCCCTGCACTCATCATGCCATACGGAAAAAAAAAACGGTTTTTGGCTTGTAGCGGCTGAACCTTTAGTCCGATCGCGCCGGGACCGCGCCAGTTAGATGCGCCGTTGTAAAATCTTTCAAATGAGACCTAGCCAGGGCTTCTAGCTCCTTCCGTTCGGCCGCTACAAGCCAAAAACCGTTTTTTTTTCCGTATGAGATGATTGCTCCCGTATGAAATGTTAGGTATCGGGCGGCCTCGCCTAGTAGCCGAGCGCTCGGGCCCGGCACTGATCATGCCATACGAGAAATTTTTCGTATGAGATGATCGCTCCCGTATGGAATGTTCGGTAGCAGGCGGACTCGCCTAGTAGGGCCGACCGCTCGGGCCCTGCACTCATCATGCCATACGGAAAAAAAAAAACGGTTTTTGGCTTGTAGCGGCTGAACCTTTAGTCCGATCGCGCCGGGACCGCGCCAGTTAGATGCGCCGTTGTAAAATCTTTCAAATGAGACCTAGCCAGGGCTTCTAGCTCCTTCCGTTCGGCCGCTACAAGCCAAAAACCGTTTTTTTTTCCGTATGAGATGATTGCTCCCGTATGAAATGTTAGGTATCGGGCGGCCTCGCCTAGTAGCCGAGCGCTCGGGCCCGGCACTGATCATGCCATACGAGAAATTTTTCGTATGAGATGATCGCTCCCGTATGGAATGTTCGGTAGCAGGCGGACTCGCCTAGTAGGGCCGACCGCTCGGGCCCTGCACTCATCATGCCATACGGAAAAAAAAAACGGTTTTTGGCTTGTAGCGGCTGAACCTTTAGTCCGATCGCGCCGGGATTGCGCCAGTTAGATGCGCCGTTGTAAAATCTTTCAAATGAGACCTAGCCAGGGCTTCTAGCTCCTTCCGTTCGGCCGCTACAAGCCAAAAACCGTTTTTTTTTCCGTATGAGATGATTGCTCCCGTATGAAATGTTAGGTATCGGGCGGCCTCGCCTAGTAGCCGAGCGCTCGGGCCCGGCACTGATCATGCCATACGAGAAATTTTTCGTATGAGATGATCGCTCCCGTATGTAATGTTCGGTAGCAGGCGGACTCGCCTAGTAGGGCCGACCGCTCGGGCCCTGCACTCATCATGCCATACGGAAAAAAAAAACGGTTTTTGGCTTGAGCGGCTGAACCTTTAGTCCGATCGCGCCGGGACCGCGCCAGTTAGATGCGCCGTTGTAAAATCTTTCAAATGAGACCTAGCCAGGGCTTCTAGCTCCTTCCGTTCGGCCGCTACAAGCCAAAAACCGTTTTTTTTTCCGTATGAGATGATTGCTCCCGTATGAAATGTTAGGTATCGGGCGGCCTCGCCTAGTAGCCGAGCGCTAGGGCCCGGCACTGATCATGCCATACGAGAAATTTTTCGTATGAGATGATCGCTCCCGTATGGAATGTTCGGTAGCAGGCGGACTCGCCTAGTAGGGCCGACCGCTCGGGCCCTGCACTCATCATGCCATACGGAAAAAAAAAAACGGTTTTTGGCTTGTAGCGGCTGAACCTTTAGTCCGATCGCGCCGGGACCGCGCCAGTTAGATGCGCCGTTGTAAAATCTTTCAAATGAGACCTAGCCAGGGCTTCTAGCTCCTTCCGTTCGGCCGCTACAAGCCAAAAACCGTTTTTTTTTCCGTATGAGATGATTGCTCCCGTATGAAATGTTAGGTATCGGGCGGCCTCGCCTAGTAGCCGAGCGCTCGGGCCCGGCACTGATCATGCCATACGAGAAATTTTTCGTATGAGATGATCGCTCCCGTATGGAATGTTCGGTAGCAGGCGGACTCGCCTAGTAGGGCCGACCGCTCGGGCCCTGCACTCATCATGCCATACGGAAAAAAAAAAACGGTTTTTGGCTTGTAGCGGCTGAACCTTTAGTCCGATCGCGCCGGGACCGCGCCAGTTAGATGCGCCGTTGTAAAATCTTTCAAATGAGACCTAGCCAGGGCTTCTAGCTCCTTCCGTTCGGCCGCTACAAGCCAAAAACCGTTTTTTTTTCCGTATGAGATGATTGCTCCCGTATGAAATGTTAGGTATCGGGCGGCCTCGCCTAGTAGCCGAGCGCTCGGGCCCGGCACTGATCATGCCATACGAGAAATTTTTCGTATGAGATGATCGCTCCCGTATGGAATGTTCGGTAGCAGGCGGACTCGCCTAGTAGGGCCGACCGCTCGGGCCCTGCACTCATCATGCCATACGGAAAAAAAAAACGGTTTTTGGCTTGTAGCGGCTGAACCTTTAGTCCGATCGCGCCGGGACCGCGCCAGTTAGATGCGCCGTTGTAAAATCTTTCAAATGAGACCTAGCCAGGGCTTCTAGCTCCTTCCGTTCGGCCGCTACAAGCCAAAAACCGTTTTTTTTTCCGTATGAGATGATTGCTCCCGTATGAAATGTTAGGTATCGGGCGGCCTCGCCTAGTAGCCGAGCGCTCGGGCCCGGCACTGATCATGCCATACGAGAAATTTTTCGTATGAGATGATCGCTCCCGTATGGAATGTTCGGTAGCAGGCGGACTCGCCTAGTAGGGCCGACCGCTCGGGCCCTGCACTCATCATGCCATACGGAAAAAAAAAACGGTTTTTGGCTTGTAGCGGCTGAACCTTTAGTCCGATCGCGCCGGGACCGCGCCAGTTAGATGCGCCGTTGTAAAATCTTTCAAATGAGACCTAGCCAGGGCTTCTAGCTCCTTCCGTTCGGCCGCTACAAGCCAAAAACCGTTTTTTTTTCCGTATGAGATGATTGCTCCCGTATGAAATGTTAGGTATCGGGCGGCCTCGCCTAGTAGCCGAGCGCTCGGGCCCGGCACTGATCATGCCATACGAGAAATTTTTCGTATGAGATGATCGCTCCCGTATGGAATGTTCGGTAGCAGGCGGACTCGCCTAGTAGGGCCGACCGCTCGGGCCCTGCACTCATCATGCCATACGGAAAAAAAAAACGGTTTTTGGCTTGTAGCGGCTGAACCTTTAGTCCGATCGCGCCGGGACCGCGCCAGTTAGATGCGCCGTTGTAAAATCTTTCAAATGAGACCTAGCCAGGGCTTCTAGCTCCTTCCGTTCGGCCGCTACAAGCCAAAAACCGTTTTTTTTTCCGTATGAGATGATTGCTCCCGTATGAAATGTTAGGTATCGGGCGGCCTCGCCTAGTAGCCGAGCGCTCGGGCCCGGCACTGATCATGCCATACGAGAAATTTTTCGTATGAGATGATCGCTCCCGTATGGAATGTTCGGTAGCAGGCGGACTCGCCTAGTAGGGCCGACCGCTCGGGCCCTGCACTCATCATGCCATACGGAAAAAAAAAACGGTTTTTGGCTTGTAGCGGCTGAACCTTTAGTCCGATCGCGCCGGGACCGCGCCAGTTAGATGCGCCGTTGTAAAATCTTTCAAATGAGACCTAGCCAGGGCTTCTAGCTCCTTCCGTTCGGCCGCTACAAGCCAAAAACCGTTTTTTTTTCCGTATGAGATGATTGCTCCCGTATGAAATGTTAGGTATCGGGCGGCCTCGCCTAGTAGCCGAGCGCTCGGGCCCGGCACTGATCATGCCATACGAGAAATTTTTCGTATGAGATGATCGCTCCCGTATGGAATGTTCGGTAGCAGGCGGACTCGCCTAGTAGGGCCGACCGCTCGGGCCCTGCACTCATCATGCCATACGGAAAAAAAAAACGGTTTTTGGCTTGTAGCGGCTGAACCTTTAGTCCGATCGCGCCGAAACCGCGCCAGTTAGATGCGCCGTTGTAAAATCTTTCAAATGAGACCTAGCCAGGGCTTCTAGCTCCTTCCGTTCGGCCGCTACAAGCCAAAAACCGTTTTTTTTTCCGTATGAGATGATTGCTCCCGTATGAAATGTTAGGTATCGGGCGGCCTCGCCTAGTAGCCGAGCGCTCGGGCCCGGCACTGATCATGCCATACGAGAAATTTTTCGTATGAGATGATCGCTCCCGTATGGAATGTTCGGTAGCAGGCGGACTCGCCTAGTAGGGCCGACCGCTCGGGCCTTGCACTCATCATGCCATACGGAAAAAAAAAAACGGTTTTTGGCTTGTAGCGGCTGAACCTTTAGTCCGATCGCGCCGGGACCGCGCCAGTTAGATGCGCCGTTGTAAAATCTTTCAAATGAGACCTAGCCACGGCTTCTAGCTCCTTCCGTTCGGCCGCTACAAGCCAAAAACCGTTTTTTTTTCCGTATGAGATGATTGCTCCCGTATGAAATGTTAGGTATCGGGCGGCCTCGCCTAGTAGCCGAGCGCTCGGGCCCGGCACTGATCATGCCATACGAGAAATTTTTCGTATGAGATGATCGCTCCCGTATGGAATGTTCGGTAGCAGGCGGACTCGCCTAGTATGGCCGACCGCTCGGGCCCTGCACTCATCATGCCATACGGAAAAAAAAAACGGTTTTTGGCTTGTAGCGGCTGAACCTTTAGTCCGATCGCGCCGGGACCGCGCCAGTTAGATGCGCCGTTGTAAAATCTTTCAAATGAGACCTAGCCAGGGCTTCTAGCTCCTTCCGTTCGGCCGCTACAAGCCAAAAACCGTTTTTTTTTCCGTATGAGATGATTGCTCCCGTATGAAATGTTAGGTATCGGGCGGCCTCGCCTAGTAGCCGAGCGCTCGGGCCCGGCACTGATCATGCCATACGAGAAATTTTTCGTATGAGATGATCGCTCCCGTATGGAATGTTCGGTAGCAGGCGGACTCGCCTAGTAGGGCCGACCGCTCGGGCCCTGCACTCATCATGCCATACGGAAAAAAAAAAACGGTTTTTGGCTTGTAGCGGCTGAACCTTTAGTCCGATCGCGCCGGGACCGCGCCAGTTAGATGCGCCGTTGTAAAATCTTTCAAATGAGACCTAGCCAGGGCTTCTAGCTCCTTCCGTTCGGCCGCTACAAGCCAAAAACCGTTTTTTTTTCCGTATGAGATGATTGCTCCCGTATGAAATGTTAGGTATCGGGCGGCCTCGCCTAGTAGCCGAGCGCTCGGGCCCGGCACTGATCATGCCATACGAGAAATTTTTCGTATGAGATGATCGCTCCCGTATGGAATGTTCGGTAGCAGGCGGACTCGCCTAGTAGGGCCGACCGCTCGGGCCCTGCACTCATCATGCCATACGGAAAAAAAAACGGTTTTTGGCTTGTAGCGGCTGAACCTTTAGTCCGATCGCGCCGGGACCGCGCCAGTTAGATGCGCCGTTGTAAAATCTTTCAAATGAGACCTAGCCAGGGCTTCTAGCTCCTTCCGTTCGGCCGCTACAAGCCAAAAACCGTTTTTTTTTCCGTATGAGATGATTGCTCCCGTATGAAATGTTAGGTATCGGGCGGCCTCGCCTAGTAGCCGAGCGCTCGGGCCCGGCACTGATCATGCCATACGAGAAATTTTTCGTATGAGATGATCGCTCCCGTATGGAATGTTCGGTAGCAGGCGGACTCGCCTAGTAGGGCCGACCGCTCAGGCCCTGCACTCATCATGCCATACGGAAAAAAAAAACGGTTTTTGGCTTGTAGCGGCTGAACCTTTAGTCCGATCGCGCCGGGACCGCGCCAGTTAGATGCGCCGTTGTAAAATCTTTCAAATGAGACCTAGCCAGGGCTTCTAGCTCCTTCCGTTCGGCCGCTACAAGCCAAAAACCGTTTTTTTTTCCGTATGAGATGATTGCTCCCGTATGAAATGTTAGGTATCGGGCGGCCTCGCCTAGTAGCCGAGCGCTCGGGCCCGGCACTGATCATGCCATACGAGAAATTTTTCGTATGAGATGATCGCTCCCGTATGGAATGTTCGGTAGCAGGCGGACTCGCCTAGTAGGGCCGACCGCTCGGGCCTTGCACTCATCATGCCATACGGAAAAAAAAAAACGGTTTTTGGCTTGTAGCGGCTGAACCTTTAGTCCGATCGCGCCGGGACCGCGCCAGTTAGATGCGCCGTTGTAAAATCTTTCAAATGAGACCTAGCCAGGGCTTCTAGCTCCTTCCGTTCGGCCGCTACAAGCCAAAAACCGTTTTTTTTTCCGTATGAGATGATTGCTCCCGTATGAAATGTTAGGTATCGGGCGGCCTCGCCTAGTAGCCGAGCGCTCGGGCCCGGCACTGATCATGCCATACGAGAAATTTTTCGTATGAGATGATCGCTCCCGTATGGAATGTTCGGTAGCAGGCGGACTCGCCTAGTAGGGCCGACCGCTCGGGCCCTGCACTCATCATGCCATACGGAAAAAAAAAACGGTTTTTGGCTTGTAGCGGCTGAACCTTTAGTCCGATCGCGCCGAAACCGCGCCAGTTAGATGCGCCGTTGTAAAATCTTTCAAATGAGACCTAGCCAGGGCTTCTAGCTCCTTCCGTTCGGCCGCTACAAGCCAAAAACCGTTTTTTTTTCCGTATGAGATGATTGCTCCCGTATGAAATGTTAGGTATCGGGCGGCCTCGCCTAGTAGCCGAGCGCTCGGGCCCGGCACTGATCATGCCATACGAGAAATTTTTCGTATGAGATGATCGCTCCCGTATGGAATGTTCGGTAGCAGGCGGACTCGCCTAGTAGGGCCGACCGCTCGGGCCTTGCACTCATCATGCCATACGGAAAAAAAAAAAACGGTTTTTGGCTTGTAGCGGCTGAACCTTTAGTCCGATCGCGCCGGGACCGCGCCAGTTAGATGCGCCGTTGTAAAATCTTTCAAATGAGACCTAGCCAGGGCTTCTAGCTCCTTCCGTTCGGCCGCTACAAGCCAAAAACCGTTTTTTTTTCCGTATGAGATGATTGCTCCCGTATGAAATGTTAGGTATCGGGCGGCCTCGCCTAGTAGCCGAGCGCTCGGGCCCGGCACTGATCATGCCATACGAGAAATTTTTCGTATGAGATGATCGCTCCCGTATGGAATGTTCGGTAGCAGGCGGACTCGCCTAGTATGGCCGACCGCTCGGGCCCTGCACTCATCATGCCATACGGAAAAAAAAAACGGTTTTTGGCTTGTAGCGGCTGAACCTTTAGTCCGATCGCGCCGGGACCGCGCCAGTTAGATGCGCCGTTGTAAAATCTTTCAAATGAGACCTAGCCAGGGCTTCTAGCTCCTTCCTTTCGGCCGCTACAAGCCAAAAACCGTTTTTTTTTCCGTATGAGATGATTGCTCCCGTATGAAATGTTAGGTATCGGGCGGCCTCGCCTAGTAGCCGAGCGCTCGGGCCCGGCACTGATCATGCCATACGAGAAATTTTTCGTATGAGATGATCGCTCCCGTATGGAATGTTCGGTAGCAGGCGGACTCGCCTAGTAGGGCCGACCGCTCGGGCCCTGC
The DNA here is from genome assembly GCA_035578175.1 of Catonia carolina. Lineage (NCBI taxonomy): Eukaryota > Metazoa > Arthropoda > Insecta > Hemiptera > Achilidae > Catonia > Catonia carolina. The sequence continues at coordinate 35,771 of JAQMRL010000091.1, read as the reverse complement.
ACTCATCATGCCATACGGAAAAAAAAAAACGGTTTTTGGCTTGTAGCGGCTGAACCTTTAGTCCGATCGCGCCGGGACCGCGCCAGTTAGATGCGCCGTTGTAAAATCTTTCAAATGAGACCTAGCCAGGGCTTCTAGCTCCTTCCGTTCGGCCGCTACAAGCCAAAAACCGTTTTTTTTTCCGTATGAGATGATTGCTCCCGTATGAAATGTTAGGTATCGGGCGGCCTCGCCTAGTAGCCGAGCGCTCGGGCCCGGCACTGATCATGCCATACGAGAAATTTTTCGTATGAGATGATCGCTCCCGTATGGAATGTTCGGTAGCAGGCGGACTCGCCTAGTAGGGCCGACCGCTCGGGCCCTGCACTCATCATGCCATACGGAAAAAAAAACGGTTTTTGGCTTGTAGCGGCTGAACCTTTAGTCCGATCGCGCCGGGACCGCGCCAGTTAGATGCGCCGTTGTAAAATCTTTCAAATGAGACCTAGCCAGGGCTTCTAGCTCCTTCCGTTCGGCCGCTACAAGCCAAAAACCGTTTTTTTTTCCGTATGAGATGATTGCTCCCGTATGAAATGTTAGGTATCGGGCGGCCTCGCCTAGTAGCCGAGCGCTCGGGCCCGGCACTGATCATGCCATACGAGAAATTTTTCGTATGAGATGATCGCTCCCGTATGGAATGTTCGGTAGCAGGCGGACTCGCCTAGTAGGGCCGACCGCTCAGGCCCTGCACTCATCATGCCATACGGAAAAAAAAAACGGTTTTTGGCTTGTAGCGGCTGAACCTTTAGTCCGATCGCGCCGGGACCGCGCCAGTTAGATGCGCCGTTGTAAAATCTTTCAAATGAGACCTAGCCAGGGCTTCTAGCTCCTTCCGTTCGGCCGCTACAAGCCAAAAACCGTTTTTTTTTCCGTATGAGATGATTGCTCCCGTATGAAATGTTAGGTATCGGGCGGCCTCGCCTAGTAGCCGAGCGCTCGGGCCCGGCACTGATCATGCCATACGAGAATTTTTTCGTATGAGATGATCGCTCCCGTATGGAATGTTCGGTAGCAGGCGGACTCGCCTAGTAGGGCCGACCGCTCGGGCCCTGCACTCATCATGCCATACGGAAAAAAAAAACGGTTTTTGGCTTGTAGCGGCTGAACCTTTAGTCCGATCGCGCCGGGACCGCGCCAGTTAGATGCGCCGTTGTAAAATCTTTCAAATGAGACCTAGCCACGGCTTCTAGCTCCTTCCGTTCGGCCGCTACAAGCCAAAAACCGTTTTTTTTCCGTATGAGATGATTGCTCCCGTATGAAATGTTAGGTATCGGGCGGCCTCGCCTAGTAGCCGAGCGCTCGGGCCCGGCACTGATCATGCCATACGAGAAATTTTTCGTATGAGATGATCGCTCCCGTATGGAATGTTCGGTAGCAGGCGGACTCGCCTAGTAGGGCCGACCGCTCGGGCCCTGCACTCATCATGCCATACGGAAAAAAAAAACGGTTTTTGGCTTGTAGCGGCTGAACCTTTAGTCCGATCGCGCCGGGACCGCGCCAGTTAGATGCGCCGTTGTAAAATCTTTCAAATGAGACCTAGCCAGGGCTTCTAGCTCCTTCCGTTCGGCCGCTACAAGCCAAAAACCGTTTTTTTTTCCGTATGAGATGATTGCTCCCGTATGAAATGTTAGGTATCGGGCGGCCTCGCCTAGTAGCCGAGCGCTCGGGCCCGGCACTGATCATGCCATACGAGAAATTTTTCGTATGAGATGATCGCTCCCGTATGGAATGTTCGGTAGCAGGCGGACTCGCCTAGTAGGGCCGACCGCTCGGGCCCTGCACTCATCATGCCATACGGAAAAAAAAAACGGTTTTTGGCTTGTAGCGGCTGAACCTTTAGTCCGATCGCGCCGGGACCGCGCCAGTTAGATGCGCCGTTGTAAAATCTTTCAAATGAGACCTAGCCAGGGCTTCTAGCTCCTTCCGTTCGGCCGCTACAAGCCAAAAACCGTTTTTTTTTCCGTATGAGATGATTGCTCCCGTATGAAATGTTAGGTATCGGGCGGCCTCGCCTAGTAGCCGAGCGCTCGGGCCCGGCACTGATCATGCCATACGAGAAATTTTTCGTATGAGATGATCGCTCCCGTATGGAATGTTCGGTAGCAGGCGGACTCGCCTAGTAGGGCCGACCGCTCGGGCCCTGCACTCATCATGCCATACGGAAAAAAAAAACGGTTTTTGGCTTGTAGCGGCTGAACCTTTAGTCCGATCGCGCCGAAACCGCGCCAGTTAGATGCGCCGTTGTAAAATCTTTCAAATGAGACCTAGCCAGGGCTTCTAGCTCCTTCCGTTCGGCCGCTACAAGCCAAAAACCGTTTTTTTTTTCCGTATGAGATGATTGCTCCCGTATGAAATGTTAGGTATCGGGCGGCCTCGCCTAGTAGCCGAGCGCTCGGGCCCGGCACTGATCATGCCATACGAGAAATTTTTCGTATGAGATGATCGCTCCCGTATGGAATGTTCGGTAGCAGGCGGACTCGCCTAGTAGGGCCGACCGCTCGGGCCTTGCACTCATCATGCCATACGGAAAAAAAAAAACGGTTTTTGGCTTGTAGCGGCTGAACCTTTAGTCCGATCGCGCCGGGACCGCGCCAGTTAGATGCGCCGTTGTAAAATCTTTCAAATGAGACCTAGCCAGGGCTTCTAGCTCCTTCCGTTCGGCCGCTACAAGCCAAAAACCGTTTTTTTTTTCCGTATGAGATGATTGCTCCCGTATGAAATGTTAGGTATCGGGCGGCCTCGCCTAGTAGCCGAGCGCTCGGGCCCGGCACTGATCATGCCATACGAGAAATTTTTCGTATGAGATGATCGCTCCCGTATGGAATGTTCGGTAGCAGGCGGACTCGCCTAGTATGGCCGACCGCTCGGGCCCTGCACTCATCATGCCATACGGAAAAAAAAAACGGTTTTTGGCTTGTAGCGGCTGAACCTTTAGTCCGATCGCGCCGGGACCGCGCCAGTTAGATGCGCCGTTGTAAAATCTTTCAAATGAGACCTAGCCAGGGCTTCTAGCTCTTTCCGTTCGGCCGCTACAAGCCAAAAACCGTTTTTTTTTTCCGTATGAGATGATTGCTCCCGTATGAAATGTTAGGTATCGGGCGGCCTCGCCTAGTAGCCGAGCGCTCGGGCCCGGCACTGATCATGCCATACGAGAAATTTTTCGTATGAGATGATCGCTCCCGTATGGAATGTTCGGTAGCAGGCGGACTCGCCTAGTAGGGCCGACCGCTCGGGCCCTGCACTCATCATGCCATACGGAAAAAAAAAAACGGTTTTTGGCTTGTAGCGGCTGAACCTTTAGTCCGATCGCGCCGGGACCGCGCCAGTTAGATGCGCCGTTGTAAAATCTTTCAAATGAGACCTAGCCAGGGCTTCTAGCTCCTTCCGTTCGGCCGCTACAAGCCAAAAACCGTTTTTTTTTCCGTATGAGATGATTGCTCCCGTATGAAATGTTAGGTATCGGGCGGCCTCGCCTAGTAGCCGAGCGCTCGGGCCCGGCACTGATCATGCCATACGAGAAATTTTTCGTATGAGATGATCGCTCCCGTATGGAATGTTCGGTAGCAGGCGGACTCGCCTAGTAGGGCCGACCGCTCGGGCCCTGCACTCATCATGCCATACGGAAAAAAAAACGGTTTTTGGCTTGTAGCGGCTGAACCTTTAGTCCGATCGCGCCGGGACCGCGCCAGTTAGATGCGCCGTTGTAAAATCTTTCAAATGAGACCTAGCCAGGGCTTCTAGCTCCTTCCGTTCGGCCGCTACAAGCCAAAAACCGTTTTTTTTTCCGTATGAGATGATTGCTCCCGTATGAAATGTTAGGTATCGGGCGGCCTCGCCTAGTAGCCGAGCGCTCGGGCCCGGCACTGATCATGCCATACGAGAAATTTTTCGTATGAGATGATCGCTCCCGTATGGAATGTTCGGTAGCAGGCGGACTCGCCTAGTAGGGCCGACCGCTCAGGCCCTGCACTCATCATGCCATACGGAAAAAAAAAACGGTTTTTGGCTTGTAGCGGCTGAACCTTTAGTCCGATCGCGCCGGGACCGCGCCAGTTAGATGCGCCGTTGTAAAATCTTTCAAATGAGACCTAGCCAGGGCTTCTAGCTCCTTCCGTTCGGCCGCTACAAGCCAAAAACCGTTTTTTTTTTCCGTATGAGATGATTGCTCCCGTATGAAATGTTAGGTATCGGGCGGCCTCGCCTAGTAGCCGAGCGCTCGGGCCCGGCACTGATCATGCCATACGAGAAATTTTTCGTATGAGATGATCGCTCCCGTATGGAATGTTCGGTAGCAGGCGGACTCGCCTAGTAGGGCCGACCGCTCGGGCCTTGCACTCATCATGCCATACGGAAAAAAAAAAAACGGTTTTTGGCTTGTAGCGGCTGAACCTTTAGTCCGATCGCGCCGGGACCGCGCCAGTTAGATGCGCCGTTGTAAAATCTTTCAAATGAGACCTAGCCAGGGCTTCTAGCTCCTTCCGTTCGGCCGCTACAAGCCAAAAACCGTTTTTTTTTTCCGTATGAGATGATTGCTCCCGTATGAAATGTTAGGTATCGGGCGGCCTCGCCTAGTAGCCGAGCGCTCGGGCCCGGCACTGATCATGCCATACGAGAAATTTTTCGTATGAGATGATCGCTCCCGTATGGAATGTTCGGTAGCAGGCGGACTCGCCTAGTAGGGCCGACCGCTCGGGCCCTGCACTCATCATGCCATACGGAAAAAAAAAACGGTTTTTGGCTTGTAGCGGCTGAACCTTTAGTCCGATCGCGCCGAAACCGCGCCAGTTAGATGCGCCGTTGTAAAATCTTTCAAATGAGACCTAGCCAGGGCTTCTAGCTCCTTCCGTTCGGCCGCTACAAGCCAAAAACCGTTTTTTTTTTCCGTATGAGATGATTGCTCCCGTATGAAATGTTAGGTATCGGGCGGCCTCGCCTAGTAGCCGAGCGCTCGGGCCCGGCACTGATCATGCCATACGAGAAATTTTTCGTATGAGATGATCGCTCCCGTATGGAATGTTCGGTAGCAGGCGGACTCGCCTAGTAGGGCCGACCGCTCGGGCCTTGCACTCATCATGCCATACGGAAAAAAAAAAACGGTTTTTGGCTTGTAGCGGCTGAACCTTTAGTCCGATCGCGCCGGGACCGCGCCAGTTAGATGCGCCGTTGTAAAATCTTTCAATGAGACCTAGCCAGGGCTTCTAGCTCCTTCCGTTCGGCCGCTACAAGCCAAAAACCGTTTTTTTTTCCGTATGAGATGATTGCTCCCGTATGAAATGTTAGGTATCGGGCGGCCTCGCCTAGTAGCCGAGCGCTCGGGCCCGGCACTGATCATGCCATACGAGAAATTTTTCGTATGAGATGATCGCTCCCGTATGGAATGTTCGGTAGCAGGCGGACTCGCCTAGTATGGCCGACCGCTCGGGCCCTGCACTCATCATGCCATACGGAAAAAAAAAACGGTTTTTGGCTTGTAGCGGCTGAACCTTTAGTCCGATCGCGCCGGGACCGCGCCAGTTAGATGCGCCGTTGTAAAATCTTTCAAATGAGACCTAGCCAGGGCTTCTAGCTCCTTCCTTTCGGCCGCTACAAGCCAAAAACCGTTTTTTTTTTCCGTATGAGATGATTGCTCCCGTATGAAATGTTAGGTATCGGGCGGCCTCGCCTAGTAGCCGAGCGCTCGGGCCCGGCACTGATCATGCCATACGAGAAATTTTTCGTATGAGATGATCGCTCCCGTATGGAATGTTCGGTAGCAGGCGGACTCGCCCTAGTAGGGCCGACCGCTCGGGCCCTGCACTCATCATGCCATACGGAAAAAAAAAAAACGGTTTTTGGCTTGTAGCGGCTGAACCTTTAGTCCGATCGCGCCACGCACTCTGATATGTGCGCCGTTGTAAAATCTTTCAAATGAGACCTAGCCAGGGCTTCTAGCTCCTTCCGTTCGGCCGCTACAAGCCAAAAACCGTTTTTTTTTCCGTATGAGATGATTGCTCCCGTATGAAATGTTAGGTATCGGGCGGCCTCGCCTAGTAGCCGAGCGCTCGGGCCCGGCACTGATCATGCCATACGAGAAATTTTTCGTATGAGATGATCGCTCCCGTATGGAATGTTCGGTAGCAGGCGGACTCGCCTAGTAGGGCCGACCGCTCGGGCCCTGCACTCATCATGCCATACGGAAAAAAAAACGGTTTTTGGCTTGTAGCGGCTGAACCTTTAGTCCGATCGCGCCGGGACCGCGCCAGTTAGATGCGCCGTTGTAAAATCTTTCAAATGAGACCTAGCCAGGGCTTCTAGCTCCTTCCGTTCGGCCGCTACAAGCCAAAAACCGTTTTTTTTTCCGTATGAGATGATTGCTCCCGTATGAAATGTTAGGTATCGGGCGGCCTCGCCTAGTAGCCGAGCGCTCGGGCCCGGCACTGATCATGCCATACGAGAAATTTTTCGTATGAGATGATCGCTCCCGTATGGAATGTTCGGTAGCAGGCGGACTCGCCTAGTAGGGCCGACCGCTCAGGCCCTGCACTCATCATGCCATACGGAAAAAAAAAACGGTTTTTGGCTTGTAGCGGCTGAACCTTTAGTCCGATCGCGCCGGGACCGCGCCAGTTAGATGCGCCGTTGTAAAATCTTTCAAATGAGACCTAGCCAGGGCTTCTAGCTCCTTCCGTTCGGCCGCTACAAGCCAAAAACCGTTTTTTTTTCCGTATGAGATGATTGCTCCCGTATGAAATGTTAGGTATCGGGCGGCCTCGCCTAGTAGCCGAGCGCTCGGGCCCGGCACTGATCATGCCATACGAGAAATTTTTCGTATGAGATGATCGCTCCCGTATGGAATGTTCGGTAGCAGGCGGACTCGCCTAGTAGGGCCGACCGCTCGGGCCCTGCACTCATCATGCCATACGGAAAAAAAAAACGGTTTTTGGCTTGTAGCGGCTGAACCTTTAGTCCGATCGCGCCGGGACCGCGCCAGTTAGATGCGCCGTTGTAAAATCTTTCAAATGAGACCTAGCCAGGGCTTCTAGCTCCTTCCGTTCGGCCGCTACAAGCCAAAAACCGTTTTTTTTTCCGTATGAGATGATTGCTCCCGTATGAAATGTTAGGTATCGGGCGGCCTCGCCTAGTAGCCGAGCGCTCGGGCCCGGCACTGATCATGCCATACGAGAAATTTTTCGTATGAGATGATCGCTCCCGTATGGAATGTTCGGTAGCAGGCGGACTCGCCTAGTAGGGCCGACCGCTCGGGCCCTGCACTCATCATGCCATACGGAAAAAAAAAACGGTTTTTGGCTTGTAGCGGCTGAACCTTTAGTCCGATCGCGCCGGGACCGCGCCAGTTAGATGCGCCGTTGTTAAAATCTTTCAAATGAGACCTAGCCAGGGCTTCTAGCTCCTTCCGTTCGGCCGCTACAAGCCAAAAACCGTTTTTTTTTCCGTATGAGATGATTGCTCCCGTATGAAATGTTAGGTATCGGGCGGCCTCGCCTAGTAGCCGAGCGCTCGGGCCCGGCACTGATCATGCCATACGAGAAATTTTTCGTATGAGATGATCGCTCCCGTATGGAATGTTCGGTAGCAGGCGGACTCGCCTAGTAGGGCCGACCGCTCGGGCCCTGCACTCATCATGCCATACGGAAAAAAAAAACGGTTTTTGGCTTGTAGCGGCTGAACCTTTAGTCCGATCGCGCCGGGACCGCGCCAGTTAGATGCGCCGTTGTAAAATCTTTCAAATGAGACCTAGCCAGGGCTTCTAGCTCCTTCCGTTCGGCCGCTACAAGCCAAAAACCGTTTTTTTTTCCGTATGAGATGATTGCTCCCGTATGAAATGTTAGGTATCGGGCGGCCTCGCCTAGTAGCCGAGCGCTCGGGCCCGGCACTGATCATGCCATACGAGAAATTTTTCGTATGAGATGATCGCTCCCGTATGGAATGTTCGGTAGCAGGCGGACTCGCCTAGTAGGGCCGACCGCTCGGGCCCTGCACTCATCATGCCATACGGAAAAAAAAAACGGTTTTTGGCTTGTAGCGGCTGAACCTTTAGTCCGATCGCGCCGGGACCGCGCCAGTTAGATGCGCCGTTGTAAAATCTTTCAAATGAGACCTAGCCAGGGCTTCTAGCTCCTTCCGTTCGGCCGCTACAAGCCAAAAACCGTTTTTTTTTCCGTATGAGATGATTGCTCCCGTATGAAATGTTAGGTATCGGGCGGCCTCGCCTAGTAGCCGAGCGCTCGGGCCCGGCACTGATCATGCCATACGAGAAATTTTTCGTATGAGATGATCGCTCCCGTATGGAATGTTCGGTAGCAGGCGGACTCGCCTAGTAGGGCCGACCGCTCGGGCCCTGCACTCATCATGCCATACGGAAAAAAAAAACGGTTTTTGGCTTGTAGCGGCTGAACCTTTAGTCCGATCGCGCCGGGACCGCGCCAGTTAGATGCGCCGTTGTAAAATCTTTCAAATGAGACCTAGCCAGGGCTTCTAGCTCCTTCCGTTCGGCCGCTACAAGCCAAAAACCGTTTTTTTTTCCGTATGAGATGATTGCTCCCGTATGAAATGTTAGGTATCGGGCGGCCTCGCCTAGTAGCCGAGCGCTCGGGCCCGGCACTGATCATGCCATACGAGAAATTTTTCGTATGAGATGATCGCTCCCGTATGGAATGTTCGGTAGCAGGCGGACTCGCCTAGTAGGGCCGACCGCTCGGGCCCTGCACTCATCATGCCATACGGAAAAAAAAAACGGTTTTTGGCTTGTAGCGGCTGAACCTTTAGTCCGATCGCGCCGGGATTGCGCCAGTTAGATGCGCCGTTGTAAAATCTTTCAAATGAGACCTAGCCAGGGCTTCTAGCTCCTTCCGTTCGGCCGCTACAAGCCAGAAACCGTTTTTTTTTCCGTATGGGATGATTGCTCCCGTATGAAATGTTAGGTATCGGGCGGCCTCGCCTAGTAGCCGAGCGCTCGGGCCCGGCACTGATCATGCCATACGAGAAATTTTTCGTATGAGATGATCGCTCCCGTATGTAATGTTCGGTAGCAGGCGGACTCGCCTAGTAGGGCCGACCGCTCGGGCCCTGCACTCATCATGCCATACGGAAAAAAAAACGGTTTTTGGCTTGTAGCGGCTGAACCTTTAGTCCGATCGCGCCGGGACCGCGCCAGTTAGATGCGCCGTTGTAAAATCTTTCAAATGAGACCTAGCCAGGGCTTCTAGCTCCTTCCGTTCGGCCGCTACAAGCCAAAAACCGTTTTTTTTTCCGTATGAGATGATTGCTCCCGTATGAAATGTTAGGTATCGGGCGGCCTCGCCTAGTAGCCGAGCGCTAGGGCCCGGCACTGATCATGCCATACGAGAAATTTTTCGTATGAGATGATCGCTCCCGTATGGAATGTTCGGTAGCAGGCGGACTCGCCTAGTAGGGCCGACCGCTCGGGCCCTGCACTCATCATGCCATACGGAAAAAAAAAACGGTTTTTGGCTTGTAGCGGCTGAACCTTTAGTCCGATCGCGCCGGGACCGCGCCAGTTAGATGCGCCGTTGTAAAATCTTTCAAATGAGACCTAGCCAGGGCTTCTAGCTCCTTCCGTTCGGCCGCTACAAGCCAAAAACCGTTTTTTTTTCCGTATGAGATGATTGCTCCCGTATGAAATGTTAGGTATCGGGCGGCCTCGCCTAGTAGCCGAGCGCTCGGGCCCGGCACTGATCATGCCATACGAGAAATTTTTCGTATGAGATGATCGCTCCCGTATGGAATGTTCGGTAGCAGGCGGACTCGCCTAGTAGGGCCGACCGCTCGGGCCCTGCACTCATCATGCCATACGGAAAAAAAAAACGGTTTTTGGCTTGTAGCGGCTGAACCTTTAGTCCGATCGCGCCGGGACCGCGCCAGTTAGATGCGCCGTTGTAAAATCTTTCAAATGAGACCTAGCCAGGGCTTCTAGCTCCTTCCGTTCGGCCGCTACAAGCCAAAAACCGTTTTTTTTTCCGTATGAGATGATTGCTCCCGTATGAAATGTTAGGTATCGGGCGGCCTCGCCTAGTAGCCGAGCGCTCGGGCCCGGCACTGATCATGCCATACGAGAAATTTTTCGTATGAGATGATCGCTCCCGTATGGAATGTTCGGTAGCAGGCGGACTCGCCTAGTAGGGCCGACCGCTCGGGCCCTGCACTCATCATGCCATACGGAAAAAAAAAACGGTTTTTGGCTTGTAGCGGCTGAACCTTTAGTCCGATCGCGCCGGGACCGCGCCAGTTAGATGCGCCGTTGTAAAATCTTTCAAATGAGACCTAGCCAGGGCTTCTAGCTCCTTCCGTTCGGCCGCTACAAGCCAAAAACCGTTTTTTTTTCCGTATGAGATGATTGCTCCCGTATGAAATGTTAGGTATCGGGCGGCCTCGCCTAGTAGCCGAGCGCTCGGGCCCGGCACTGATCATGCCATACGAGAAATTTTTCGTATGAGATGATCGCTCCCGTATGGAATGTTCGGTAGCAGGCGGACTCGCCTAGTAGGGCCGACCGCTCGGGCCCTGCACTCATCATGCCATACGGAAAAAAAAAACGGTTTTTGGCTTGTAGCGGCTGAACCTTTAGTCCGATCGCGCCGGGACCGCGCCAGTTAGATGCGCCGTTGTAAAATCTTTCAAATGAGACCTAGCCAGGGCTTCTAGCTCCTTCCGTTCGGCCGCTACAAGCCAAAAACCGTTTTTTTTTCCGTATGAGATGATTGCTCCCGTATGAAATGTTAGGTATCGGGCGGCCTCGCCTAGTAGCCGAGCGCTCGGGCCCGGCACTGATCATGCCATACGAGAAATTTTTCGTATGAGATGATCGCTCCCGTATGGAATGTTCGGTAGCAGGCGGACTCGCCTAGTAGGGCCGACCGCTCGGGCCCTGCACTCATCATGCCATACGGAAAAAAAAACGGTTTTTGGCTTGTAGCGGCTGAACCTTTAGTCCGATCGCGCCGGGACCGCGCCAGTTAGATGCGCCGTTGTAAAATCTTTCAAATGAGACCTAGCCAGGGCTTCTAGCTCCTTCCGTTCGGCCGCTACAAGCCAAAAACCGTTTTTTTTTCCGTATGAGATGATTGCTCCCGTATGAAATGTTAGGTATCGGGCGGCCTCGCCTAGTAGCCGAGCGCTCGGGCCCGGCACTGATCATGCCATACGAGAAATTTTTCGTATGAGATGATCGCTCCCGTATGGAATGTTCGGTAGCAGGCGGACTCGCCTAGTAGGGCCGACCGCTCGGGCCCTGCACTCATCATGCCATACGAAAAAAAAAAATGGTTTTTGGCTTGTAGCGGCTGAACCTTTAGTCCGATCGCGCCGGGACCGCGCCAGTTAGATGCGCCGTTGTAAAATCTTTCAAATGAGACCTAGCCAGGGCTTCTAGCTCCTTCCGTTCGGCCGCTACAAGCCAAAAACCGTTTTTTTTTCCGTATGAGATGATTGCTCCCGTATGAAATGTTAGGTATCGGGCGGCCTCGCCTAGTAGCCGAGCGCTCGGGCCCGGCACTGATCATGCCATACGAGAAATTTTTCGTATGAGATGATCGCTCCCGTATGGAATGTTCGGTAGCAGGCGGACTCGCCTAGTAGGGCCGACCGCTCGGGCCCTGCACTCATCATGCCATACGGAAAAAAAAAAACGGTTTTTGGCTTGTAGCGGCTGAACCTTTAGTCCGATCGCGCCGGGTTCGCGCCAGTTAGATGCGCCGTTGTAAAATCTTTCAAATGAGACCTAGCCAGGGCTTCTAGCTCCTTCCGTTCGGCCGCTACAAGCCAAAAACCGTTTTTTTTCCGTATGAGATGATTGCTCCCGTATGAAATGTTAGGTATCGGGCGGCCTCGCCTAGTAGCCGAGCGCTCGGGCCCGGCACTGATCATGCCATACGAGAAATTTTTCGTATGAGATGATCGCTCCCGTATGGAATGTTCGGTAGCAGGCGGACTCGCCTAGTAGGGCCGACCGCTCGGGCCCTGCACTCATCATGCCATACGGAAAAAAAAAACGGTTTTTGGCTTGTAGCGGCTGAACCTTTAGTCCGATCGCGCCGGGACCGCGCCAGTTAGATGCGCCGTTGTAAAATCTTTCAAATGAGACCTAGCCAGGGCTTCTAGCTCCTTCCGTTCGGCCGCTACAAGCCAAAAACCGTTTTTTTTTTCCGTATGAGATGATTGCTCCCGTATGAAATGTTAGGTATCGGGCGGCCTCGCCTAGTAGCCGAGCGCTCGGGCCCGGCACTGATCATGCCATACGAGAAATTTTTCGTATGAGATGATCGCTCCCGTATGGAATGTTCGGTAGCAGGCGGACTCGCCTAGTAGGGCCGACCGCTCGGGCCCTGCACTCATCATGCCATACGGAAAAAAAAAACGGTTTTTGGCTTGTAGCGGCTGAACCTTTAGTCCGATCGCGCCGGGACCGCGCCAGTTAGATGCGCCGTTGTAAAATCTTTCAAATGAGACCTAGCCAGGGCTTCTAGCTCCTTCCGTTCGGCCGCTACAAGCCAAAAACCGTTTTTTTTTCCGTATGAGATGATTGCTCCCGTATGAAATGTTAGGTATCGGGCGGCCTCGCCTAGTAGCCGAGCGCTCGGGCCCGGCACTGATCATGCCATACGAGAAATTTTTCGTATGAGATGATCGCTCCCGTATGGAATGTTCGGTAGCAGGCGGACTCGCCTAGTAGGGCCGACCGCTCGGGCCCTGCACTCATCATGCCATACGGAAAAAAAAAACGGTTTTTGGCTTGTAGCGGCCTGAACCCTTTAGTCCGATCGCGCCGGGACCGCGCCAGTTAGATGCGCCGTTGTAAAATCTTTCAAATGAGACCTAGCCAGGGCTTCTAGCTCCTTCCGTTCGGCCGCTACAAGCCAAAAACCGTTTTTTTTTCCGTATGAGATGATTGCTCCCGTATGAAATGTTAGGTATCGGGCGGCCTCGCCTAGTAGCCGAGCGCTCGGGCCCGGCACTGATCATGCCATACGAGAAATTATTTCGTATGAGATGATCGCTCCCGTATGGAATGTTCGGTAGCAGGCGGACTCGCCTAGTAGGGCCGACCGCTCGGGCCCTGCACTCATCATGCCATACGGAAAAAAAAAAAACGGTTTTTGGCTTGTAGCGGCTGAACCTTTAGTCCGATCGCGCCGGGATTGCGCCAGTAGATGCGCCGTTGTAAAATCTTTCAAATGAGACCTAGCCAGGGCTTCTAGCTCCTTCCGTTCGGCCGCTACAAGCCAAAAAACCGTTTTTTTTTTCCGTATGAGATGATTGCTCCCGTATGAAATGTTAGGTATCGGGCGGCCTCGCCTAGTAGCCGAGCGCTCGGGCCCGGCACTGATCATGCCATACGAGAAATTTTTCGTATGAGATGATCGCTCCCGTATGTAATGTTCGGTAGCAGGCGGACTCGCCTAGTAGGGCCGACCGCTCGGGCCCTGCACTCATCATGCCATACGGAAAAAAAAAACGGTTTTTTGGCTTGTAGCGGCTGAACCCTTTAGTCCGATCGCGCCGGGACCCGCGCCAGTTAGATGCGCCGTTGTAAAATCTTTCAAATGAGGACCTAGCCAGGGCTTCTAGCTCCTTCCGTTCGGCCGCTACAAGCCAAAAACCGTTTTTTTTCCGTATGAGATGATTGCTCCCGTATGAAATGTTAGGTATCGGGCGGCCTCGCCTAGTAGCCGAGCGCTCGGGCCCGGCACTGATCATGCCATACGAGAAATTTTTCGTATGAGATGATCGCTCCCGTATGGAATGTTCGGGTAGCAGGCGGACTCGCCTAGTAGGGCCGACCGCTCGGGCCCTGCACTCATCATGCCCATACGGAAAAAAAAAAACGGTTTTTGGCTTGTAGCGGCTGAACCTTTAGTCCGATCGCGCCGGGACCGCGCCAGTTAGATGCGCCGTTGTAAAATCTTTCAAATGAGACCTAGCCAGGGCTTCTAGCTCCTTCCGTTCGGCCGCTACAAGCCAAAAACCGTTTTTTTTTCGTATGAGATGATTGCTCCGTATGAAATGTTAGGTATCGGGCGGCCTCGCCTAGTAGCCGAGCGCTCGGGCCCGGCACTGATCATGCCATACGAGAAATTTTTCGTATGAGATGATCGCTCCCGTATGGAATGTTCGGTAGCAGGCGGACTCGCCTAGTAGGGCCGACCGCTCGGGCCCTGCACTCATCATGCCATACGGAAAAAAAAAACGGTTTTTGGCTTGTAGCGGCTGAACCTTTAGTCCGATCGCGCCGGGACCGCGCCAGTTAGATGCGCCGTTGTAAAATCTTTCAAATGAGACCTAGCCAGGGCTTCTAGCTCCTTCCGTTCGGCCGCTACAAGCCAAAAACCGTTTTTTTTTCCGTATGAGATGATTGCTCCCGTATGAAATGTTAGGTATCGGGGCGGCCTCGCCTAGTAGCCGAGCGCTCGGGCCCGGCACTGATCATGCCATACGAGAAATTTTTCGTATGAGATGATCGCTCCCGTATGTAATGTTCGGTAGCAGGCGGACTCGCCTAGTAGGGCCGACCGCTCGGGGCCCTGCACTCATCATGCCATACGGAAAAAAAAAACGGTTTTTGGCTTGTAGCGGGCTGAACCTTTAGTCCGATCGCGCCGGGACCGCGCCAGTTAGATGCGCCGTTGTAAAATCTTTCAAATGAGGACCTAGCCAGGGCTTCTAGCTCCTTCCGTTCGGCCGCTACAAGCCAAAAACCGTTTTTTTTTCCGTATGAGATGATTGCTCCCGTATGAAATGTTAGGTATCGGGCGGCCTCGCCTAGTAGCCGAGCGCTCGGGCCCGGCACTGATCATGCCATACGAGAAATTTTTCGTATGAGATGATCGCTCCCGTATGGAATGTTCGGTAGCAGGCGGACTCGCCTAGTAGGGCCGACCGCTCGGGCCCTGCACTCATCATGCCATACGGAAAAAAAAAACGGTTTTTGGCTGTGTAGCGGCTGAACCTTTAGTCCGATCGCGCCGGGACCGCGCCAGTTAGATGCGCCGTTGTAAAATCTTTCAAATGAGACCTAGCCAGGGCTTCTAGCTCCTTCCGTTCACGCACTCTGATATGTGGTATGAGATGATTGCTCCCGTATGAAATGTTAGGTATCGGGCGGCCTCGCCTCGTAGCCGAGCGCTCGGGCCCGGCACTGATCATGCCATACGAGAAATTTTTCGTATGAGATGATCGCTCCCGTATGGAATGTTTCGGTAGCAGGCGGACTCGCCTAGTAGGGCCGACCGCTCGGGCCCTGCACTCATCATGCCATACGGAAAAAAAAAACGGTTTTTGGCTTGTAGCGGCTGAACCTTTAGTCCGATCGCGCCGGGACCGCGCCAGTTAGATGCGCCGTTGTAAAATCTTTCAAATGAGACCTAGCCAGGGCTTTTAGCTCCTTCCGTTCGGCCGCTACAAGCCAAAAACCGTTTTTTTTTCCGTATGAGATGATTGCTCCCGTATGAAATGTTAGGTATCGGGCGGCCTCGCCTAGTAGCCGAGCGCTCGGGCCCGGCACTGATCATGCCATACGAGAAATTTTTCGTATGAGATGATCGCTCCCGTATGGAATGTTCGGTAGCAGGCGGACTCGCCTAGTAGGGCCGACCGCTCGGGCCCTGCACTCATCATGCCATACGGAAAAAAAAAACGGTTTTTGGCTTGTAGCGGCTGAACCTTTAGTCCGATCGCGCCGGGACCGCGCCAGTTAGATGCGCCGTTGTAAAATCTTTCAAATGAGACCTAGCCAGGGCTTCTAGCTCCTTCCGTTCGGCCGCTACAAGCCAAAAACCGTTTTTTTTTTCCGTATGAGATGATTGCTCCCGTATGAAATGTTAGGTATCGGGCGGCCTCGCCTAGTAGCCGAGCGCTCGGGCCCGGCACTGATCATGCCATACGAGAAATTTTTCGTATGAGATGATCGCTCCCGTATTGAATGTTCGGTAGCAGGCGGACTCGCCTAGTAGGGCCGACCGCTCGGGCCCTGCACTCATCATGCCATACAGAAAAAAAAAACGGTTTTTGGCTTGTAGCGGCTGAACCTTTAGTCCGATCGCGCCGGGACCGCGCCAGTTAGATGCGCCGTTGTAAAATCTTTCAAATGAGACCTAGCCAGGGCTTCTAGCTCCTTCCGTTCGGCCGCTACAAGCCAAAAACCGTTTTTTTTTCCGTATGAGATGATTGCTCCCGTATGAAATGTTAGGTATCGGGCGGCCTCGCCTAGTAGCCGAGCGCTCGGGCCCGGCACTGATCATGCCATACGAGAAATTTTTCGTATGAGATGATCGCTCCCGTATGGAATGTTCGGTAGCAGGCGGACTCGCCTAGTAGGGCCGACCGCTCGGGCCCTGCACTCATCATGCCATACGGAAAAAAAAAAACGGTTTTTGGCTTGTAGCGGCTGAACCTTTAGTCCGATCGCGCCGGGACCGCGCCAGTTAGATGCGCCGTTGTAAAATCTTTCAAATGAGACCTAGCCAGGGCTTCTAGCTCCTTCCGTTCGGCCGCTACAAGCCAAAAACCGTTTTTTTTTCCGTATGAGATGATTGCTCCCGTATGAAATGTTAGGTATCGGGCGGCCTCGCCTAGTAGCCGAGCGCTCGGGCCCGGCACTGATCATGCCATACGAGAAATTTTTCGTATGAGATGATCGCTCCCGTATGGAATGTTCGGTAGCAGGCGGACTCGCCTAGTAGGGCCGACCGCTCGGGCCCTGCACTCATCATGCCATACGGAAAAAAAAAACGGTTTTTGGCTTGTAGCGGCTGAACCTTTAGTCCGATCGCGCCGGGACCGCGCCAGTTAGATGCGCCGTTGTAAAATCTTTCAAATGAGACCTAGCCAGGGCTTCTAGCTCCTTCCGTTCGGCCGCTACAAGCCAAAAACCGTTTTTTTTTTCCGTATGAGATGATTGCTCCCGTATGAAATGTTAGGTATCGGGCGGCCTCGCCTAGTAGCCGAGCGCTCGGGCCCGGCACTGATCATGCCATACGAGAAATTTTTCGTATGAGATGATCGCTCCCGTATGGAATGTTCGGTAGCAGGCGGACTCGCCTAGTAGGGCCGACCGCTCGGGCCCTGCACTCATCATGCCATACGGAAAAAAAAAACGGTTTTTGGCTTGTAGCGGCTGAACCTTTAGTCCGATCGCGTTGGGACCGCGCCAGTTAGATGCGCCGTTGTAAAATCTTTCAAATGAGACCTAGCCAGGGCTTCTAGCTCCTTCCGTTCGGCCGCTACAAGCCAAAAACCGTTTTTTTTTCCGTATGAGATGATTGCTCCCGTATGAAATGTTAGGTATCGGGCGGCCTCGCCTAGTAGCCGAGCGCTCGGGCCCGGCACTGATCATGCCATACGAGAAATTTTTCGTATGAGATGATCGCTCCCGTATGGAATGTTCGGTAGCAGGCGGACTCGCCTAGTAGGGCCGACCGCTCGGGCCCTGCACTCATCATGCCATTCGGAAAAAAAAAAACGGTTTTTGGCTTGTAGCGGCTGAACCTTTAGTCCGATCGCGCCGGGATTGCGCCAGTTAGATGCGCCGTTGTAAAATCTTTCAAATGAGACCTAGCCAGGGCTTCTAGCTCCTTCCGTTCGGCCGCTACAAGCCAAAAACCGTTTTTTTTTCCGTATGAGATGATTGCTCCCGTATGAAATGTTAGGTATCGGGCGGCCTCGCCTAGTAGCCGAGCGCTCGGGCCCGGCACTGATCATGCCATACGAGAAATTTTTCGTATGAGATGATCGCTCCCGTATGGAATGTTCGGTAGCAGGCGGACTCGCCTAGTAGGGCCGACCGCTCGGGCCCTGCACTCATCATGCCATACGGAAAAAAAAAACGGTTTTTGGCTTGTAGCGGCTGAACCTTTAGTCCGATCGCGCCGGGACCGCGCCAGTTAGATGCGCCGTTGTAAAATCTTTCAAATGAGACCTAGCCAGGGCTTCTAGCTCCTTCCGTTCGGCCGCTACAAGCCAAAAACCGTTTTTTTTTCCGTATGAGATGATTGCTCCCGTATGAAATGTTAGGTATCGGGCGGCCTCGCCTAGTAGCCGAGCGCTCGGGCCCGGCACTGATCATGCCATACGAGAAATTTTTCGTATGAGATGATCGCTCCCGTATGGAATGTTCGGTAGCAGGCGGACTCGCCTAGTAGGGCCGACCGCTCGGGCCCTGCACTCATCATGCCATACGGAAAAAAAAAACGGTTTTTGGCTTGTAGCGGCTGAACCTTTAGTCCGATCACGCCGGGACCGCGCCAGTTAGATGCGCCGTTGTAAAATCTTTCAAATGAGACCTAGCCAGGGCTTCTAGCTCCTTCCGTTCGGCCGCTACAAGCCAAAAACCGTTTTTTTTTCCGTATGAGATGATTGCTCCCGTATGAAATGTTAGGTATCGGGCGGCCTCGCCTAGTAGCCGAGCGCTCGGGCCCGGCACTGATCATGCCATACGAGAAATTTTTCGTATGAGATGATCGCTCCCGTATGGAATGTTCGGTAGCAGGCGGACTCGCCTAGTAGGGCCGATCGCTCGGGCCCTGCACTCATCATGCCATACGGAAAAAAAAAACGGTTTTTGGCTTGTAGCGGCTGAACCTTTAGTCCGATCGCGCCGGGACCGCGCCAGTTAGATGCGCCGTTGTAAAATCTTTCAAATGAGACCTAGCCAGGGCTTCTAGCTCCTTCCGTTCGGCCGCTACAAGCCAAAAACCGTTTTTTTTTCCGTATGAGATGATTGCTCCCGTATGAAATGTTAGGTATCGGGCGGCCTCGCCTAGTAGCCGAGCGCTCGGGCCCGGCACTGATCATGCCATACGAGAAATTTTTCGTATGAGATGATCGCTCCCGTATGGAATGTTCGGTAGCAGGCGGACTCGCCTAGTAGGGCCGACCGCTCGGGCCCTGCACTCATCATGCCATACGGAAAAAAAAAACGGTTTTTGGCTTGTAGCGGCTGAACCTTTAGTCCGATCGCGCCGGGACCGCGCCAGTTAGATGCGCCGTTGTAAAATCTTTCAAATGAGACCTAGCCAGGGCTTCTAGCTCCTTCCGTTCGGCCGCTACAAGCCAAAAACCGTTTTTTTTTCCGTATGAGATGATTGCTCCCGTATGAAATGTTAGGTATCGGGCGGCCTCGCCTAGTAGCCGAGCGCTCGGGCCCGGCACTGATCATGCCATACGAGAAATTTTTCGTATGAGATGATCGCTCCCGTATGGAATGTTCGGTAGCAGGCGGACTCGCCTAGTAGGGCCGACCGCTCGGGCCCTGCACTCATCATGCCATACGGAAAAAAAAAAACGGTTTTTGGCTTGTAGCGGCTGAACCTTTAGTCCGATCGCGCCGGGACCGCGCCAGTTAGATGCGCCGTTGTAAAATCTTTCAAATGAGACCTAGCCAGGGCTTCTAGCTCCTTCCGTTCGGCCGCTACAAGCCAAAAACCGTTTTTTTTTCCGTATGAGATGATTGCTCCCGTATGAAATGTTAGGTATCGGGCGGCCTCGCCTAGTAGCCGAGCGCTCGGGCCCGGCACTGATCATGCCATACGAGAAATTTTTCGTATGAGATGATCGCTCCCGTATGGAATGTTCGGTAGCAGGCGGACTCGCCTAGTAGGGCCGACCGCTCGGGCCCTGCACTCATCATGCCATACGGAAAAAAAAAACGGTTTTTGGCTTGTAGCGGCTGAACCTTTAGTCCGATCGCGCCGGGACCGCGCCAGTTAGATGCGCCGTTGTAAAATCTTTCAAATGAGACCTAGCCAGGGCTTCTAGCTCCTTCCGTTCGGCCGCTACAAGCCAAAAACCGTTTTTTTTTCCGTATGAGATGATTGCTCCCGTATGAAATGTTAGGTATCGGGCGGCCTCGCCTAGTAGCCGAGCGCTCGGGCCCGGCACTGATCATGCCATACGAGAAATTTTTCGTATGAGATGATCGCTCCCGTATGGAATGTTCGGTAGCAGGCGGACTCGCCTAGTAGGGCCGACCGCTCGGGCCCTGCACTCATCATGCCATACGGAAAAAAAAAACGGTTTTTGGCTTGTAGCGGCTGAACCTTTAGTCCGATCGCGCCGGGACCGCGCCAGTTAGATGCGCCGTTGTAAAATCTTTCAAATGAGACCTAGCCAGGGCTTCTAGCTCCTTCCGTTCGGCCGCTACAAGCCAAAAACCGTTTTTTTTTCCGTATGAGATGATTGCTCCCGTATGAAATGTTAGGTATCGGGCGGCCTCGCCTAGTAGCCGAGCGCTCGGGCCCGGCACTGATCATGCCATACGAGAAATTTTTCGTATGAGATGATCGCTCCCGTATGGAATGTTCGGTAGCAGGCGGACTCGCCTAGTAGGGCCGACCGCTCGGGCCCTGCACTCATCATGCCATACGGAAAAAAAAACGGTTTTTGGCTTGTAGCGGCTGAACCTTTAGTCCGATCGCGCCGGGACCGCGCCAGTTAGATGCGCCGTTGTAAAATCTTTCAAATGAGACCTAGCCAGGGCTTCTAGCTCCTTCCGTTCGGCCGCTACAAGCCAAAAACCGTTTTTTTTTCCGTATGAGATGATTGCTCCCGTATGAAATGTTAGGTATCGGGCGGCCTCGCCTAGTAGCCGAGCGCTCGGGCCCGGCACTGATCATGCCATACGAGAAATTTTTCGTATGAGATGATCGCTCCCGTATGGAATGTTCGGTAGCAGGCGGACTCGCCTAGTAGGGCCGATCGCTCGGGCCCTGCACTCATCATGCCATACGGAAAAAAAAAACGGTTTTTGGCTTGTAGCGGCTGAACCTTTAGTCCGATCGCGCCGGGACCGCGCCAGTTAGATGCGCCGTTGTAAAATCTTTCAAATGAGACCTAGCCAGGGCTTCTAGCTCCTTCCGTTCGGCCGCTACAAGCCAAAAACCGTTTTTTTTTCCGTATGAGATGATTGCTCCCGTATGAAATGTTAGGTATCGGGCGGCCTCGCCTAGTAGCCGAGCGCTCGGGCCCGGCACTGATCATGCCATACGAGAAATTTTTCGTATGAGATGATCGCTCCCGTATGGAATGTTCGGTAGCAGGCGGACTCGCCTAGTAGGGCCGACCGCTCGGGCCCTGCACTCATCATGCCATACGGAAAAAAAAAACGGTTTTTGGCTTGTAGCGGCTGAACCTTTAGTCCGATCGCGCCGGGACCGCGCCAGTTAGATGCGCCGTTGTAAAATCTTTCAAATGAGACCTAGCCAGGGCTTCTAGCTCCTTCCGTTCGGCCGCTACAAGCCAAAAACCGTTTTTTTTTTCCGTATGAGATGATTGCTCCCGTATGAAATGTTAGGTATCGGGCGGCCTCGCCTAGTAGCCGAGCGCTCGGGCCCGGCACTGATCATGCCATACGAGAAATTTTTCGTATGAGATGATCGCTCCCGTATGGAATGTTCGGTAGCAGGCGGACTCGCCTAGTAGGGCCGACCGCTCGGGCCCTGCACTCATCATGCCATACGGAAAAAAAAAACGGTTTTTGGCTTGTAGCGGCTGAACCTTTAGTCCGATCGCGCCGGGACCGCGCCAGTTAGATGCGCCGTTGTAAAATCTTTCAAATGAGACCTAGCCAGGGCTTCTAGCTCCTTCCGTTCGGCCGCTACAAGCCAAAAACCGTTTTTTTTTCCGTATGAGATGATTGCTCCCGTATGAAATGTTAGGTATCGGGCGGCCTCGCCTAGTAGCCGAGCGCTCGGGCCCGGCACTGATCATGCCATACGAGAAATTTTTCGTATGAGATGATCGCTCCCGTATGGAATGTTCGGTAGCAGGCGGACTCGCCTAGTAGGGCCGACCGCTCGGGCCCTGCACTCATCATGCATACGGAAAAAAAAAACGGTTTTTGGCTTGTAGCGGCTGAACCTTTAGTCCGATCGCGCCGGGACCGCGCCAGTTAGATGCGCCGTTGTAAAATCTTTCAAATGAGACCTAGCCAGGGCTTCTAGCTCCTTCCGTTCGGCCGCTACAAGCCAAAAACCGTTTTTTTTTCCGTATGAGATGATTGCTCCCGTATGAAATGTTAGGTATCGGGCGGCCTCGCCTAGTAGCCGAGCGCTCGGGCCCGGCACTGATCATGCCATACGAGAAATTTTTCGTATGAGATGATCGCTCCCGTATGGAATGTTCGGTAGCAGGCGGACTCGCCTAGTAGGGCCGACCGCTCGGGCCCTGCACTCATCATGCCATACGGAAAAAAAAAAACGGTTTTTGGCTTGTAGCGGCTGAACCTTTAGTTCGATCGCGCCGGGACCGCGCCAGTTAGATGCGCCGTTGTAAAATCTTTCAAATGAGACCTAGCCAGGGCTTCTAGCTCCTTCCGTTCGGCCGCTACAAGCCAAAAACCGTTTTTTTTCCGTATGAGATGATTGCTCCCGTATGAAATGTTAGGTATCGGGCGGCCTCGCCTAGTAGCCGAGCGCTCGGGCCCGGCACTGATCATGCCATACGAGAAATTTTTCGTATGAGATGATCGCTCCCGTATGGAATGTTCGGTAGCAGGCGGACTCGCCTAGTAGGGCCGACCGCTCGGGCCCTGCACTCATCATGCCATACGGAAAAAAAAACGGTTTTTGGCTTGTAGCGGCTGAACCTTTAGTCCGATCGCGCCGGGACCGCGCCAGTTAGATGCGCCGTTGTAAAATCTTTCAAATGAGACCTAGCCAGGGCTTCTAGCTCCTTCCGTTCGGCCGCTACAAGCCAAAAACCGTTTTTTTTCCGTATGAGATGATTGCTCCCGTATGAAATGTTAGGTATCGGGCGGGCCTCGCCTAGTAGCCGAGCGCTCGGGCCCGGCACTGATCATGCCATACGAGAAATTTTTCGTATGAGATGATCGCTCCCGTATGGAATGTTCGGTAGCAGGCGGACTCGCCTAGTAGGGCCGACCGCTCGGGCCCTGCACTCATCATGCCATACGGAAAAAAAAAACGGTTTTTGGCTTGTAGCGGCTAAACCTTTAGTCCGATCGCGCCGGGACCGCGCCAGTTAGATGCGCCGTTGTAAAATCTTTCAAATGAGACCTAGCCAGGGCTTCTAGCTCCTTCCGTTCGGCCGCTACAAGCCAAAAACCGTTTTTTTTTCCGTATGAGATGATTGCTCCCGTATGAAATGTTAGGTATCGGGCGGCCTCGCCTAGTAGCCGAGCGCTCGGGCCCGGCACTGATCATGCCATACGAGAAATTTTTCGTATGAGATGATCGCTCCCGTATGGAATGTTCGGTAGCAGGCGGACTCGCCTAGTAGGGCCGACCGCTCGGGCCCTGCACTCATCATGCCATACGGAAAAAAAAAACGGTTTTTGGCTTGTAGCGGCTGAACCTTTAGTCCGATCGCGCCGGGACCGCGCCAGTTAGATGCGCCGTTGTAAAATCTTTCAAATGAGACCTAGCCAGGGCTTCTAGCTCCTTCCGTTCGGCCGCTACAAGCCAAAAACCGTTTTTTTTCCGTATGAGATGATTGCTCCCGTATGAAATGTTAGGTATCGGGCGGCCTCGCCTAGTAGCCGAGCGCTCGGGCCCGGCACTGATCATGCCATACGAGAAATTTTTCGTATGAGATGATCGCTCCCGTATGGAATGTTCGGTAGCAGGCGGACTCGCCTAGTAGGGCCGACCGCTCGGGCCCTGCACTCATCATGCCATACGGAAAAAAAAACGGTTTTTGGCTTGTAGCGGCTGAACCTTTAGTCCGATCGCGCCGGGACCGCGCCAGTTAGATGCGCCGTTGTAAAATCTTTCAAATGAGACCTAGCCAGGGCTTCTAGCTCCTTCCGTTCGGCCGCTACAAGCCAAAAACCGTTTTTTTTTCCGTATGAGATGATTGCTCCCGTATGAAATGTTAGGTATCGGGCGGCCTCGCCTAGTAGCCGAGCGCTCGGGCCCGGCACTGATCATGCCATACGAGAAATTTTTCGTATGAGATGATCGCTCCCGTATGGAATGTTCGGTAGCAGGCGGACTCGCCTAGTAGGGCCGACCGCTCGGGCCCTGCACTCATCATGCCACACGGAAAAAAAAAACGGTTTTTGGCTTGTAGCGGCTGAACCTTTAGTCCGATCGCGCCGGGACCGCGCCAGTTAGATGCGCCGTTGTAAAATCTTTCAAATGAGACCTAGCCAGGGCTTCTAGCTCCTTCCGTTCGGCCGCTACAAGCCAAAAACCGTTTTTTTTCCGTATGAGATGATTGCTCCCGTATGAAATGTTAGGTATCGGGCGGCCTCGCCTAGTAGCCGAGCGCTCGGGCCCGGCACTGATCATGCCATACGAGAAATTTTTCGTATGAGATGATCGCTCCCGTATGGAATGTTCGGTAGCAGGCGGACTCGCCTAGTAGGGATGGAATGTTCGGTAGCAGGCGACTCGCCTAGTAGGGCCGACCGCTCGGGCCCTGCACTCATCATGCCATACGGAAAAAAAAAAACGGTTTTTTGCTTGTAGGCGGCTGAACCTTTAGTCCGATCGCGCCGGACCTGCGCCAGTTAGATGCGCCGTTGTAAAATCTTTCAAATGAGGACCTAGCCAGGGCTTCTAGCTCCTTCCGTTCGGCCGCTACAAGCCAAAAACACGTTTTTTTTTTCCGTATGAGATGATTGCTCCCGTATGAAATGTTAGGTATCGGGCGGCCTCGCCTAGTAGCCGAGCGCTCGGGCCCGGCACTGATCATGCCTAACGAGAAATTTTTCGTATGAGATGATCGCTCCCGTATGGAATGTTCGGTAGCAGGCGGACTCGCCTAGTAGGGCCGACCGCTCGGGCCCTGCACTCATCATGCCATACGGAAAAAAAAAAACGGTTTTTGGCTTGTAGCGGCTGAACCTTTAGTCCGATCGCGCCGGGACCGCGCCAGTTAGATGCGCCGTTGTAAAATCTTTCAAATGAGACCTAGCCAGGGCTTCTAGCTCCTTCCGTTCGGCCGCTACAAGCCAAAAACCGTTTTTTTTTTCCGTATGAGATGATTGCTCCCGTATGAAATGTTAGGTATCGGGCGGCCTCGCCTAGTAGCCGAGCGCTCGGGGCCCGGCACTGATCATAGCCATACGAGAAATTTTTCGTATGAGATGATCGCTCCCGTATGGAATGTTCGGTAGCAGGCGGACTCGCCTAGTAGGGCCGACCGCTCGGCCCTGCACTCATCATGCCATACGGAAAAAAAAAACGGTTTTTGGCTTGTAGCGGCTGAACCTTTAGTCCGATCGCCGCCGGACCCGCGCCAGTTAGATGCGCCGTTGTAAAATCTTTCAAATGAGACCTAGCCAGGGCTTCTAGCTCCTTCCGTTCGGCCGCTACAAGCCAAAAAACCGTTTTTTTTTCCGTATGAGATGATTGCTCCCGTATGAAATGTTAGGTATCGGGCGGCCTCGCCTAGTAGCCGAGCGCTCGGGCCCGGCACTGATCATGCCATACGAGAAATTTTTCGTATGAGATGATCGCTCCCGTATGGAATGTTCGGTAGCAGGCGGACTCGCCTAGTAGGGCCGATCGCTCGGGCCCTGCACTCATCATGCCATACGGAAAAAAAAAACGGTTTTTGGCTTGTAGCGGCTGAAACCTTTAGTCCGATCGACGCCGGGACCTGCGCCAGTTTAGATGCGCCGTTGTAAAATCTTTCAAATGAGACCTAGCCAGGGCTTCTAGCTCCTTCCGTTCGCCCGCTACAAGCCAAAAACCGTTTTTTTTTCCGTATGAGATGATTGCTCCCGTATGAAATGTTAGGTATCGGGCGGCCTCGCCTAGTAGCCGAGCGCTCGGGCCCGGCACTGATCATGCCATACGAGAAAATTTTTCGTATGAGATGATCGCTCCCGTATGGGAATGTTCGGTAGCAGGCGACTCGCCTAGTAGGGCCGACCGCTCGGGCCCTGCACTCATCATGCCATACGGAAAAAAAAAAACGGTTTTTGGCTTGTAGCGGCTGAACCTTTAGTCCGATCGCGCCGGGACCGCGCCAGTTAGATGCGCCGTTGTAAAATCTTTCAAATGAGACCTAGCCAGGGCTTCTAGCTCCTTCCGTTCGGCCGCTACAAGCCAAAAACCGTTTTTTTTTCCGTATGAGATGATTGCTCCCGTATGAAATGTTAGGTATCGGGCGGCCTCGCCTAGTAGCCGAGCGCTCGGGCCCGGCACTGATCATGCCATACGAGAAATTTTTCGTATGAGATGATCGCTCCCGTATGGAATGTTCGGTAGCAGGCGGACTCGCCTAGTAGGGCCGACCGCTCGGGCCCTGCACTCATCATGCCATACGGAAAAAAAAAACGGTTTTTTGCTTGTAGCGGCTGAACCTTTAGTCCGATCGCGCCGGGACCGCGCCAGTTAGATGCGCCGTTGTAAAATCTTTCAAATGAGACCTAGCCAGGGCTTCTAGCTCCTTCCCGTTCGGGCCGCTACAAGCCAAAAACCGTTTTTTTTCCGTATGAGATGATTGCTCCCGTATGAAATGTTAGGTATCGGGCGGCCTCGCCTAGTAGCCGAGCGCTCGGGGCCCGGCACTGATCATGCCATACGAGAAATTTTTCGTATGAGATGATCGCTCCCGTATGGAAATGTTCGGTAGCAGGCGGGACTCGCCTAGTAGGGCCGACCGCTCGGGCCCTGCACTCATCATGCCATACGGAAAAAAAAAACGGTTTTTGGCTTGTAGCGGCTGAACCTTTAGTCCGATCGCGCCGGGGACCGCGCCAGTTAGATGCGCCGTTGTAAAATCTTTCAAATGAGACCTAGCCAGGGCTTCTAGCTCCTTCCGTTCGGCCGCTACAAGCCAAAAACCGTTTTTTTTTTCCGTATGAGATGATTGCTCCCGTATGAAATGTTAGGTATCGGGCGGCCTCGCCTAGTAGCCGAGCGCTCGGGCCCGGCACTGATCATGCCATACGAGAAATTTTTCGTATGAGATGATCGCTCCCGTATGGAATGTTCGGTAGCAGGCGGACTCGCCTAGTAGGGCCGACCGCTCGGGCCCTGCACTCATCATGCCATACGGAAAAAAAAAAAACGGTTTTTGGCTTGTAGCGGCTGAACCTTTAGTCCGATCGCGCCGGGACCGCGCCAGTTAGATGCGCCGTTGTAAAATCTTTCAAATGAGACCTAGCCAGGGCTTCTAGCTCCTTCCGTTCGGCCGCTACAAGCCAAAAACCGTTTTTTTTTTCCGTATGAGATGATTGCTCCCGTATGAAATGTTAGGTATCGGGCGGCCTCGCCTAGTAGCCGAGCGCTCGGGCCCGGCACTGATCATGGCCATACGAGAAATTTTTCGTATGAGATGATCGCTCCCGTATGGAATGTTCGGTAGCAGGCGGGACTCGCCTAGTAGGGCCGACCGCTCGGGCCCTGCACTCATCATGCCATACGGAAAAAAAAAACGGTTTTTGGCTAGTAGCGGCTGAACCTTTAGTCGATCGCGCCGGGACCCGCGCCAGTTAGATGCGCCGTTGTAAAATCTTTCAAATGAGACCTAGCCAGGGCTTCTAGCTCCTTCCGTTCGGCCGCTACAAGCCAAAAAACCGTTTTTTTTTCCGTATGAGATGATTGCTCCCGTATGAAATGTTAGGTATCGGGCGGCCTCGCCTAGTAGCCGAGCGCTCGGGCCCGGCACTGATCATGCCATACGAGAAATTTTTCGTATGAGATGATCGCTCCCGTATGGAATGTTCGGTAGCAGGCGACTCGCCTAGTAGGGCCGACCGCTCGGGCCCTGCACTCATCATGCCATACGGAAAAAAAAAACGGTTTTTTGGCTTGTAGCGGCTGAACCTTTAGTTCGATCGCGCGGGACCGCGCCAGTTAGATGCGCCGTTGTAAAAATCTTTCAAATGAGACCTAGCCAGGGCTTCTAGCTCCTTCCGTTCGGCCGCTACAAGCCAAAAAACCGTTTTTTTTTCCGTATGAGATGATTGCTCCCCGTATGAAATGTTAGGTATCGGGCGGCCTCGCCTAGTAGCCGAGCGCTCGGGCCCGGCACTGATCATGCCATACGAGAAATTTTTCGTATGAGATGATCGCTCCCGTATGGAATGTTCGGTAGCAGGGGACTCGCCTAGTAGGGGCCGACCGCTCGGGCCCTGCACTCATCATGCCATACGGAAAAAAAAAACGGTTTTTGGCTTGTAGCGGCTGAACCTTTAGTCGATCGCGCCGGGACCGCGCCAGTTAGATGCGCCGTTGTAAAATCTTTCAAATGAGACCTAGCCAGGGCTTCTAGCTCCTTCCGTTCGGCCGCTACAAGCCAAAAACCGTTTTTTTTTCCGTATGAGATGATTGCTCCCGTATGAAATGTTAGGTATCGGGCGGCCTCGCCTAGTAGCCGAGCGCTCGGGCCCGGCACTGATCATGCCATACGAGAAATTTTTCGTATGAGATGATCGCTCCCGTATGGAATGTTCGGTAGCAGGCGGACTCGCCTAGTAGGGCCGACCGCTCGGGCCCTGCACTCATCATGCCATACGGAAAAAAAAAAACGGTTTTTGGCTTGTAGCGGCTGAACCTTTAGTCCGATCGCGCCGGGACCGCGCCAGTTAGATGCGCCGTTGTAAAATCTTTCAAATGAGACCTAGCCAGGGCTTCTAGCTCCTTCCGTTCGGCCGCTACAAAGCCAAAAACCGTTTTTTTTTCCGTATGAGATGATTGCTCCCGTATGAAATGTTAGGTATCGGCGGCCTCGCCTAGTAGCCGAGCGCTCGGGCCCGGCACTGATCATGCCATACGAGAAATTTTTCGTATGAGATGATCGCTCCCGTATGGAATGTTCGGTAGCAGGCGGACTCGCCTAGTAGGGCCGACCGCTCGGGCCCTGCACTCATCATGCCATACGGAAAAAAAAAACGGTTTTTGGCTTGTAGCGGCTGAACCTTTAGTCCGATCGCGCCGGGATTGCGCCAGTTAGATGCGCCGTTGTAAAATCTTTCAAATGAGGACCTAGCCAGGGCTTCTAGCTCCTTCCGTTCGGCCGCTACAAGCCAAAAACCGTTTTTTTTTTCCGTATGAGATGATTGCTCCCGTATGAAATGTTAGGTATCGGGCGGCCTCGCCTAGTAGCCGAGCGCTCGGGCCCGGCACTGATCATGCCATACGAGAAATTTTTCGTATGAGATGATCGCTCCCGTATGGAATGTTCGGTAGCAGGCGGACTCGCCTAGTAGTGCCGACCGCTCGGGCCCTGCACTCATCATGCCACACGGAAAAAAAAAAACGGGTTTTTGGCTTGTAGCGGCTGAACCTTTAGTCCGATCGCGCCGGGACCGCGCCAGTTAGATGCGCCGTTGTAAAATCTTTCAAATGAGACCTAGCCAGGGCTTCTAGCTCCTTCCGTTCGGCCGCTACAAGCCAAAAACCGTTTTTTTTCCGTATGAGATGATTGCTCCCGTATGAAATGTTAGGTATCGGGCGGCCTCGCCTAGTAGCCGAGCGCTCGGGCCCGGCACTGATCATGCCATACGAGAAATTTTTCGTATGAGATGATCGCTCCCGTATGGAATGTTCGGTAGCAGGCGGACTCGCCTAGTAGGGCCGACCGCTCGGGCCCTGCACTCATCATGCCATACGGAAAAAAAAACGGTTTTTGGCTTTGTAGCGGCTGAACCTTTAGTCCGATCGCGCCGGGACCGACGCCAGTTAGATGCGCCGTTGTAAAATCTTTCAAATGAGACCTAGCCAGGGCTTCTAGCTCCTTCCGTTCGGCCGCTACAAGCCAAAAACCGTTTTTTTTTCCGTATGAGATGATTGCTCCCGTATGAAATGTTAGGTATCGGGCGGCCTCGCCTAGTAGCCCGAGCGCTCGGGCCCGGCACTGATCATGCCATACGAGAAATTTTTCGTATGAGATGATCGCTCCCGTATGGAATGTTCGGTAGCAGGCGGACTCGCCTAGTAGGGCCGACCGCTCGGGCCCTGCACTCATCATGCCATACGGGAAAAAAAAAACCGGTTTTTGGCTTGTAGCGGCTGAACCTTTAGTCCGATCGCGCCGGGATTGCCGCCAGTTAGATGCGCCGTTGTAAAATCTTTCAAATGAGACCTAGCCAGGGCTTCTAGCTCCTTCCGTTCGGCCGCTACAAGCCAAAAAACCGTTTTTTTTTCCGTATGAGATGATTGCTCCCGTATGAAATGTTAGGTATCGGGCGGCCTCGCCTAGTAGCCGAGCGCTCGGGCCCGGCACTGATCATGCCCATACGAGAAATTTTTCGTATGAGATGATCGCTCCCGTATGGAATGTTCGGTAGCAGGCGGACTCGCCTAGTAGGGCCGACCGCTCGGGCCCTGCACTCATCATGCCATACGGAAAAAAAAAAACGGTTTTTGGCTTGTAGCGGCTGAACCTTTAGTCCGATCGCGCCGGGAACCGCGCCAGTTAGATGCGCCGTTGTAAAATCTTTCAAATGAGACCTAGCCAGGGCTTCTAGCTCCTTCCGTTCGGCCGCTACAAGCCAAAAACCGTTTTTTTTTCCGTATGAGATGATTTGCTCCCCGTATGAAATGTTAGGTATCGGGCGGCCTCGCCTAGTAGCCGAGCGCTCGGGCCCGGCACTGATCATGCCATACGAGAAATTTTTCGTAGAGATGATCGCTCCCGTATGGAATGTTCGGTAGCAGGCGGACTCGCCTAGTAGGGCCGACCGCTCGGGGCCCTGCACTCATCATGCCATACGGAAAAAAAAAACGGTTTTTGGCTTGTAGCGGCTGAACCTTTAGTCCGATCACGCCGGGACCCGCGCCAGTTAGATGCGCCGTTGTAAAATCTTTCAAATGAGACCTAGCCAGGGCTTCTAGCTCCTTCCGTTCGGCCGCTACAAGCCAAAAACCGTTTTTTTTTCCGTATGAGATGATTGCTCCCGTATGAAATGTTAGGTATCGGGCGGCCTCGCCTAGTAGCCGAGCGCTCGGGCCCCGGCACTTGATCATGCCATACGAGAAATTTTTCGTATGAGATGATCGCTCCCGTATGGAATGTTCGGTAGCAGGCGGACTCGCCTAGTAGGGCCGATCCGCTCGGGCCCTGCACTCATCATGCCATACGGAAAAAAAAAACGGTTTTTGGCTTGTAGCGGCTGAACCTTTAGTCCGATCGCGCCGGGACCGCGCCAGTTAGATGCGCCGTTGTAAAATCTTTCTAATGAGACCTAGCCAGGGCTTCTAGCTCCTTCCGTTCGGCCGCTACAAGCCAAAAAACCGTTTTTTTTTCCGTATGAGATGATTGCTCCCCGTAATGAAATGTTAGGTATCGGGCCGGCCTCGCCTAGTAGCCGAGCGCTCGGGCCCGGCACTGATCATGCCATACGAGAAATTTTTCGTATGAGATGATCGCTCCCGTATGGAATGTTCGGTAGCAGGCGGACTCGCCTAGTAGGGGCCGACCGCTCGGGCCCTGCACTCATCATGCCATACGGAAAAAAAAAACGGTTTTTGGCTTGTAGCGGCTGAACCTTTAGTCCGATCGCGCCGGGACCGCGCCAGTTAGATGCGCCGTTGTAAAATCTTTCAAATGAGACCTAGCCAGGGCTTCTAGCTCCTTCCGTTCGGCCGCTACAAGCCAAAAACCGTTTTTTTTTCCGTATGAGATGATTGCTCCCGTATGAAATGTTAGGTATCGGGCGGCCTCGCCTAGTAGCCGAGCGCTCGGGCCCGGCACTGATCATGCCATACGAGAAATTTTTTCGTATGAGATGATCGCTCCCGTATGGAATGTTCGGTAGCAGGCGGACTCGCCTAGTAGGGCCGACCGCTCGGGCCCTGCACTCATCATGCCATACGGAAAAAAAAAAACGGTTTTTGGCTTGTAGCGGCTGAACCTTTAGTCCGATCGCGCCGGGACCGCGCCAGTTAGATGCGCCGTTGTAAAATCTTTCAAATGAGACCTAGCCAGGGCTTCTAGCTCCTTCCGTTCGGACCGCTACAAGCCAAAAAACCGTTTTTTTTTCCGTATGAGATGATTGCTCCCGTATGAAATGTTAGGTATCGGGCGGCCTCGCCTAGTAGCCGAGCGCTCGGGCCCGGCCACTGATCATGCCATACGAGAAATTTTTCGTATGAGATGATCGCTCCCGTATGGAATGTTCGGTAGCAGGCGGACTCGCCTAGTAGGGCCGACCGCTCGGGCCCTGCACTCATCATGCCATACGGAAAAAAAAAAACGGTTTTGGCTTGTAGCGGCTGAACCTTTAGTCCGATCGCGCCGGGACCGCGCCAGTTAGATGCGCCGTTGTAAAATCTTTCAAATGAGACCTAGCCAGGGCTTCTAGCTCCTTCCGTTCGGCCGCTACAAGCCAAAAACCGTTTTTTTTTCCGTATGAGATGATTGCTCTCCCGTATGAAATGTTAGGTATCGGGCGGCCTCGCCTAGTAGCCGAGCGCTCGGGGCCCGGCACTGATCATGCCATACGAGAAATTTTTCGTATGAGATGATCGCTCCCGTATGGAATGTTCGGTAGCAGGCGGACTCGCCTAGTAGGGCCGACCGCTCGGGCCCTGCACTCATCATGCCATACGGAAAAAAAAAAAGGTTTTTGGCTTGTAGCGGCTGAACCTTTAGTCCGATCGCGCCGGGACCGCGCCAGTTAGATGCGCCGTTGTAAAATCTTTCAAATGAGACCTAGCCAGGGCTTCTAGCTCCTTCCGTTCGGCCGCTACAAGCCAAAAAACCGTTTTTTTTTTCCGTATGAGATGATTGCTCCCGTATGAAATGTTAGGTATCGGGCGGCCTCGCCTAGTAGCCGAGCGCTCGGGCCCGGCACTGATCATGCCATACGAGAAATTTTTCGTATGAGATGATCGCTCCCGTATGGAATGTTCGGTAGCAGGCGGACTCGCCCAGTAGGGCCCGACCGCTCGGGCCCTGCACTCATCATGCCACACGGAAAAAAAAAAACGGTTTTTGGCTTGTAGCGGCTGAACCTTTTGTCCGATCGCGCCGGGACCGCGCCAGTTAGATGCGCCGTTGTAAAATCTTTCAAATGAGACTTAGCCAGGGCTTCTAGCTCCTTCCGTTTCGGCCGCTACAAGCCAAAAACCGTTTTTTTTTCCGTATGAGATGATTGCTCCCGTATGAAATGTTAGGTATCGGGCGGCCTCGCCTAGTAGCCGAGCGCTCGGGCCCGGCACTGATCATGCCATACGAGAAATTTTTCGTATGAGATGATCGCTCCCGTATGGAATGTTCGGTAGCAGGCGGACTCGCCTAGTAGGGCCGACCGCTCGGGCCCTGCACTCATCATGCCATACGGAAAAAAAAAACGGTTTTTGGCTTGTAGCGGCTGAACCATTAGTCCGATCGCGCCGGGACCCGCGCCCAGTTAGATGCGCCGTTGTAAAATCTTTCAAATGAGACCTAGCCAGGGCTTCTAGCTCCTTCCGTTCGGCCGCTACAAGCCAAAAACCGTTTTTTTTTTTCCGTATGAGATGATTGCTCCCGTATGAAATGTTAGGTATCGGGCGGCCTCGCTAGTAGCCGAGCGCTCGGGCCCGGCACTGATCATGCCATACGAGAAATTTTTCGTATGAGATGATCGCTCCCGTATGGAATGTTCGGTAGCAGGCGGACTCGCCTAGTAGGGCCGATCGCTCGGGCCCCTGCACTCATCATGCCATACGGAAAAAAAAAACGGTTTTTGGCTTGTAGCGGCTGAACCTTTAGTCCGATCGCGCCGGGACCGCGCCAGTTAGATGCGCCGTTGTAAAATCTTTCAAATGAGACCTAGCCAGGGCTTCTAGCTCCTTCCGTTCGGGCCGCTACAAGCCAAAAACCGTTTTTTTTTCCGTATGAGATGATTGCTCCCGTATGAAATGTTAGGTATCGGGCGGCCTCGCCTAGTAGCCGAGCGCTCGGGCCCGGCACTGATCATGCCATACGAGAAATTTTTCGTATGAGATGATCGCTCCCGTATGGAATGTTCGTAGCAGGCGGACTCGCCTAGTAGGGCCGACCGCTCGGGCCCTGCACTCATCATGCCATACGGAAAAAAAAAACGGTTTTTGGCTTGTAGCGGCTGAACCTTTAGTCCGATCGCGCCGGGACCGCGCCAGTTAGATGCGCCGTTGTAAAATCTTTCAATATGAGACCTAGCCAGGGCTTCTAGCTCCTTCCGTTCGGCCGCTACAAGCCAAAAACCGTTTTTTTTTCCGTATGAGATGATTGCTCCCGTATGAAATGTTAGGTATCGGGCGGCCTCGCCTAGTAGCCGAGCGCTCGGGCCCGGCACTGATCATAGCCATACGAGAAATTTTTCGTATGAGATGATCGCTTCCCGTATGGAATGTTTCGGTAGCAGGCGGACTCGCCTAGTAGGGCCGACCGCTCAGGCCCTGCACTCATCATGCCATACGGAAAAAAAAAAACGGTTTTTGGCTTGTAGCGGCTGAACCTTTAGTCCGATCGCGCCGGGACCGCGCCAGTTAGATGCGCCGTTGTAAAATCTTTCAAATGAGACCTAGCCAGGGCTTCTAGCTCCTTCCGTTCGGCCGCTACAAGCAAAAACCGTTTTTTTTTCCGTATGAGATGATTGCCTCCCGTATGAAATGTTAGGTATCGGGCGGCCTCGCCTAGTAGCCGAGCGCTCGGGCCCGGCACTGATCATGCCATACGAGAAATTTTTCGTATGAGATGATCGCTCCCGTATGGAATGTTCGGTAGCAGGCGGACTCGCCTAGTAGGGCCGACCGCTCGGGCCCTGCACTCATCATGCCATACGGAAAAAAAAAAAGGTTTTTGGCTTGTAGCGGCTGAACCTTTAGTCCGATCGCGCCGGGACCGCGCCAGTTAGATGCGCCGTTGTAAAATCTTTCAAATGAGACCTAGCCAGGGCTTCTAGCTCCTTCCGTTCGCCGCTACAAGCCAAAAACCGTTTTTTTTTCCGTATGAGATGATTGCTCCCGTATGAAATGTTAGGTATCGGGCGGCCTCGCCTAGTAGCCGAGCGCTCGGGCCCGGCACTGATCATAGCCATACGAGAAATTTTTCGTATGAGATGATCGCTCCCGTATGGAATGTTCGGTAGCAGGCGGACTCGCCCAGTAGGGGCCGACCGCTCGGGCCCTGCACTCATCATGCCACACGGAAAAAAAAAAACGGTTTTTGGCTTGTAGCGGCTGAACCTTTTGTCCGATCGCGCCGGGACCGCGCCAGTTAGATGCGCCGTTGTAAAATCTTTCAAATGAGACCTAGCCAGGGCTTCTAGCTCCTTCCGTTCGGCCGCTACAAGCCAAAAACCGTTTTTTTTTCCGTATGAGATGATTGCTCCCGTATGAAATGTTAGGTATCGGGCGGCCTCGCCTAGTAGCCGAGCGCTCGGGCCCGGCAACTGATCATGCCATACGAGAAATTTTTCGTATGAGATGATCGCTCCCGTATGGAATGTTCGGTAGCAGGCGGACTCGCCTAGTAGGGCCGACCGCTCGGGCCCTGCACTCATCATGCCATACGGAAAAAAAAACGGTTTTTGGCTTGTAGCGGCTGAACCTTTAGTCCGATCGCGCCGGGACCGCGCCAGTTAGATGCGCCGTTGTAAAATCTTTCAAATGAGACCTAGCCAGGGCTTCTAGCTCCTTCCGTTCGGCCGCTACAAGCCAAAAACCGTTTTTTTTTTTCCGTATGAGATGATTGCTCCCGTATGAAATGTTAGTATCGGGCGGCCTCGCCTAGTAGCCGAGCGCTCGGGCCCGGCACTGATCATGCCATACGAGAAATTTTTCGTATGAGATGATCGCTCCCATATGGAATGTTCGGTAGCAGGCGGACTCGCCTAG
>JAQMRL010000090.1:35000-51292 GCA_035578175.1 Catonia carolina | reverse complement strand
CACATATCAGAGTGCGTCCGCCTTAACAGCAGCAAGTCGCCCGGACTCCTTATTCGGGCTTCTAGTATGGCACGACGAGGTAAGACCGAGAGAACGAGACTCGAAGGGGAGATCGGGCCGTCTCAGCCGCCTTAACAGCAGCAAGTCGCCCGGACTCCTTATTCGGGCGTCTAGTATGGCACGACGAGGTAAGACCGAGGGAACGGGGACTCGCCCGGCGATCGAGCCACCGCTGCCCCGCTGAGAGCAATTCGCCCGGACTCATTATTCGGGCGTCTAGTTAGGCACGACGAGGTAAGTCCGAGAGAACGAGACTCGAAGTAGAGATCGGCCGTCTCAGCCGCCTTAACAGCAGCAAGTCGCCCGGACTCCTTATTCGGGCGTCTAGTATGGCACGACGAGGTAAGTCCGAGAGAACGAGACTCGAAGGGCGATCGGGCCGTCGCGGCCGCCTTAACAGCAGCAAGTCGCCCGGACTCCTTATTCGGGCGTCTAGTTAGGCACGACGAGGTAAGACCGAGAGAACGAGACTCGAAGGGGAGATCGGGCCGTCTCAGCCGCCTTAACAGCAGCAAGTCGCCCGGACTCCTTATTCGGGCGTCTAGTATGGCACGACGAGGTAAGTCCGAGAGAACGAGACTCGAAGGGCGATCGGGCCGTCGCGGCCGCCTTAACAGCAGCAAGTCGCCCGGACTCCTTATTCGGGCGTCTAGTTAGGCACGACGAGGTAAGACCGAGGGAACGGGACTCGCCCGGCGATCGAGCCTCCGCTGCCCCGCTGAGAGCAATTCGCCCGGACTCCTTATTCGGGCGTCTAGTTAGGCACGACGAGGTAAGTCCGAGAGAACGAGACTCGAAGGGGAGATCGGGCCGTCTCAGCCGACTTAACAGCAGCAAGTCGCCCGGACTCCTTATTCGGGCGTCTAGTATGGCACGACGAGGTAAGTCCGAGAGAACGAGACTCGAAGGGCGATCGGGCCGTCGCGGCCGCCTTAACAGCAGCAAGTCGCCCGGACTCCTTATTCGGGCGTCTAGTTAGGCACGACGAGGTAAGACCGAGGGAACGGGGACTCGCCCGGCGATCGAGCCTCCGCTGCCCCGCTGAGAGCAATTCGCCCGGACTCCTTATTCGGGCGTCTAGTTAGGCACGACGAGGTAAGTCCGAGAGAACGAGACTCGAAGGGGAGATCGGGCCGTCTCAGCCGCCTTAACAGCAGCAAGTCGCCCGGACTCCTTATTCGGGCGTCTAGTATGGCACGACGAGGTAAGTCCGAGAGAACGAGACTCGAAGGGCGATCGGGCCGTCGCGGCCGCCTTAACAGCAGCAAGTCGCCCGGACTCCTTATTCGGGCGTCTAGTTAGGCACGACGAGGTAAGACCGAGGGAACGGGACTCGCCCGGCGATCGAGCCTCCGCTGCCCGCTGAGAGCAATTCGCCCGGACTCCTTATTCGGGCGTCTAGTTAGGCACGACGAGGTAAGTCCGAGAGAACGAGACTCGAAGGGGAGATCGGGCCGTCTCAGCCGCCTTAACAGCAGCAAGTCGCCCGGACTCCTTATTCGGGCGTCTAGTATGGCACGACGAGGTAAGTCCGAGAGAACGAGACTCGAAGGGCGATCGGGCCGTCGCGGCCGCCTAAACAGCAGCAAGTCGCCCGGACTCCTTATTCGGGCGTCTAGTTAGGCACGACGAGGTAAGGACCGAGGGAACGAGATTCGAAGGGGAGATCGGGCCGTCGCAGCCGCCTTAACAGCAGCAAGTCGCCCGGACTCCTTATTCGGGCGTCTAGTATGGCACGACGAGGTAAGAGACCGAGGGAACGGGACTCGCCCGGCGATCGAGCCTCCGCTGCCCCGCTGAGAGCAATTCGCCCGGACTCATTATTCGGGCGTCCTAGTTAGGCACGACGAGGTAAGACCGAGAGAACGAGACTCGAGAGGGCGATCGGGCGTCGCGGCCGCCTTAACAGCAGCAAGCCGCCCGGACTCCTTATTCGGGCGTCTAGTATAGCACGACGAGGTAAGTCCGAGAGAACGAGGCTCGAAGGGCGATCGGGCCGTCTCAGCCGCCTTAACAGCAGCAAGTCGCCCGAACTCCTTATTCGGGCTTCTAGTATGGCACGACGAGGTAAGACCGAGGGAACGGGACTCGCCCGGCGATCGAGCCTCCGCAGCCCCGCCAACAGTCGCCTGCCTGCGGTGAATATTTTCGTATGACATGATAAGTCGCCCGAACTCCTTATTCGGGCCGTCTTGTATGGCACGACGAGGTAAGTCCGAGAGAACGAGACTCGAAGGGCGATCGGGCCGTCTCAGCCGCTCTTAACAGCAGCAAGTCGCCCGGACTCCTTATTCGGGCTTCTAGTATGGCACGACGAGGTAAGACCGAGGGAACGGGACTCGCCCGGCGATCGAGCCTCCGCTGCCCCGCTGAGAGCAATTCGCCCGGACTCATTATTCGGGCGTCTAGTTAGGCACGACGAGGTAAGACCGAGAGAACGAGGCTCGAAGGGCGATCGGGCCGTCTCAGCCGCCTTAACAGCAGCAAGTCGCCCGGACTCCTTATTCGGGCTTCTAGTATGGCACGACGAGGTAAGACCGAGGGAACGGGACTCGCCCGGCGATCGAGCCTCCGCTGCCCCGCTGAGAGCAATTCGCCCGGACTCATTATTCGGGCGTCTAGTTAGGCACGACGAGGTAAGACCGAGAGAACGAGGCTCGAAGGGCGATCGGGCCGTCTCAGCCGCCTTGAACAGCAGCAAGTCGCCCGACCTCCCTATTCGGACTGCTAGTATGGCACGACGAGGTAAGTCCGAGAGAACGAGACTCGAAGGGCGATCGGGCCGTCGCGGCCGCCTTAACAGCAGCAAGCCGCCCGGACTCCTTATTCGAGCGTCTAGTTAGGCACGACGAGGTAAGACCGAGGAGAACGAGACTCGAAGGGAGATCGAGCCGTCGCGGCCGCCTTAACAGCAGCAAGTCGCCCGGACTCCTTATTCGGGCTTCTAGTATGGCACGACGAGGTAAGACCGAGGGAACGGGACTCGCCCGGCGATCGAGCCTCCGCTGCCCCGCTGAGAGCAATTCGCCCGGACTCCTTATTCGGGCGTCTAGTTAGGCACGACGAGGTAAGTCCGAGAGAACGAGTCTCGAGGGCGATCGAGCCTCCGCAGCCTTGTCAACAGTCGCCTGCCTACGGTAAGGAGCGCCGAGAGAGATCGGCGGACGCACGGTGAGAAAAGTCCGTGCGCCGGGCCGCTCGTTGCTGCGATGGCCCCGGTCTTCGCTTGCCGGGGTAGGGACTCGTATTGACTCGCTTCGGTACGATCGGTGGCAGCAGGGCTGCCTGGCAGCGAAGACCGGGCCTCGCAGCGATAGACGGTCGCCTTGGCTCGGCGAGCGAAGGCAGTCGGTCCGACCGTACCTTTCGTTTCATACGCGGTCAGAGCACCCTAGTCCCCTATAGAAGCGACAAAAGTTCCAGTATGGCATGTCGGGGGGTATACCGAGAAAACGTGATTTTGGCGGCGATTGAGCCTTCGGACCTGTATTCGGAGGTTGTCAACCTACGGTGAAAAATGAAGAGATGCCCTTTTTTTTTGGACATTTCAGTCGGGACTTGGAATATTTTTTCTTAGTCGGGGCTTGTGGTATGACACGACGAGGGTCGACCGAGGGAACGGGACTCGCCCGGCGATCGAGCCTCCGCAGCCCCGCCAACAGTCTGCGGCCTGCGGTAAATAATTTCGTATGACATGATGAATCGCCCGACCTCCCTATTCGGGCTGCTAGTATGGCACGACGAGGTAAGACCGAGAGAACAAGACTCGAAGGGCGATCGGGCCGTCTCAGCCGCCTTAACAGCAGCAAGTCGCCCGAACTCCTTATTCGGGCTTCTAGTATGGCACGACGAGGTAAGACCGAGGGAACGGGACTCGCCCGGCGATCGAGCCTCCGCTGCACCGCTGAGAGCAATTCGCCCGGACTCCTTATTCGGGCGTCTAGTTAGGCACGACGAGGTAAGTCCGAGAGAACGAGACTCGAAGGGGAGATCGGGCCGTCTCAGACGCCTTAACAGCAGCAAGTCGCCCGAACTCCTTATTCGGGCTTCTAGTATGGCACGACGAGGTAAGTCCGAAGAGAACGAGACTCGAAGGGCGATCGGGCCGTCTCAGCCGCCTTAACAGCAGCAAGTCGCCCGGACACCTTATTCGGGCCGTCTAGTTAGGCACGACGAGGTAAGTCCGAGAGAACGAGACTCGAAGGGGAGATCGGGCCGTCTCAGCCGCCTTTACTGCAGCAAGTCGCCCGGACACCTTATTCGGGCGTCTAGTATGGCACGACGAGGTAAGTCCGAGAGAACGAGGCTCGAAGGGCGATCGGGCCGTCTCAGCCGCCTTAACAGCAGCAAGTCGCCCGGACACCTTATTCGGGCGTCTAGTTAGGCACGACGAGGTAAGTCCGAGGAGAAACGAGACTCGAAGGGGAGATCGGGCCGTCTCAGCCGCCTTAACTGCAGCAAGTCGCCCGGACACCTTATTCGGGCCGTCTAGTATGGCACGACGAGGTAAGTCCGAGAGAACGAGGCTCTAAGGGCGATCGGGCCCGTCTCAGCCGCCTTAACAGCAGCAAGTCGCCCGAACTCTTTATTCGGGCTTCTAGTATGGCACGACGAGGTAAGTCCGAGAGAACGAGACTCGAAGGACGATCGGGCCGTCGCGCCGCCTTAACAGCAGCAAGCCGCCCGGACTCCTTATTCGGGCGTCTAGTATGGCACGACGAGGTAAGACCGAGGGAAGCGGGACTCGCCCGGCGATCGAGCCTCCGCTGCCCCGCTGAGAGCAATTCGCCCGGACTCCTTATTCGGGCGTCTAGTTAGGCACGACGAGGTAAGTCCGAGAGAAACGAGGCTCGAAGGGCGACCGGGCCGTCTCAGCCGCCTTAACAGCAGCAAGTCGCCCGAACTCCTTATTCGGGCGTCTAGTATGGCACGACGAGGTAAGTCCGAGAGAACGAGGCTCGAAGGGCGATCGGGCCGTCTCAGCCGCCTTAACAGCAGCAAGTCGCCCGAACTCCTTATTCGGGCGTCTAGTATGGCACGACGAGGTAAGTCCGAGAGAACGAGGCTCGAAGGGCGATCGGGCCGTCTCAGCCGCCTTAACAGCAGCAAGTCGCCCGAACTCTTTATTCGGGCTTCTAGTATGGCACGACGAGGTAAGTCCGAGAGAACGAGACTCGAAGGGCGATCGGGCCGTCGCGGCCGCCTTAACAGCAGCAAGCCGCCCGGACTCCTTATTCGGGCGTCTAGTATGGCACGACGAGGTAAGACCGAGGGGAACGAGACTCGCCCGGCGATCGAGGCCTCCGCTGCCCCGCTGAGAGCAATTCGCCCGGACTCCTTATTCGGGCGACTAGTTAGGCACGACGAGGTAAGTCCGAGGAGAACGAGGCTCGAAGGGCGATCGGGCCGTCTCAGCCGCCTTAACAGCAGCAAGTCGCCCGGACACCTTATTCGGGCGTCTAGTTAGGCACGACGAGGTAAGTCCGAAGAAACGAGGCTCGGAAGTGCGATCGGGCCGTCTCAGCCGCCTTAACAGCAGCAAGTCGCCCGAACTCCTTATTCGGGCGTCTAGTTAGGCACGACGAGGTAAGACCGAGAGAACGAGACTCGAATGGCGATCGGGCCGTCGCGGCCGCCTTAACAGCAGCAAGCCGCCCGGACTCCTTATTCGGGCGTCTAGTTAGGCACGACGAGGTAAGTCCGAGAGAACGAGACTCGAAGGGGAGATCGGGCCGTCGCAGCCGCCTTAACAGCAGCAAGCCGCCCGGACTCCTTATTCGGGCGTCTAGTATGCACGACGAGGTAAGTCCGAGAGAACGAGACTCGAAGGGGAGATCGGGCCGTCTCAGCCGCCTTAACAGCAGCAAGTCGCCCGGACTCCTTATTCGGGCGTCTAGTATGGCACGTACGAGGTAAGACCGAGAGAACGAGACTCGAAGGGCGATCGAGCCTCCGCAGCCCCGCCAACAGTCGCCTGCCTACGGTAAGCAGCGCCGAGAGATCGGCGGACGCACGGTGAGAAAAGTCCGTGCGCCGGGCCCGCTCGTGCTGCGAGGCAAGACCGAGAGAACGAGACTCGAAGGGCGATCGGGCCGTCGCGGCCTCCTTAACAGCATCAAGCCGCCCGGACTCCTTATTCGGGCGTCTAGTATGGCACGACGAGGTAAGTCCGAGAGAACGAGACTCGAAGGGGAGATCGGGCCGTCTCAGCCGCCTTAACAGCAGCAAGTCGCCCGGACTCCTTATTCGGGCGTCTAGTATGGCACGACGAGGTAAGACCGAGAGAACGAGACTCGAAGGGCGATCGAGCCTCCGCAGCCCCGCCAACAGTCGCCTGCCTACGGTAAGCAGCGCCGAGAGATCGGCGGACGCACGGTGAGAAAAGTCCGTGCGCCGGGCCCGCTCGTGCTGCGAGGCAAGACCGAGAGAACGAGACTCGAAGGGCGATCGGGCCGTCGCGGCCTCCTTAACAGCAGCAAGCCGCCCGGACTCCTTATTCGGGCGTCTAGTATGGCACGACGAGGTAAGACCGAGGGAACGGGAC
Source organism: Catonia carolina (assembly GCA_035578175.1). NCBI lineage: Eukaryota > Metazoa > Arthropoda > Insecta > Hemiptera > Achilidae > Catonia > Catonia carolina. The sequence goes on along the minus strand of JAQMRL010000090.1, from coordinate 44,688 downwards.
TCGCCCGGCGATCGAGCCTCCGCTGCCCCGCTGAGAGCAATTCGCCCGGACTCCTTATTCGGGCGTCTAGTTAGGCACGACGAGGTAAGTCCGAGAGACGAGACTCGAAGGGGAGAACGGGCCGTCTCAGCCGCCTTAACAGCAGCAAGTCGCCCGGACACCTTATTCGGGCGTCTAGTGATGGCACGACGAGGTAAGTCCGAGAGAACGAGGCTCGAAGGGCGATCGGGCCGTCTCAGCCGCCTTAACAGCAGCAAGTCGCCCGAACTCCTTATTCGGGCGTCTAGTATGGCACGACGAGGGTAAGACCGAGGGAACGGGACCTCGCCCGGCGATCGAGCCTCCGCTGCCCCGCTGAGAGCAATTCGCCCGGACTCCTTATTCGGGCGTCTAGTTAGGCACGACGAGGTAAGACCGAGAGAACGAGACTCGAAGGGGAGATCGGGCCGTCGCGGCCGCCTTAACAGCAGCAAGCCGCCCGGACTCCTTTATCGGGCGTCTAGTATGGCACGACGAGGTAAGTCCGAGAGAACGAGACTCGAAGGGCGATCGGGCCGTCTCAGCCGCCTTAACAGCAGCAAGTCGCCCGAACTCCTTATTCGGGCGTCTAGTATGGCACGACGAGGTAAGTCCGAGAGAACGAGGCTCGAAGGGCGATCGGGCCGTCTCAGCCGCCTTAACAGCAGCAAGTCGCCCGAACTCCTCATTCGGGCTTCTAGTTAGGCACGACGAGGTAAGTCCGAGAGAACGAGACTCGAAGGTGAGATCGGGCCGTCGCAGCCGCCTTAACAGCAGCAAGCCGCCCGGACTCCTTATTCGGGCGTCTAGTATGGCACGACGAGGTAAGTCCGAGAGAACGAGACTCGAAGGGGAGATCGGGCCGTCTCAGCCGCCTTAACAGCAGCAAGTCGCCCGAACTCCTTATTCGGGCTTCTAGTATGGCACGACGAGGTAAGACCGAGAGAACGAGACTCGAAGGGCGATCGGGCCGTCGCGGCCGCCTTAACAGCAGCAAGCCGCCCGGACTCCTTATTCGGGCGTCTAGTATGGCACGACGAGGTAAGACCGAGGGACTCGCCCGGCGATCGAGCCTCCGCTGCCCCGCTGAGAGCAATTCGCCCGGACTCCTTATTCGGGCGTCTAGTTAGGCACGACGAGGTAAGACCGAGAGAACGAGACTCGAAGGGGGAGTTCGGGTCGTCGCGGCCGCCTTAACAGCAGCAAGCCGCCCGGACTCCTTTATCGGGCGTCTAGTACGGCACGACGAGGTAAGTCCGAGAGAACGAGACTCGAAGGGCGGTCGAGCCTCCGCAGCCGGGCCAACAGTCGCCTGCCTACGGTAAGCAGCGCCGAGGGATCGGCGGACGCACGGTGAGAAAAGTCCGTGCGCCGGGCCCGCTCGTGCTGCGAGGCAAGACCGAGAGAACGAGACTCGAAGGGCGATCGAAGCCTCCGCAGCCCCGCCAACAGTCGCCTGCCTACGGTAAGGAGCGCCGAGAGAGATCGGCGGACGCACGGTGAGAAAAGTCCGTGCGCCGGGCCCGCTCGTGCTGCGAGGCAAGACCGAGAGAACGAAGACTCGAAGGGCGATCGGGCCGTCGCGGCCTCCTTAACAGCAGCAAGCCGCCCGGACTCCTTATTCGGGCGTCTAGTATGGCACGACGAGGTAAGACCGAGGGAACGGGACTCGCCCGGCGATCGAGCCTCCGCTGCCCGCTGAGAGCAATTCGCCCGGACTTCTTATTCGGGCGTCTAGTTAGGCACGACGAGGTAAGTCCGAGAGAACGAGACTCGAAGGGGAGATCGGGCCGTCTCAGCCGCCTTAACAGCAGCAAGCCGCCCGGACTCCTTATTCGGGCGTCTAGTTAGGCACGACGAGGTAAGACCGAGAGAACGAGACTCGAAGGGCGATCGGGCCGTCGCGGCCGCCTTAACAGCAGCAAGCCGCCCGGACTCCTTATTCGGCGTCTAGTATGGCACGACGAGGTAAGTCCGAGAGAACGAGACTCGAAGGGGAGATCGGGCCGTCTCAGCCGCCTTAACAGCAGCAAGTCGCCCGGACTCCTTATTCGGGCGTCTAGTATGGCACGACGAGGTAAGACCGAGAGAACGAGACTCGAAGGGCGATCGAGCCACCGCAGCCACGCCAACAGTCGCCTGCCTACGGTAAGCAGCGCCGAGAGAAATCGGCGGACGCTCGGTGAGAAAAGTCCGTGCGCCGGGCCCGCTCGTGCTGCGAGGCAAGACCGAGAGAAACGAGACTCGAAGGGCGATCGAGCCTCCGCAGCCCCGCCAACAGTCGCCTGCCTACGGTAAGGAGCGCCGAGAGAGATCGGCGGACGCACGGTGAGAAAAGTCCGTGCGCCGGGCCCGCTCGTGCTGCGAGGCCCCGGTCTTCGCTTGCCGGGGTAGGGACTCGTATTGACTCGCTTCGGTACGATCGGTGGCAGCAGGGGCTGCCTGGCAGCGAAGACCGGGCCTCGCAGCGATAGACGGTCGCCTTGGCTCGGCGAGCGAAGGCAGTCGGTCCGACCGTACCTTTCGTTTCATACGCGGTCAGAGCACCCTAGTCCCCTATAGAAGCGACAAAAGTTCCAGTATGGCACGTCGGGGGTATACCGAGAAAACGTGATTTTAGGGGCGTTTGACCCATCGGACCTCGATTCGGAGGTTGTCAACCTCCCTTCAAAAATGAAGAGATGCCCTATTTCTTGACATTTTTGTTGGAGCTTAGAATAATTTTGTGAAAAATTTTTTCGTATGACATGATAAGTTTTCCGAGTTTTTATTGTCGTCGGACTTTGAATATTTTAAGGGTAAAAATATTTTTTTTCACATTTCATTAGAAATCGACTAGAACGTATTTGTTAACAATAAATATAGTGAATATTCTACGTTGAAAAATTATTTTTAGTTGTAAAATATATTTTACCATCCGCCTTCTTGTTCAGTGATCGGTTATCAATACTAGCATTACTCGAATGTTAGAGGAATGTTTTTCTTTATTTTAATCCCGGCGGCGCCGGGACCACGCCAGCTAGATTCCCCGTTGTAAAATCACATAAACGCACTATAGCCAGCCCGTCTAGCGCCTTCCGTTCGCCCACTACGAGCCAAAAACCAAAAAAATGGCCCTTTTCAGGGCCACCAAAAATTTTTTTTTTTTCAATTACAAGTCTTTCCCGTACGAATATTTACTTGATTTATTATTGAAAATATGTTTCACGTCGATTTTTAATGAAATTTGAAAAAAAAAAAAAAAAACGGTTTTTGGCTTGTAGCGGCTGAACCTTTAGTCCGATCGCGCCGGGACCGCGCCAGTTAGATGCGCCGTTGTAAAATCTTTCGTTAGAGCCTTCCTCTTCTCCTTCTAGCTCCTTCCGTTCGGGCCGCTACAAGCCAAAAACCGTTTTTTTTCCCGTATGAGATGATTGCTCCCGTATGAAATGTTTCGGTATCGGGCGGCCTCGCCTAGTGTCCGAGCGCTCGGGCCCGGCACTGATCATGCCATACGAGAAATTTTTCTTCGTATGAGATGATCGCTCCCGTATGGAATGTTCGGTAGCAGGCGGACTCGCCTCGGCCGACCGCTCGGGCCCTGCACTCATCATCTCATACGGAAAAAAAAAACGGTTTTTGGCTTGTAGCGGCTGAACCTTTAGTCCGATCGCGCCGGGACCGCGCCAGTTAGATGCGCCGTTGTAAAATCTTTCGTTAGAGCCTTCCTCTTCTCCTTCTAGCTCCTTCCGTTCGGCCGCTACAAGCCAAAAACCGTTTTTTTTCCCGTATGAGATGATTGCTCCCGTATGAAATGTTCGGTATCGGGCGGCCTCGCCTAGTGTCCGAGCGCTCGGGCCCGGCACTGATCATGCCATACGAGAAATTTTTCTTCGTATGAGATGATCGCTCCCGTATGGAATGTTCGGTAGCAGGCGGACTCGCCTCGGGCCGACCGCTCGGGCCCTGCACTCATCATCTCATACGGAAAAAAAAAACGGTTTTTGGCTTGTAGCGGCTGAACCTTTAGTCCGATCGCGCCGGGACCGCGCCAGTTAGATGCGCCGTTGTAAAATCTTTCGTTAGAGCCTTCCTCTTCTCCTTCTAGCTCCTTCCGTTCGGCCGCTACAAGCCAAAAACCGTTTTTTTTCCCGTATGAGATGATTGCTCCCGTATGAAATGTTCGGTATCGGGCGGCCTCGCCTAGTGTCCGAGCGCTCGGGCCCGGCACTGATCATGCCATACGAGAAATTTTTCTTCGTATGAGATGATCGCTCCCGTATGGAATGTTCGGTAGCAGGCGGACTCGCCTCGGGCCGACCGCTCGGGCCCTGCACTCATCATCTCATACGGAAAAAAAAAACGGTTTTTGGCTTGTAGCGGCTGAACCTTTAGTCCGATCGCGCCGGGACCGCGCCAGTTAGATGCGCCGTTGTAAAATCTTTCGTTAGAGCCTTCCTCTTCTCCTTCTAGCTCCTTCCGTTCGGCCGCTACAAGCCAAAAACCGTTTTTTTTCCCGTATGAGATGATTGCTCCCGTATGAAATGTTCGGTATCGGGCGGCCTCGCCTAGTGTCCGAGCGCTCGGGCCCGGCACTGATCATGCCATACGAGAAATTTTTCTTCGTATGAGATGATCGCTCCCGTATGGAATGTTCGGTAGCAGGCGGACTCGCCTCGGGCCGACCGCTCGGGCCCTGCACTCATCATCTCATACGGAAAAAAAAAACGGTTTTTGGCTTGTAGCGGCTGAACCTTTAGTCCGATCGCGCCGGGACCGCGCCAGTTAGATGCGCCGTTGTAAAATCTTTCGTTAGAGCCTTCCTCTTCTCCTTCTAGCTCCTTCCGTTCGGCCGCTACAAGCCAAAAACCGTTTTTTTTCCCGTATGAGATGATTGCTCCCGTATGAAATGTTCGGTATCGGGCGGCCTCGCCTAGTGTCCGAGCGCTCGGGCCCGGCACTGATCATGCCATACGAGAAATTTTTCTTCGTATGAGATGATCGCTCCCGTATGGAATGTTCGGTAGCAGGCGGACTCGCCTCGGGCCGACCGCTCGGGCCCTGCACTCATCATCTCATACGGAAAAAAAAAAACGGTTTTTGGCTTGTAGCGGCTGAACCTTTAGTCCGATCGCGCCGGGACCGCGCCAGTTAGATGCGCCGTTGTAAAATCTTTCGTTAGAGCCTTCCTCTTCTCCTTCTAGCTCCTTCCGTTCGGCCGCTACAAGCCAAAAACCGTTTTTTTTCCCGTATGAGATGATTGCTCCCGTATGAAATGTTCGGTATCGGGCGGCCTCGCCTAGTGTCCGAGCGCTCGGGCCCGGCACTGATCATGCCATACGAGAAATTTTTCTTCGTATGAGATGATCGCTCCCGTATGGAATGTTCGGTAGCAGGCGGACTCGCCTCGGGCCGACCGCTCGGGCCCTGCACTCATCATCTCATACGGAAAAAAAAAAACGGTTTTTGGCTTGTAGCGGCTGAACCTTTAGTCCGATCGCGCCGGGACCGCGCCAGTTAGATGCGCCGTTGTAAAATCTTTCGTTAGAGCCTTCCTCTTCTCCTTCTAGCTCCTTCCGTTCGGCCGCTACAAGCCAAAAACCGTTTTTTTTCCCGTATGAGATGATTGCTCCCGTATGAAATGTTCGGTATCGGGCGGCCTCGCCTAGTGTCCGAGCGCTCGGGCCCGGCACTGATCATGCCATACGAGAAATTTTTCTTCGTATGAGATGATCGCTCCCGTATGGAATGTTCGGTAGCAGGCGGACTCGCCTCGGGCCGACCGCTCGGGCCCTGCACTCATCATCTCATACGGAAAAAAAAAACGGTTTTTGGCTTGTAGCGGCTGAACCTTTAGTCCGATCGCGCCGGGACCGCGCCAGTTAGATGCGCCGTTGTAAAATCTTTCGTTAGAGCCTTCCTCTTCTCCTTCTAGCTCCTTCCGTTCGGCCGCTACAAGCCAAAAACCGTTTTTTTTCCCGTATGAGATGATTGCTCCCGTATGAAATGTTCGGTATCGGGCGGCCTCGCCTAGTGTCCGAGCGCTCGGGCCCGGCACTGATCATGCCATACGAGAAATTTTTCTTCGTATGAGATGATCGCTCCCGTATGGAATGTTCGGTAGCAGGCGGACTCGCCTCGGGCCGACCGCTCGGGCCCTGCACTCATCATCTCATACGGAAAAAAAAAACGGTTTTTGGCTTGTAGCGGCTGAACCTTTAGTCCGATCGCGCCGGGACCGCGCCAGTTAGATGCGCCGTTGTAAAATCTTTCGTTAGAGCCTTCCTCTTCTCCTTCTAGCTCCTTCCGTTCGGCCGCTACAAGCCAAAAACCGTTTTTTTTTCCCGTATGAGATGATTGCTCCCGTATGAAATGTTCGGTATCGGGCGGCCTCGCCTAGTGTCCGAGCGCTCGGGCCCGGCACTGATCATGCCATACGAGAAATTTTTCTTCGTATGAGATGATCGCTCCCGTATGGAATGTTCGGTAGCAGGCGGACTCGCCTCGGGCCGACCGCTCGGGCCCTGCACTCATCATCTCATACGGAAAAAAAAAAACGGTTTTTGGCTTGTAGCGGCTGAACCTTTAGTCCGATCGCGCCGGGACCGCGCCAGTTAGATGCGCCGTTGTAAAATCTTTCGTTAGAGCCTTCCTCTTCTCCTTCTAGCTCCTTCCGTTCGGCCGCTACAAGCCAAAAAACCGTTTTTTTTCCCGTATGAGATGATTGCTCCCGTATGAAATGTTCGGTATCGGGCGGCCTCGCCTAGTGTCCGAGCGCTCGGGCCCGGCACTGATCATGCCATACGAGAAATTTTTCTTCGTATGAGATGATCGCTCCCGTATGGAATGTTCGGTAGCAGGCGGACTCGCCTCGGGCCGACCGCTCGGGCCCTGCACTCATCATCTCATACGGAAAAAAAAAAACGGTTTTTGGCTTGTAGCGGCTGAACCTTTAGTCCGATCGCGCCGGGACCGCGCCAGTTAGATGCGCCGTTGTAAAATCTTTCGTTAGAGCCTTCCTCTTCTCCTTCTAGCTCCTTCCGTTCGGCCGCTACAAGCCAAAAACCGTTTTTTTTTCCCGTATGAGATGATTGCTCCCGTATGAAATGTTCGGTATCGGGCGGCCTCGCCTAGTGTCCGAGCGCTCGGGCCCGGCACTGATCATGCCATACGAAAATTTTTCTTCGTATGAGATGATCGCTCCCGTATGGAATGTTCGGTAGCAGGCGGACTCGCCTCGGGCCGACCGCTCGGGCCCTGCACTCATCATCTCATACGGAAAAAAAAAAACGGTTTTTGGCTTGTAGCGGCTGAACCTTTAGTCCGATCGCGCCGGGACCGCGCCAGTTAGATGCGCCGTTGTAAAATCTTTCGTTAGAGCCTTCCTCTTCTCCTTCTAGCTCCTTCCGTTCGGCCGCTACAAGCCAAAAACCGTTTTTTTTCCCGTATGAGATGATTGCTCCCGTATGAAATGTTCGGTATCGGGCGGCCTCGCCTAGTGGAGCGCTCGGGCCCGGCACTGATCATGCCATACGAGAAATTTTTCTTCGTATGAGATGATCGCTCCCGTATGGAATGTTCGGTAGCAGGCGGACTCGCCTCGGGCCGACCGCTCGGGCCCTGCACTCATCATCTCATACGGAAAAAAAAAACGGTTTTTGGCTTGTAGCGGCTGAACCTTTAGTCCGATCGCGCCGGGACCGCGCCAGTTAGATGCGCCGTTGTAAAATCTTTCGTTAGAGCCTTCCTCTTCTCCTTCTAGCTCCTTCCGTTCGGCCGCTACAAGCCAAAAACCGTTTTTTTTTCCCGTATGAGATGATTGCTCCCGTATGAAATGTTCGGTATCGGGCGGCCTCGCCTAGTGTCCGAGCGCTCGGGCCCGGCACTGATCATGCCATACGAGAAATTTTTCTTCGTATGAGATGATCGCTCCCGTATGGAATGTTCGGTAGCAGGCGGACTCGCCTCGGGCCGACCGCTCGGGCCCTGCACTCATCATCTCATACGGAAAAAAAAAACGGTTTTTGGCTTGTAGCGGCTGAACCTTTAGTCCGATCGCGCCGGGACCGCGCCAGTTAGATGCGCCGTTGTAAAATCTTTCGTTAGAGCCTTCCTCTTCTCCTTCTAGCTCCTTCCGTTCGGCCGCTACAAGCCAAAAACCGTTTTTTTTCCCGTATGAGATGATTGCTCCCGTATGAAATGTTCGGTATCGGGCGGCCTCGCCTAGTGTCCGAGCGCTCGGGCCCGGCACTGATCATGCCATACGAGAAATTTTTCTTCGTATGAGATGATCGCTCCCGTATGGAATGTTCGGTAGCAGGCGGACTCGCCTCGGGCCGACCGCTCGGGCCCTGCACTCATCATCTCATACGGAAAAAAAAAACGGTTTTTGGCTTGTAGCGGCTGAACCTTTAGTCCGATCGCGCCGGGACCGCGCCAGTTAGATGCGCCGTTGTAAAATCTTTCGTTAGAGCCTTCCTCTTCTCCTTCTAGCTCCTTCCGTTCGGCCGCTACAAGCCAAAAACCGTTTTTTTTCCCGTATGAGATGATTGCTCCCGTATGAAATGTTCGGTATCGGGCGGCCTCGCCTAGTGTCCGAGCGCTCGGGCCCGGCACTGATCATGCCATACGAGAAATTTTTCTTCGTATGAGATGATCGCTCCCGTATGGAATGTTCGGTAGCAGGCGGACTCGCCTCGGGCCGACCGCTCGGGCCCTGCACTCATCATCTCATACGGAAAAAAAAAACGGTTTTTGGCTTGTAGCGGCTGAACCTTTAGTCCGATCGCGCCGGGACCGCGCCAGTTAGATGCGCCGTTGTAAAATCTTTCGTTAGAGCCTTCCTCTTCTCCTTCTAGCTCCTTCCGTTCGGCCGCTACAAGCCAAAAACCGTTTTTTTTCCCGTATGAGATGATTGCTCCCGTATGAAATGTTCGGTATCGGGCGGCCTCGCCTAGTGTCCGAGCGCTCGGGCCCGGCACTGATCATGCCATACGAGAAATTTTTCTTCGTATGAGATGATCGCTCCCGTATGGAATGTTCGGTAGCAGGCGGACTCGCCTCGGGCCGACCGCTCGGGCCCTGCACTCATCATCTCATACGGAAAAAAAAAACGGTTTTTGGCTTGTAGCGGCTGAACCTTTAGTCCGATCGCGCCGGGACCGCGCCAGTTAGATGCGCCGTTGTAAAATCTTTCGTTAGAGCCTTCCTCTTCTCCTTCTAGCTCCTTCCGTTCGGCCGCTACAAGCCAAAAACCGTTTTTTTTCCCGTATGAGATGATTGCTCCCGTATGAAATGTTCGGTATCGGGCGGCCTCGCCTAGTGTCCGAGCGCTCGGGCCCGGCACTGATCATGCCATACGAGAAATTTTTCTTCGTATGAGATGATCGCTCCCGTATGGAATGTTCGGTAGCAGGCGGACTCGCCTCGGGCCGACCGCTCGGGCCCTGCACTCATCATCTCATACGGAAAAAAAAAAACGGTTTTTGGCTTGTAGCGGCTGAACCTTTAGTCCGATCGCGCCGGGACCGCGCCAGTTAGATGCGCCGTTGTAAAATCTTTCGTTAGAGCCTTCCTCTTCTCCTTCTAGCTCCTTCCGTTCGGCCGCTACAAGCCAAAAACCGTTTTTTTTCCCGTATGAGATGATTGCTCCCGTATGAAATGTTCGGTATCGGGCGGCCTCGCCTAGTGT
>JAQMRL010000090.1:0-30000 GCA_035578175.1 Catonia carolina | reverse complement strand
ACCACTATTCCTACTACTAATTTTCCTTATTTCTACAAATATACTTTATATATTCTCTACCTATCTTAAAACTATCCTTACCTTCAAATATTTCTTTAATACTAAATCTTACCCCTAGTTGCATTAGCTGCCTCCGACAATCTCGCCGACCCTCCTCGAAGCCGATGCAGTCATAGAAGACGTGATCGACCGTCTCTGGCACCAAGCACTGTCGACATCTTCCATCATCCTTTAGCCCCAGCGTGAACAGTTTCTGTCGGAAGTTACCGTGTCCCGATAGGAACTGAGTAACCTCGTAATCCGGTGTTATGAATCTCCTCTTGCAGCGCCGATATACGTCCGGGAAAATTCCGTACGTATGGCGCCCCTTCTCAGACCTGTCCCAACGTTGTTGCCACTCGTCGTAGGCTTCCCTTTTAACATTCCGGATCTCCTCTTTAGTCCCTCCAGCTTTCTTAATTGCCCGAATCTTCGCTCTCTCCCTCGCCGTGATATCAATTGGCTTGATTCCGGCAATCACTTGCAGTGCCTCCCCAGATGTTGTCCGGTACGCCCGAGTGACAATTATCAGTAGCAATCGCTGGTACCTCAGGATGATATTCCGATACGTCGCCATCTCCGTCCTGTCAGCCCATATGGAAGCTCCATACAGGATGATCGACTCCGCCAGCCCCTTGTAGAGAATCAGCACAGTCCCGAAGTCAAGGCCCCAACTCGCACGCGTAACTCTTCTGATCTTGTTAAAAGCGTCGTACGCCTTCTTCCCTACTTCTTCCAGGTGTCCACGGTATGTGAGCCGCTCATCTACCAGTATGCCTAGATACCGCTGCTCCGTAACATACTTGATCCTCTGCCCATTCATGCAAACCACCGGCATCCTATATCTATCAAACCTGCCCTTCAACATCATACAGGTTGTCTTTGCCGCACCAAATGACATTTTGTGGTTTACACTCCACGCACTGAGGATCCTACAGCAGGCACCCGCCGTCTTCTCCAGCTTCACTCTCGAGTCACCTCTGACCAGCAGCAGCGCATCATCGGCATACGCCACGACCTCACACCCCTGTGGGAGCCGCAACCGCAGCAGCGAGTCGAACTCCACCACCCACAGCAATGGCCCCAATACACTTCCTTGCGGACATCCTCGTGTCAGAACCTTCTGGACTGTAGACTCCTGAAACGTCAGGCTGACCACTCTGTTCTCTAAGTAATCTGCTACAATGGCATATTCTTCTCTGGTTATATTTCGTCTCTTCAACTGGTAGAGTACCGAAGGCCACCACATATTATCAAATGCCCCTGAAATATCCAGGAACACTCCCATCACGTACTTTGTCTCACTCTCCTTCACCTTCCTGACTACCTCACCTATGGCGTCCTCCGTACCTCTACCAGCACGAAACCCATACTGCTCATTACTGAGAAGCCCGCCCCTGTTTAGGTGCTCATAAATCCTGGCATTCACGATCTTTTCTAACGCCTTCCCTAACACTGGTAACAGTGTTAGCGGCCTATATGATTTCGGCAGCATCGGGTCTTTATCTGCTCCCTTATATAGCACCTTCAACAAGCCAAACTTCCAGCATGCCGGAAACACTCCCTTCTCCAACAGCACATTGTACAGATCACACAGCTCTTCTTCCATGTCCCTAAGGACAGCACATAGCAGGTCAGCGGTCAGCCCATCGTAACCCGGCGCCTTTTTCTTCCCAAAGCTGTGCATCACATGCCTGACCTCCTCCACTGTAATTCTTTGCGAACGTCTCTGCAATGGCATCGCCGCAACCTCACGCCGAACTCTTCGATGGTAACCGCTTTCGTCGTCTTCTATATCGTCCGGCAGCAGCGCCTGGATTAATCCTCCAACAACTTCCTCCCTGTCGTGCACCACTTCACCATCCAATAGCATGGATGAGAGGAGCATATTCTCTTTTCTTTTATTGAGCATAACTCTATAAACTATGCCCCAGGGCTCTTTGTTACCTTGATCAGTAACAAAAGCCCTCCAGGATGCTCTCTTTGCTTCTCGGACGTTCTTGAAGTAGTCCGTCCGAGCTCTTTTGTATTCCTCTCTCAGCCAGACCCTTTGGATGGGGTCACGCTCCCGCTGCAGTCGATTCCGTCGTCTTCGCACCAGACGCTGCTGTTCAGCCAACTCCGTCGTCCACCAGTAAGAGACCCTTTCGGTTCCCCTACTTCGTGGAATCGCCTTCTCAGCCGCCTCCAACAGCACCATCGTAAAATCTTGCGCTAATTCATTGCACTCCTTCGCCTCTGAGGTAGCCTTCCATCGACGTAACCCCTTTCGAAGTTCTTCTCTCATTCTCCGCCAATCCGCCTTTCGGAGCATAAACCTTCCACTCTCCATTCTCTCTCCAAGTTGGAACCTCTGATCACCGGATTCCGTCGCTAGACCATAGACAATTGGTCTATGATCACTACTTCCTTCATCGGTGACCTCCCAATACTCCAAACGCAGATCTCCACGGAGAAGCGTAACATCAATATTTGTTCCTTGGAACCCCAACCTGAGGTCAACATTACCTCTATAGGTTGGGAGCTCCCCTGCAACATTCCCAACCGCTACCTCATTGGCCGCAATGAACTCCTCAAGCTTGACTCCTCTCTCATCTTGCCTTCCACTATGCCACAACAGAGACTTCGCATTGGCGTCCGCCGCAAACACGATCTTCTCGTCAGGCATCTGATCCACAACACTCTGCCACACAGCTAAATGCATTTCAATATCGTCCCTAGGACGCATATAACTATTTATTATTACTACTTCCTTATCTTCTAAGCTTATTTTAATTGCTACGTGATCCACCGTGGTGAATTGCCGCAGAAACAACACATTGCTGCTTTCCCTAACAAACGTTGCACACATCGCACCTGGTCCCGCGTAATATTTCCTCCATCCGTGGCCGAAGCCAGGGATCCTTCCTTCAATAACATACGGGTGCTGCATCAAGACACAGTCCACCCCCTGCGTGTGCACAATGTCCTCCAACTCCACCTGGCAGCAATATGACCCCTGCAGATTTACTTGTAGCACTCTATACATCTGTTCGTCTTATTAATAAACTGCACGCCGCCGCATAAGCCGGGCAGTCCATGCTCCTGCTGCTGTGGTCAGCCTTACGACCAACCTTCTTGCAATTTACACAAACTGGCTTCTCCTTCACTAACTTTCGCGGACAGTCCTTTGCTATGTGTCCCGACTTAGCGCAGTATGCGCACAGCTCATCTTTTTCTTTGCAGAATTTCGCAATATGCCCAAGGCCGGAGCACTTGAAACACCGCGAAACCCGCACAAAATCTCTAACCTTGCTACTTTCGTAGCCTATGTACACTCTACCCTTCTGCAGGAGTAGCTCCCTCATCGCCTTATGGCAATCCACCACATAGTGGACACGCTCGCCATCTCTTCGTCCCGTCTTGAACGCGATCTTAAAACGGTCGCCAAATTCCTCCTTCGAGAAGTCCGTATTTTGAGTACGGATCATCTCCGAGAGCTCCGCTTGTGGGATATCTCTATCCACATCGTATACGATCATCCGTGGCCAGAGCTTCTTCTGCTCCACGAATGTCGCACCGAGCTTCTTGAGTGCTTCACTCCCCTTCAGCTTACGTTCTGTGTCGCTTCCATCAACGACGACACGCATACCCCGCTCATTCTCCCTCATGCTGATAATCTTCAGCCGGTCCTTGACTGGGTCAACAGTCTTCGTAAATTTCTTTACGAACTCTTTGGAGGAGACGTCCTTTTCTTTATTGATGAGCAGCACCTTGGCCGAGCTCTTCTTGCCCACTGCTTGACTGTAGAGCCTCGTAGGCTCTACGGACTGGCGCCTCTTCTCAGGTGCTCCTTTTGATCCGTCAATGTAGCTGCAGGACCTCTCCACCTTGGTCTCCATCAGCTGGCACAACTCTACCATCTTCTTCACGCGTTGGCCAACATAAGCATTGGCCTTCGCGCTAGCATTCCGGTTATTTCCCACAAAGCTGTCTATCTCCCCAGCCAAGGACTGCACCCAACTCATGATGTCGAGTGCACTTCCCCTGCTGTTAACCGCCTCTTCAGCTAACTTCTTCTTCAGCGCCCGAAGACGCTCAGCTTCATCCTTCTTCGCCTTCAGTGGTGGAGGCACCGGCCTTGGTTTATCCAAGTCCGATTTTCCTCGTCCCATCCCTGAAGGCCCCGGGGCATCACTGTCTCTGTCTCTGTCCTCCGGGAAGAGGTCCAGGTCACTGTCCTCAGAATCTTCACGGGCCCTCGCCCTGCGATTCTCCAGCACCTTCTTCCGCGCCTGAATGATTTTCTCGTCCTCAGACGTAACTGGCAGGTTCGCTGCCTGTCTCTCAATCATGTCCTTATACGCTTTAAGGATCCTCTTCTCTGTATTAGGCGAGTACTGAGCCTCGCTTTCCCGCCTTCTCTTTTGAGAAACATCTCCCTTTCCACCACCTTTGAGGCCTGGGAACCCCTCAGGGAACCGTACCCCTCGGAAGAGCTTCCCTTTCCTTGACCTGACCTCCTCCCATCCATCAAGGTCCCTTGCAACCACCACCTCTCCTGCCGACTCCTCTGCCGACTTGAAACTCCTTTCGGAGATCGCCACTGAGTAGGCCGATCCCACCGATGGTGGTCTCGGATCCACCCCCACAGAACGCACAGATTTGACTGAATAGTCCGATTCCACAGATGGTGGTCTCGGGTCCACTCCCACCGATCGCACAGACTTCTCCGACCTCGCAGATCTCCCAGATCTTTCTGATCTCACGGATCGTGCAGACCGCGCCGACCTTACCGACCCAGCCGTCGACGACGAGGACGAGGACGACGATTCCGATTCCGCCTTCTCTTCTATCGCCATGATTTCCACCTGGAGCGCCTGAACCTCGCGCTCCAGCTTATCTTGCTGGCGCCGACGCTCACGCTCCGCTGCCTCTTCAGCCTCCCTCCTTCTTTTTTCGGCTTTTCTAGCCTTCTCGGCGTCCTCGTACCTCGCCCAGCTGGCGTCGATACGCGCTTGTTCCGCATCAAGCCTCGCTCTCCTTTCCGCAATATAGCGGTCGTGTTCTCTTCTTCTGCGGTCAGCCTCCTGCTCATATGCCGCCCTCTGACTACCTCCACTACCGCTTCCACGGCCCGCCGCCACCAGGAGCCCCATCGGCCCAATCAATTCCTCTAGCCGCCTCTGCTTCTCTTTTAGGAGAGCAAGCCTCTCCCCTTTCTTCATCTTCTTGGTGGCAGCTATTGCTGCCGCCTCATCTATCACTCCACGACAAGCCTGCTCACGCAGATCCTTGTCCAGGTCTTCGTAATGCATACATGTCTTGTAGCCAAGACAGCCTTTCTCCATACTTCCCGGCACGCCGTAGACCGTGGACAGCGGCTTCTTTTTGAACGGCTTTTTAAATGTACGAAACATCTTATAAGCCAATAAACCAATAACAATTACTAATCAATAACACAAACAACAATATAATCAATAATAACAACCAATCAATCAATCAATAAACAAAGGAATTCAATTCAATCAATTCAATTCAACAATATAGCAGACACTATATAATAATATTCAACTTTTTCATATGATGCCACGGATACGCCGGGCACGCCCCCTGCACTTGAGAATTTAGAAAACATGCGCAGGGATCTGGTCCACCGTGCTGAGAGAGTACCCCTAGAAGGGCGCGACCAGTCCCCCCGGATGTCATGTACTCGCCAGCCCACCTCAT
This sequence comes from Catonia carolina, assembly GCA_035578175.1. Classification (NCBI taxonomy): domain Eukaryota; kingdom Metazoa; phylum Arthropoda; class Insecta; order Hemiptera; family Achilidae; genus Catonia; species Catonia carolina. Next base: position 24,252 of record JAQMRL010000090.1, on the reverse strand, counting down.
TTCTGAGGGTCACAAGACTGAGGGAAAGCATGCCGACCGCACATGAGGGAAGACATGCCTGGCTCTATATTTATGTCCTGCAACCATACACCGTTCACACGCTACCAGGTGGGTGGCTTCGAACCTGGATAACACTGGTAGACCCAACCGAACTCCGGGTCCGCCATCTGAATACGGAAGCAGGCCGCAACCCCACTCATTGCCAGACAACCCACGACAGCAACTGCCCCTACAGCAGAGACGAGCGCGAATCGTGGGCGGGGAGAGCAGGACGCCACTGCTCCGCCGGCTGCAAACCGCCACTCCCCTGACCGGGTTAACGCCGGCCTTTACGGGGAATGTACCCTTACCGGCACCCGTCGAAACTGACCAGGCCCTTCCAATGTCGCCGCCCATACGACATAACCAGCAACTAGTGTCACCCACCCTCCACCTGTCGTAGTGTTGGATCCCTAAATGTACACACTTCGACCTTTCAGGCCTGAGATAGGGTATGTACTCCATTCTATTGTACACTTCGAAGGCGCTAACCTTCTTAGTGGCTGCTATATCTAATCCTTATTCTATTTCTACCAGCTACCGTTATTTCTATTTATTAAACTACGCTACAGGCAGTCACTACTTCACACAGTTAAATGGTCGATTACCAGTTCTGCTAAATAATGAATTAAATCCTCGTTAATGTGGTACCAGCAACCCTGGCCCCTTCTGCGACACACAGCCCATTGCTGCGTACACAACAAGGACCGGCCGACTTACCAGCCAGGGTTGTGCCCCCTAGCCGACAGCAACGGTCCACAAGGACGGTTCGTATTTCCACGTTCTTGAGACGTTATCTTTAGCCCAGTTTGTACTATGCAGTACTCGAACCGCCCCCTAGGGGGAGTAGGTAGGGACAGTGAGAATCTCGTTAATCCATTCATGCGCGTCACTAATTGGATGACGAGGCATTTGGCTATTTTGGTGTTAGACAACAGCCCACAATGCCCCGAAGCGGGTGATTTGATTGATATTTATCTTCCCCTCTTGCGAGGGTAAATACAGTGCTCCGATATGTCAAAGTCTTCTATCCAACCATCATCCAAACATGACATCCTTCCAGATGTTTCCTTAACTTCTTCCTCCACTGTTGCTCCTGATTTCAAATCCTACTGTCCCATCTCTACCCAGCGTCCTAAGAACAACCAACAGCCCCCACGAGTCCTACTCCAACTGACGGGCCACACCAACGGGGTATTGATGTGTGAGCCTCCCGTCCCCGTGGTACCAGCAATTTAATATCACAGCCCTGGTAAGCCGGGTACCCCTTTCCAACCTCCTTCCTTCCATCCTCTTTCCTCTAGTCCTTCTTCTCTTATAACGAACATTCCTAAACCTAATATTGGCAGGGACCCTCTCACTTCCCCAAACGACAGCCTCTCCCATACATGATACCAAAACATAAGTGAAAAAAAAAAACAAACCTAGAGCTACACAATGTGCAACAAATGGTTACTAAATAAAGAACTCTTGACGAAATTAAAATTAACAGACCAATCTGAAATGAATAATGACCTTTCATACTAAGAATCAAGATTCCGCAACCCCCACCCCCACCCTAGGCAAGAGCAATAAGCCCTATAGGGAAACTTCATCAAAAATTCTCCACACTTAACAGATGAGCAAACATACCACTGCCGTCCAAGGTCGTAATTAAGCCCCCCCCATCCTAACCAATAATTTAAACCCACCCGTAGACCATGGCATCGTAACCTAAACTAACCTAAATCCAGATGTGACCTACCTATATTGATCGATGCACGCAGCACATCCATGACTATACCTTTCAAGTCCTGGGGACTTCCCAGACCAAGCGTCTTCAAATTGCGCACCGTGCCGCTAGGTAAACCACCCCTTGCACCTAGAACAATGGGCAAAACATCCACTTTATCTACTCCCATGTCTCTTTTCACCGCAGCCACTATCGCAGTATACTTTTCTTTCTTCTCCCTATCGGCATCCTTTAGGGAGTCATTCTGTTCAAATCGAACCGTGACATCGACAATCAAGGCCCTTCCCGGTGTTTTAATGACCAGGTCAGGCCTCAACGGCTCCGCCACAGTGTCGAACAACTGCTCTCTCGCTACAACCCATCCAGAGTCGCGTGCTTTCTCGTTAATTAAATCAACCACCTTGTCGTGCCTCGCTATACGTCCACCTCTACCAGCCGGACACTCACCCAAAACATGAGCCAAAGTCTCCGGCTTGGCATGACACCTCCTACAATTCACGTCTACTGACGGATCCGCTCGACGCATACAACTGCGAACCGGGAACACATTACTCCTCATCTTCATAAGATCTATCTCCTCGCCGGGATGGAGTTCCGACGTTCTCAACCATGCATTCCCGATCACATTCTTCCCAAAGCACTTCACTCCTTTTCCCTGGACAGGTTGAGCAGCCCAGGTCCGATGTTCTTCTATTTTACTTAACTCCTTCCAACGCTCGATTCTCTCCAAAGATACCGGCCACCTCAGACCCATGGACTCAGCCAACCTACCGATCTTCTCCCGCTGACCATCCACCAATATCTTCTTGATTACCTCATCGCCTGAGGAAGTCAAAGACGCCATCGCCTTCAAGTTAGCTGCCCTAATCAAATTCTCCAGTCTGGGAAGTCCCAGGCCGCCATCTCGCTTTCTACAATACACCAATCCATCCGATACACTCGCCGGCAAATGAAAAAATCGCTTGACCACTGCCCTAACTCCTGTATCAAGCCCCTTCAACGCTGTTACCCCCGGCGAATCTACCGTCAAGATATGGTAATACCCAGGCAGCACATACGACAACAACAGTTCCAGTTTTTGTCTCGGCTTCAGCGCCAGTCTCTCCACCCTCAACGAAGCCTCAATGATATACCTTATCAGTCCCTTGCTACTAAATCCATCAAGGACAGTGAAACAGCCTCCGAGATATCGCACCTCCTCCTGAAGAGCAAAGTTCCTCACCAGCTCACCATCAATCCTCACCTTCAGATCACTCTGTACCCAGGAACTCTTTTCACTTCTCTTTACCCCGAAGACTCCACACTTCCCGATGGACAGCCGCAGACCAATACTACCAAGGTAGCCCGTTGTCCGATCTAGCGCTCCCTGCAAAGATTTCTCATCCTCGCACAGGAGAATCAAGTCATCCGCAAAAGCCAACACTGAAACCTTGACACCATCTATTTCGAATCCACCCTCCAATCCTTCCAGCTCCCGCAATAGAGGATCCAGTACCGCATTAAAAAGCAATGGCGATAAAGGATCCCCCTGCTTGACACCCCTCCGAATTGGTACAGTGAATCCCCCACAGTTCTTAAAAGTGGTCCTGATGTCCTCGTACATGCTACCAATCATATCTACTAACTTAGTATTAACCCCTTGCCCCCTTAGAACCCCCATAATAGCATCATGAGGCACACAGTCAAACGCCTTGCTGATATCCAGGACCGCCGCACAAAGCTTCTTCTTTTTTCCAGCTGAGATCGCTTCGTTCATCAAGCGAATGTTTATAAAACATCCGTTGCCCTTGACGAACCCTTTCTGCCTGTCAGACAGCCCAACCATATCTCGGAGTTTTCCCTCCAAGACACCGCTGAACAGCCTCAACAGGACGCTACCCACTGTAATTGGCCTCCAACCACCAGCAGATGTCAAATCCTTTCCTTCCTTCGGGATCATCGACGTCGAGTTTGCCCTCCAAGCCGTAGGGAAATATCCAACCTCCAAGAGGAGATTGAACACACCCGCCAGCAAGTCGGACACCCCCGGCACACCCTTAATATCTTCTTTCTTAATCCCATCTGGACCCGGCGCTCCTCCCGGCTTCATTCTCTTCAACCGGTTCCTGACTTCTCCACTGGTGATCGGCCCAAGCTCCTTCTCGTCGCCTCCGTACGGAAACCTCAAATCGCAGATGCCCGTGGTGTCCCACAACGCACCATACGATTCCCTAATCTCTTCTACCGGCGGTGAGACCTCTTCACCAGGCATCAGCTCTCCCAATTGGTTCTTCCGGACCAAACCACCAAGTCTGGCCGGACACCTTTTAAACATTTCTTGCGTGTTAGCGAAACGCCGTCTCTTTTTTCCAGCTTTGGTCCTCCTAACATCTCTCCTACCTCTATTTCTGGCATTCCCAGCAGGCACCGGACGAAGCGAATCCGTAAGCCGAGAAATGAATCCATCGATCCACTCCCGACCAGGCCGCTCCTCCCGAGCCCACCTTTCAGCCAGCTCCTTAGCCAGTGGGTTCACATGTTCCCTCCCTATCCAAGTTTCTCGAGGCTCCTCCAACCATCCTCTAGCTACTCTTGCTATTTCTTCAGGCCTCTCTTCACCCTCCGATCCCGGAGGGGGAGAGGCGTTGTTATCATCCATCACTTCTATTTCTTCTTGCTGTGGAACACCCTCCTCACCAGCGATGCCTCCCCGAAAGGGGATCAACCCTCGCTGACAGAGCGTGACCACTTTGTCTCTAATCTGCCTCTTGGTCTTCCCGGGTAACAAACCCTGGAGGGCAGCAGTGTAATTGCCCTCTCCCCCTCCTCCAACAAAAAACTCCCGAACAATCTCAGCCTCCTCCGCACTCCAGACTCCCCCATCCCGAGGAAAGCGCCCACGTCCGCGGGGCCTACCCGCCAGACGCTCAGCCATTCTCTCCTCAGGATGCACGTGTCTCTTGTGCATACCCAAACCGATCTTGCTCGAGAAGCCTCTCGCACAAAACTGACACTGAAAAGGCCATTCGATCTCTACAATTCCCCTACACTTACTGTAGTGGCAAACCGCAGCATGAGGACCCCCAAAAGATCTTCCACACTTATCACATGTGAATCCCACCGGCACGTCTCCGTGTGTCATTCTGTGGTGCCTCATGATGTCCCCCGCCCTCTGAAACCACCCCCTACATAATACGCACTCCCGAGGCTCCCATGGAATCCCATACGTTACTTCGGCGTCCAGTCTATCCATAAGCAGTTCTTCTAATGCTATCCTCTAGGGCTCGCAGGTAGGCCGGACAATTCCTGTCCGAAACCTCATGCATTAGCTTCTTCCCGTACTTCATACATGCCGGACATGGATGATCGCCTCCTCTCTCCCTACAGTCCTTGGTCTCATGTTCCTTCGTGCATTTTCCACAGACTGGCTTGCTCCTACAAAACTTCGCAACATGGCCGTACCCCTGACACTTATAGCACCGACTCACATCAGCGTAGTCCTTAACTCGGCACGCACTCCAGTCTATGTAAACCCTTCCAGAACGTATCAACCAATTCCTGACCGTCGCCGAACACTCCATCACCCAATGCTCGACGCCTTCTTCCCTGGCCTTGACCGCTTTCACCTTCTTGAAGCCTTGCGTGAACAGCTTCTTCTCAGGCCTCTCATCTGGATTCTGGTCATAGATACAAGATCTAATGACCTCCTCTCCTAGAGCCACCGGCACGTCGTAGATCATAATTTTAGGGTCTACCACCCTCGGTCTGGCGGGCTTCAATCCCTCCTTACGGAGGCCCTCATGGTCCAGAAGCCTTGACGCAGAGGGAGATCCCTGTGTTTCCACAAGAACCCCTCCTTGTCTAATCTTCCTTACATTTCTAACCTGGATGAAATCATCCTTAGGTTTAACTATTTCTCTGATTTTTTCCTTGGTCCTCTCCGAATCCAGCTTAGGCGCCCCCGTCTCATCCTTTTCAGGGTAGATTACCACGACGTTCCTGTTCCCTCCTGGACGCGTTTTCACCTTAGGGATGGTGAGCCTCGGTACCGCCTTACTCTTAACTCCCACTATAGACCCCTCCCCGGCCGACGTTGTACCACCATCACCCATGCAGGCTCGAACCTCCTTCCTCACCATCTTGCCCATGGTTTTAACCAGCCATTCTCTTTCATGCTCTTTTCCCACCATGTAAGCAAGTTCCATCTTAGCAGATTCTACCCCCTCTCTAATCTTATTAATTAGCGCCACAAACTCAGTTAACCCCCCACACTTCTGCCTTTTTTGCCAAGCTTTAAGATCCTCCAACGCCGCCTCCACATCGGAGATGCCATGGCCTACCTCCTTAATATCTACTTTCTGACTACCCCGAGAGGTCCCCTCTCCGCTACCACCAGGGGACCCGCGGCCCGGCTTCGATTTCTTTTTCTTTTCGCCTTGTTCCTCCGGTGATCTCAATCGCTTGCCCGGTTTTGGGGATCCAGTATCCATCGGCACCTCATCCGAAGATCCGTCCCCGGAATCATCACTACCAATCCCGCCAACGACACGAGAGACGTTCTTCCTTGGCTTTCCTCTCATAGGCAGAGCCCCATACCGCCTAACGAATTCGACGTCCGAGTCGGTATTGCTACCCTCGGACATCTCCTCCCCAGTCTGGAACTCTGTCTCCATGCCGCCATCGGTCTCCTCAACCCGCTGAACCCTTGTGAATGCCCCAGCAAGGGTGCTCAACCGGTCCCCGATACGCACTCCCTCTTGACTTGCGATCCTAGTAGCCAACTCCATGATTTTGCCACCAGCCCTTACCAGGTGCGACTTCCCGCTTCTTTCAGCAGGGATCGGACGAACTAGTGGCTCGGCTTCCCGATCCACCGGCTCCTCCTTTACCCTGCATTCAAGCCCGCTCTCCTCCTCAAAATCATCAGAGCTATCCGTTGTCATGGTCGGCTGCTCCAACTGTTCTTCCTTTACCCTACTCTCAACAGGGACGGGACGAGCAACCGCAGGCTCCAACCACTCCTCCTTCACCCTGCCAACTGCAGGGGTCGGATGAGCAATCGGCCGCTCAAGCCACTCCCCCCTCACCCCATCCAACACCGGGACAGGACGAGAAACCGCAGGCTCCATTCGCTCCTCCTTCACCCTGCCCAATGCAGGGATTGGATGAGCAACCGGCCGCTCAAGCCTCTCCTCCTTAACCCCACCCATTCTAGGGATCGGTCGAACTATCGGCCGAGCCAGTCTCTCTAAGTCCTCCTGAGTGACCACGAAGACCACCCTGTTCTTCTTATTGAATTTGGTCTCGCCATCACTCTTTGGCTCTTCCTTGACCCGACACACCGCTTTGGACATATCTCCCGACTGGTCAGTGCCGCTGTCCGCACTCCTAGGCAGCTCCTTGGCCCTCCTGAAAGTCTTCCCCTTCTTAGCCGGCCTATCGGACCCACTCGTATCCCTCTTCGGCTCTACTTTGATTTTACCATCAATCTTCCCGTTACGTCCAGACCTATCAGTCTCACCCCCATCGCTTCTGGCCACGACCGCCGCGTATGAGACAGCCCCCAAGGAGGGTTTAACCTCCCTCACAGGACTGTCCCGCTGCACCTCCTTTACCGGGCTGCGTCGCACCTGGCTCTGCTGCACCGGGACCTTCCCTGGCGTTGCCCCCAAGGATGGTGACCCCGACGTTACCGTCCCAACAGACCTCTCTACTACTGGAACCTTCCTCGTCATTCCAACAGATGGCGACCTCGACTGTGCCGTCCCACCAGACCTTGCCTCAGGCGCAACCAACGGAGCCTTCCTTGTCACAACCCCACCCGGAACAGACCCAGAGGCGGCGGTCCCACCAGAAGCAGGCCGCGCCACCACCGGACCAGTCACCGGCGTCTCAGACTCGGTCGTCTCCGAAGTCGACCCCGGCATCTGCTGCCTCAGCTCCTCAAGCTCCCGCCTCAGCCTGGCCTGCACTCTCTCATGCTCTCTCTGCATGGCCGCTTCCTTCTCCCGGTAGGTCTTTTCCATTTTTTTCATCTTATCCTTCGCGTCCCTCTCAGCCTGGGCCCGGTTGAGCCTCGCCTCCTCTGCGTCCCAGCCCCGACGCCTCTCCGCAATCGCAGAACTATACGATTCCTTCCGCCTCATCTGCTCCCAGCGGAATTCCTCCTCCTTCTGCCTCCTTCTTTCCTGGAAGAGCCGTTCCTCCTCCCTTTCCTGAGCCTCGGCCCTCGCTAACGACCTAAAGATGTCGTCTCGCTTGGCCTTAGCCGCCTTCTTTTTTCCCGCCTTTTTGGCCTGAGCCAATTTAGCCGCCTCCTCCTGGATACGGGCTGTAGCCCGTTCCCTCTCCGCCCTATCCATGTCGTCATATTTCACCTCAGACGAAAAGGCGCCAAACCTCGCCGGGTACTGGACCCCCAACACTGATTCCGCAACATATTTGACTCCAATGCCTGCAGCACCAACCGCCGCATGCCAGTTGGCATTCCTGACCGCGTCCTCCGCAAACTCCTTCACGGCGACACGATCAGCCCTCCTTATGTCCCTAGCCGTGGTAGCGACTTCATACGCCATATCATGCCTCTGTGCTATTCGATCGTCGGAGTCCACTGGGGTCCCATTGTCAATGGGGTTACCCGGTCCCAAGTATCTATGGCCTGGGAACAGGAAAGGCGAACGAACCGCCTCCCTTACCCTACCAGCCGTAACAGGCACCCTGCTGCCCCCCGGACGACCCCCGCCATCCGGGGACAACAGGGGCACCCTGTCGTCCTCCACCACCATCTACACACCAGTTACAAGACCACAGGGACCAACAGTTTGCCCTAAACACCACGGAGACACAAGAAACCTAATAATAAACACCAAATAAAATATACCAAAAAGTCACTATTTACCCATTATATTGGTTCACAACTAACCAAAAACAGTTACTTACTAATAAAACCTAAGATCTAAACCCACTTACCAACTATATATCAGCTATGTAAAGAATTAACACCACTACTATATGACTACTAATATACCTTCAAAATTTTTCTAAGTCCAACAAATTTTTAGAAAAAAATTTAAAAAATCACCACTGGTCTCTTTATTAACTGAAAATAGCCAAACGACCCCTCAAAATGCTCTACTTGGCCTCCTCTATACTATGCGCCTAGAAAAAATCCAAAAGGGCGACCCCCAAAATTCGAGTTTTGGGCCCAAAAAAAATTCGTAGCTCCCCCAAATAAAGGAGCTAAGAACTAAAACTAATTTTACGCTAACCTATAACTTATAGTCTACGATATCCCGTCAAAAAAAGTTCAAAAAACCCCAAAAAAAGTCTACCCCTATACACGTGTAAGTCACCGGAAGTCGCTATAACTAGCGACCCAGTAGCCCGATCACAACAAACGAGGTCTTAAAATTACCGTATCACTACCCTGATGAAGTTAAATTAACAACTAATCCTTACAATTAACCCCAAAAAAAGTTATAAGCCAAAAACCTAATTTATGACGTCACAAGTAACCTAAAAGTAACTTAAAACTTAAATAACTTACGAACCACTCACCCTATCCAGTTCGGACAAATTTTCTCACTCTTACAATTACCCGCACTAAATTTCTACACTAAAAAACCAACAAAAATCCACAAAAAAAATTCACTCTATAAACATGTGATTTTCACAAATCGTACCACTGTACCATCGGTAGTGAACCGATCGACGTAAAAACTCACCCCGACGTGCACCAACCTTACCCCCACACACTGTAACACAATACAGCACTCAACTCGTCAAAAAACCCACCACTTTTAAGCAAAAACCAGGAGCTACACAAAAGCGTGACTTTCTTCACTTTGACATTCAGAGCACTCCCGCCGTTTACCCGCGCTTGCTTGAATTTCTTCACTTTGACATTCAGAGCACTGGGCAGAAATCACATTGCGTGTGCACCTCGTTAAGGCCAGCGCAATGCTTTGCTTTAATTAGACAGTCGGATTCCCCCGGTCCGTGCCAGTTCTGAGTTGATCGTTGAATGGCGGCCGAGGGGCCCGTCGAACAATCGCACGGCGAGGCGTGAGCCGGCGCCGCGGTCGTGAACGACAGCCCCGCTAGCTGGCAGGATCCGTTCTAGGCCGAGGCGCGGGACCGAGCTTGGTTCCTTTGCCCAAGGCGACCGGAGTACATACTAGAGTACCGGCGCAGCGGACAGTTCCCCAAACCCAGGCCCGGCACTCAGCTCTGTCACTTCCCTACCGAGCCCGACACGCCCCGATCCTCAGAGCCAATCCTTGTTCCGAAGTTACGGATCCAATTTGCCGACTTCCCTTACCTACATTATTCTATCGACTAGAGGCTCTTAACCTAGGAGACCTGCTGCGGATATGGGTACGATCCGGCGCGGTAGCCGCTATTTCAGCTCTAACCCGGATTTTCAAGGTCCGAGGGGGTAGGTCCAGACACCGCCGCAAGTGCGGTGCTCTTCGCGTTCTAAACCCTATCTCCCTGCTGGAGGATTCCAGGGAACATGAACGCTTACAGAGAAAAGATAACTCTTCCCGGACCCCCCGACGGCGTCTCCGGGTGTCTCAGGTTACCCAGGCGAGCGCTCGAAGGCTTGTGAAAAGCCCGCGAACGCGGTTACCGCAACCGGGCTCCGGAATAGGAACCGGATTCCCTTTCGCCCCGGGCGCTATCCTAACGCCGTATCGGCTTCGGATATAACCTAGGACGTTAGGCTCGGCTGACTCTTGTGCAACGGCTGTTCACAAGAAACCCTTCTCCACATCAGTCCTCCAGGTCCTCGCTAGAGTATTTGCTACTACCACCAAGATCTGCACCGACGGAGGCTCCAGGCAGGCTCACGCCCAACCCTTCTGCGCACACCGCCGCGCCCTCCTACTCGTCAAGGCTTAACGACCCCGCCGTCCAGACGGTACGGCTGGGCGGGGCCCGCTGTACCGTTGACGGCCCGGTATAGGCACGACGCTTTAGCGCCATCCATTTTCAGGGCTAGTTGCTTCGGCAGGTGAGTTGTTACACACTCCTTAGCGGATTCCGACTTCCATGGCAACCGTCCTGCTGTCTTCAGCAACCAACGCCTTTCATGGTTTCCCATGAGCGTCGATTTAGGCGCCTTAACCGGGCGTTTGGTTCATCCCACAGCGCCAGTTCTGCTTACCAAAATTGGCCCACTTGGCACTCCGATCCTGTCTACACTCCGGCCTCATCTTACGAGCAGGCCGGAGATCTCACACATTTAAAGTTTGAGAATAGGTTGAGGTCGTTTCGACCCCAATGCCTCTAATCATTCGCTTTACCGCATGAGACTCGGGTCTCTTTGTGCCAGCTATCCTGAGGGAAACTTCGGAGGGAACCAGCTACTAGATGGTTCGATTGGTCTTTCGCCCCTATACCCAGCTCACACGATCGATTTGCACGTCAGAATCGCTTAGGACCTCCACCAGGGTTTCCCCTGGCTTCACCCTGGCCAGGCATAGTTCACCATCTTTCGGGTCCCAACGTGTGCGCTCTAGGTGCGCCTCGCCTCGCCCTTGCGGGAGAGATCGAGACGCCCCGGGAGTGCAGCGGCCAAACCATGAGAGATAAAAACCACGTCTTCCCTGAGCCCAGGCCGGCCTGAGCCGGCCGGGCCTTAACTTTCATTACGCCTTTGGGTTTAATTGAGCCCATTGACTTGCGCACACGTTGAACTCCTTGGTCCGTGTTTCAAGACGGGTCGGATAAGAGTCCGATACTGAATCGCCGCAGACTAGTTTGTTCGCGGGACGGGGCCGAGCCGACCGGGAGCCCGGGCGCCGCTGCCAACCGGGCCGCCGCTTTCGCGCCGGCTTAGCTGAAACAGCAGCACCTGAACCCCGTGGCCTACGCTCGTCCGTCGCCGCACCGTCTATTATTGACCGTCTGCTGGCGGCCGGGACACCGGGGGTCATCAGGGCGCTCGACGCACGGGGAGCGGTTTAGGCTCACCCGTACGGAACCTCCCTCGCGGTCTCCCGCCCGGGCCGTAGACCGCCGGCCAACGGGTCGCGACGTCCTACAGGGAGAGAAGTGCAGTCTCCCGGCGCTAGGACCGACAATCGTCCGAAGGTGGTGCGCCCCCTCCAGTGCGGTGCGAACCTGCACTGTCGGTCGCGCGCCATCCGACGGGCGTGGGCCTGCGACAACGGCAAGACGTGAATCTCCCCCTTGACATTCCGGATCTTTTCCGTTTTTCCCTGGGCGGTTTCACGTACTCTTGAACTCTCTCTTCAAAGTCCTTTTCAACTTTCCCTCACGGTACTTGTACGCTATCGGTCTCGTGGTCGTATTTAGCCTTAGATGGAGTTTACCACCCACTTAAGGTTGCACTCTCAAGCAACCCGACTCTAAGGAGAGGCCCACCCGGCGGCGCTGGCGGCCGTACAGGCCTGGCACCTTCTGCGGGCCATGGCCACATTCAAGATGGACTTGGACTCGCCGAGCGCTCGCCGGGATAACCGGACCCTCCCTAACGCTACATTTCCCGAACGGGCGATTGCCCGACAGGATTCAGCGCTGGGCTCATCCCTGTTCGCTCGCAGCTACTGAGGGAATCCCTGTTGGTTTCTTTTCCTCCGCTAATTTATATGCTTAAATTTGGCGGGTGTTCACACCTGCCTGAGGTCGCGTCAGCGAGATTGTTCGTGCTGCGGTACGGGCGCGATCGCCGGGACAGTTAAGCCCGCCGAAGGCGCCAAAATAGGGACGTCCCTGCTCTTCCCAGAACGGACGTCGAATTGCTAAAGCGAAGAGAGTTAAAATAGGGAGGCAGGAACGACGAGTCGTCCCCGCTCAACCCTAACAATCCCGTTGGGCCGTCGAATTGCCGAAACAAAACGAGTTAAAATAGGGAGGCAGGAACGACGAGTCGTCCCCGCTCAACCCTAACAATCCCAACGGGCCATCGGATCGCTAAAACAATATCGACGACGACGAACGGATAGGCAGGCCTCGTCCCAACGCACGAAAAGTCACAGAAACGATTGTGCTCTTCCCAGGACGAACGTCAAACTGCTAAAACGAAGCGAGTTAAAATAGGGAGGCAGGAACGACGAGTCGTCCCCGCTCAACCCTAACAATCCCGTTGGGCCTGCGAATTGCCGAAACAAAACGAGTTAAACCCAACGGGCCATCGGATCGAGTTAAAACAATCATGACGACGAACGGGTAGGCAGGCCTCGTCCCTGAACACAAGTCGCCCCGCTCCAGCCGCCGACGAGAACCGCCGGCTTAGGAAGAGGGACGACGTAATCTCGCTGCTACTGCCCCGAACGTTTGTCCGGGCTGTTTTGTCCAGCGGGCCCCCGGTCTCGGCAAGGCCGCAGTTCAACCGGAGCATCACCCAGCCACCGTAACAACGGAACCCCGTCCGCACAGTTCTCTCGCACATCTAAGGGATCGAAAAGGCGGACGTACGAACCGAGGCACAGTGTGCTGTGCTACTACGGATCCGTACGGACCCTGCGCGAGGCGAGGGCGCTGAACAGGCTTGCTCCAGCGATCGCCGGGACAGTTAAGGCCCGGCGAAACGCCAATAATAGGGGCGGTCTGGCCGCGCGACGCCCGGTTGGTGTTTCCGAGCGACTGGGCCTACATCACCCCAACTGTGTTGTGGTACGGGCGTAATCGCCGCCACGTACGTGAAATGGTTCGACACTCAGACAGGAGTGGCCCTGGCGGACGAATCCTATAGGGCCGCAATGTGCGTTCAATTTGTCAATGCTCGTGTGTCCTGCAGTTCACATGACGTCGCGCAACTAGCGGCGCTCTTCATCGACCCACGAGCCAAGTGATCCACCGCTCAGGGTAGTGCTCATGCGTGTGCTGCCGCCTCGCGGCGGCAGTTCGCTTACCGTACGGATAGAAAAAATATAAGATTGTGCTCTTCCCAGAACGAACGTCAAATTGCTAAAGCGAAGCGAGTTAAAATAGGGAGGCAGGAACGACGAGTCGTCCCCGCTCAACCCTAACAATCCCAACGGGCCATCGGATCGAGTTAAAACAATATTGACGACGAACGGATAGGCAGTTCTGCTTATCGAGACGATAAGTATACACATGTATATATGGCCGGTACGCCGTGCGCACCGGCCATATGAGTTCACCATCTTTCGGGTTTTCTGGGGGAGCTCGTCCAGCTAACAGGACGAATCCCCCGAGCTGTAGGGCGGTGTCTCAACAGATCGCAGCGTGGCAACTGCTCTACCGTTAACACAACACCCCGCTCGGTATCTAAGTCGTCTACAGACGAAAATCGAGTCCCGACTTCGAACTACCCGTGAGGGTGTGCCGTCATTGTTACGCCTAAGGGCCGAGCGATTATACTGGCGGTGACACAGCTTCCGCAGCCACGCTCAGCCCGAAGGCAACATGATCGGCTTGTCGACGGCAGCGCCGGAGCGCACAATCCGCCTAAAAAAGTTAGATGCCTTTCGACTCTCGGGACTCCTCATTATTTACTAGAAGGGATTCGGCCTTCAGGCATAATCCCACGGACGGTAGCTTCGCACCACCGGTCGCTCGACCGAGTGCGTGAACCAAATGTCCGAACCTGCGGTTCCTCTCGTACTGAGCAGGATTACTATAGCAACGACTGGTCATCAGTAGGGTAATCAGTAGGGACTGGTCATCTGTCTCTTTCGGCTTTTCTGGGGGAGCTCGTCCGTCGGCTGGACACGGACGAGTCCCCCGTTTCTCTCAGCCGCCTATTATTACCGTCGGGTGCACCCTTCCCGATTCGGTCGGACGGACGAGAGCGTGTTAAGCAGGGAGAGCTCGTCCGGCCGATCGGCACGACGGCTCCCGTACGCACTCTTAAGGCGCTGCCTTCCGCCTTAGCGTTTCTCGCTACACGCACGAGGTCTTGTCGACCCCGCCGCCGAGCTGCTTGCTGCTCGTGTAAAGTCTGTCCCCCGTCAGAGCTCGTCCGGCGGCCGACCAGAGGCGTCCCGATCGGTTTGTCGCGAGGTGTGCTTCTGCGCTTCACCAGTGCTCCCTCACTTCCCCGTCGACACTCACAGCTCAAGCTACGGCCGCCTGTTATTATTATCGGGTGCCAGTTCCCGATTCGGTCGGACAGACGAGAGCAACTAACTGGAATCGAGAGAAAATGAGCCGGATTCTAAGAACCTTCCGATTCAAATTCCCGAAACCTTCTGATTTCAACCCAATCCTGTATTTAAGCCGGTTCGTCCACACGCGAGATGCGACAGCATCAGCAAGACGGCCGGCCGAAATAACAAGACTGGAATTTTTCTCGCTACACGGACGAGGTCTTGTCGACCCCGCCGCGAGCTGCTTGCTGCTCGTAAATTCTGTCCCCCGTCAGAGCTCGTCCGGCGGCCGACGAGAGACGGACACACGTTAATCCTCTCCAGTACGGCCGCCTGTTATTATTATCATCGGGTGCCCCCTTCCCGATTCGGTGGGACAGACGCGAGTGCGTGTTAAGCAGGGAGAGCTCGTCCGGCCGATCGGCACGACGGTTCCCGTACGCACTCTTAAGGCGCTGCGGTCCGCCTTACTTATGAATAGAGAGAAAATGAGACAGATTCTCAGAACCTTCTGATTTCAAACCGAGTTAGGACCTCTCGGGTTATTACCAACAGCAACAGGAGTTGCTTTTATCAAGAGTCTAGCTGAGCCTTGCACAGAAAGAACACCGGCTCGCCGGGTCTTCCGCACAAAAATAAAGTATACATATGTATACATGACCGGTACGCCGTGTCGCACCGGCCATATGAGTTACCATCTTTCGGGTTTTCTGGGGGAGCTCGTCCAGCTAACAGGACGAATCCCCCGAGCTGTCGGGCGTAGCATCAACGGATCTCAGCGTGGCAACTGCTCTACCGTTAACACAACACCCCGCTCGGTATCTAAGTCGTCTACAGACGAAAATCGAGTCCCGACATCGAACTACCCGTGAGGGTGTGCCGTCATTGTTACGACCGAGGGCGTTGGACAGACGCCCGAGGGCGTAACAATGTCGGCGGGTCGACGGCAGCGCCGGAGCGCACATCCGCCTAAAAAAGTTAGTTGTGAGCCTTTCGGCTCTCGGGACTCCTCGCCACATTATTTACCACCACCACCAAGGGATTCATTCGGCCGCTAATCCCAAGCACCACCAAGGGATCCATTCGGCCGCTAATCCCAAGAGAGTCCACACTGGCCAGATCTCCCTACAGCGAATTGCCGGGACAGTTAAGGCCCGCCGAAACGCAAACACACGAACGGGTGGTATACGAAACGTGGCCGGGAATATGCATCGAGGGTCAAATCCCTCGACCACGCTGGCCGGATCTCTCTACAGCGAATCACCGGGACAGTGGAACTGGCCCGGCGAGACGCGCCGCCTTTCGGCGGCAGTTCGCTTACCGTACGGATAGAAAAAATAAAGAGTACTTAATAAAAAGTACATACCACACCGGCCAGATCTCCGCTCCCTACAGCGAATCGCCGGGACAGTTAAGGCCCGCCGAAACGCAAACACACGTACGGACGGTATCCGAACGCGTGCCGGGAATATGAATCGAGGGTACCTCCCTCGACCACGCTGGCCAGGTCTCTCTACAGCGAATCACCGGGACAGTGGAACTGGCCCGGCGAGACGCGCCGCCTTTCGGCGGCAGTTCGCTTACCGTACTTTTTATTAAGTACATACCACACCGGCCAGATCTCCGCTCCCTACAGCGAATCGCCGGGACAGTTAAGGCCCGCCGAAAGGCAAACACACGTACGGACGGTATCCGAACGCGTGCCGGGAATATGAATCGAGGGTACCTCCCTCGACCACCACTGGCCGGTCTCTCAGAAACGATTGTGCTCTTCCCAGAACGAACGTCAAATTGCTAAAGCGAAGCGAGTTAAAATAGGGAAGCAGGAACGACGAGTCGTCCCCGCTCAACCCTAACAATCCCGTTGGGCCTGCGAATTGCCGAAACAAAACGAGTTAAACCCAACGGGCCATCGGATCGAGTTAAAACAATATTGACGACGAACGGATAGGCAGGCCTCTTCAAGTACATACCACACCGGCCAGATCTCCGCTCCCTACAGCGAATCGCCGGGACAGTTAAGGCCCGCCGAAAGGCAAACACACGTACGGACGGTATCCGAACGCGTGCCGGGAATATGAATCGAGGGTACCTCCCTCGACCACCACTGGCCGGTCTCTCAGAAACGATTGTGCTCTTCCCAGAACGAACGTCAAATTGCTAAAGCGAAGCGAGTTAAAATAGGGAAGCAGGAACGACGAGTCGTCCCCGCTCAACCCTAACAATCCCGTTGGGCCTGCGAATTGCCGAAACAAAACGAGTTAAACCCAACGGGCCATCGGATCGAGTTAAAACAATATTGACGACGAACGGATAGGCAGGCCTCTTCAAGTACATACCACACCGGCCAGATCTCCGCTCCCTACAGCGAATCGGCGGGACAGTTAAGGCCCGCCGAAAGGCAAACACACGTACGGACGGTATCCGAACGCGTGCCGGGAATATGAATCGAGGGTACCTCCCTCGACCACCACTGGCCGGTCTCTCAGAAACGATTGTGCTCTTCCCAGAACGAACGTCAAATTGCTAAAGCGAAGCGAGTTAAAATAGGGAAGCAGGAACGACGAGTCGTCCCCGCTCAACCCTAACAATCCCGTTGGGCCTGCGAATTGCCGAAACAAAACGAGTTAAACCCAACGGGCCATCGGATCGAGTTAAAACAATATTGACGACGAACGGATAGGCAGGCCTCTTCAAGTACATACCACACCGGCCAGATCTCCGCTCCCTACAGCGAATCGGCGGGACAGTTAAGGCCCGCCGAAAGGCAAACACACGTACGGACGGTATCCGAACGCGTGCCGGGAATATGAATCGAGGGTACCTCCCTCGACCACCACTGGCCGGATCATGAATCGCTTACCGTACGGATAGAAAAAATAAAGTACAACCGTTAATGATCCTTCCGCAGGTTCACCTACGGAAACCTTGTTACGACTTTTACTTCCTCTAAATGATCAAGTTTGGTCATCTTTCCGGCAACATCGGAGACCGCGCGAGCGGCCTCCGCGCACCAGTCCGAAGACCTCACTAAATCATTCAATCGGTAGTAGCGACGGGCGGTGTGTACAAAGGGCAGGGACGTAATCAACGCCAGCTTATGACTTGCGCTTACTGGGAATTCCTCGTTCATGGGGAACAATTGCAAGCCCCAATCCCTAGCACAAAGGAGGTTCAGCGGGTTACCCGGTCCTTTCGGACAGGGAGGACACGCTGATTCCTTTAGTGTAGCGCGCGTGCGGCCCAGGACATCTAAGGGCATCACAGACCTGTTATTGCTCAGTTTAGTGCGGCTAAGAGCCGCTTGTCCCTCTAAGAAGAAATTTGCTCGCCGGTAGCACGATTGTGGATACCGGGTACGCCTAGTTAGTAGGCTAGAGTCTCGTTCGTTATCGGAATTAACCAGACAAATCGCTCCACCAACTAAGAACGGCCATGCACCACCACCCACCGAATCAAGAAAGAGCTCTCAATCTGTCAATCCTTCCGGTGTCCGGGCCTGGTGAGTTTTCCAGTGTTGAGTCAAATTAAGCCGCAGGCTCCACTCCTGGTGGTGCCCTTCCGTCAATTCCTTTAAGTTTCAGCTTTGCAACCATACTTCCCCCGGAACCCAAAAGCTTTGGTTTCCCGAGGAGCTGCCCGCCGTGTCATCGGAGGAACATCGGCGGATCGCTGGCTGGCATAGTTTATGGTTAGAACTAGGGCGGTATCTGATCGCCTTCGAAACTCTAACTTTCGTTCTTGATCGATGAAGACATACTTGGCAAATGCTTTCGCTCTAGTCCGTCTTGCGACGATCCAAGAATTTCACCTCTAACGTCGCAATACGAATGCCCCCGGCAGTCCCCATTGATCATTACCCGGATTCTATAAACCAACCTAAAATAGAACCGGGGTCCTATTCCATTATTCCATGCAAAGTTATTCAGGCGTGGCATGGCCTGCTTTAAGCACTCTAATTTGTTCAAAGTAAAAGTGCCGGCCCGCCTCGACACTCGTTTAAGAGCACCGCGACGGGTAACCAAGCGGCCCGGATATACCCGGCGGGACTTCGAAGCCGGCGCGAGCGATGCTCGGACGACCCCTACGTGCCCGCAGGTAACCGAACCGCCACCGGACAGGACGTCCCGCTGCACGCCAGTTGAACACCGACAGGCGGTGAACCGGCGGCGCTGGACACAGATCCGACTACGAGCTTTTTAACCGCAACAACTTTAATATACGCTATTGGAGCTGGAATTACCGCGGCTGCTGGCACCAGACTTGCCCTCCAATTGATACTCGTATAAGGGTTTAGAGTATGCTCATTCCGATTACGGGGCCTCGGATGAGTCCCGTATCGTTATTTTTCGTCACTACCTCCTCGTACTGAGAGTGGGTAATTTGCGCGCCTGCTGCCTTCCTTGGATGTGGTAGCCGTTTCTCAGGCTCCCTCTCCGGAATCGAACCCTGATTCCCCGTCACCCGTCAAAACCATGGTAGGCGCAGAACCAACCATCGTCAGTTGATAAGGCAGACATTTGAAGGATACGTCGCCGGTTCGTAGACCGTGCGATCAGCCTGTTATCCAGAGTCACCAAACTAAACGGCGCCGCGGACCCGAAGGAACTCGGACGACCGATTGGTTTTAGTCTAATAAAAGCGTCCGTCTCACTCATCGTGGTCTGGACTCTGTTTGCATGTATTAGCTCTAGAATTACCACAGTTATCCAAGTAAAACTGTGTTATTATCCAAGGAACCATAACTGATTTAATGAGCCTTTTGCGGTTTCACCTTAGTTCGGCACGTACTGAGACATGCATGGCTTAATCTTTGAGACGAGCATATGACTACTGGCAGGATCAACCAGAGAGATTGCTGTACTTAACAACAGCTCGGCGAGCCTCGGGATAGGGTCCTAATAGAGTTTGCCTGTATTTAAGCCGGTTCGTCCACACGCGAGATGCGACAGCATCAGCAAGACGGCCGGCCGAAATAACAAGACCGGAAGATGAGCCAGATTCTATGAACCTTCTGATTCAAATACCCCGAGAGAAAATGACCAGATTCTCAGAGAACCTTCTGTTCAAATTCACCGGGACATTGAGCCAGATTCTCAGAACCTTCTGATTCAAATTCCCTTCCGCTATCGACCCAATCCTGTATTTAAGCCGGTTCGTCCACACGCGAGATGCGACAGCATCAGCAAGACGGCCGCCCGAAATAACAAGACCGGAGTCGAGAGAAAGTGAGCCAGATTCTATGAACCTTCTGATTCAAATACCCCGAGAGAAAATGACCAGATTCTCAGAGAACCTTCTGTTCAAATTCACCGGGACATTGAGCCAGATTCTCAGAACCTTCTGATTCAAATTCCCTTCCGCTATCGACCCAATCCTGTATTTAAGCCGGTTCGTCCACACGCGAGATGCGACAGCATCAGCAAAGAACGGCCGCCCGAAATAACAAGACCGGAGTCGAGAGAAAGTGAGCCAGATTCTATGAACCTTCTGATTCAAATTCCCCGAGAGAAAATGACCAGATTCTCAGAGAACCTTCTGATTCAAATTCACCGGGACATTGAGCCAGATTCTCAGAACCTTCTGATTCAAATTCCCTTCCGCTATCAACCCAATCCTGTATTTAAGCCGGTTCGTCCACACGCGAGATGCGACAGCATCAGCAAGACGGCCGCCCGAAATAACAAGACCGGAGTCGAGAGAAAGTGAGCCAGATTCTCAGAGAACCTTCTGATTCAAATCCTCGATACCTTCTGATTTCGACCCGACACCGTACGCACGCCGCCTCTGCGATCGGCCCGAAGGGAATACCTGCACGGACTAGAGGTACGTCTAAGGGCTGACTGAACAACCTAACCGCCGCTAGCCAACGTGCTGGTCCGGCATGCCGACCAGTATAACCCAACGTTAAAGCCGACCCGAGTAGCCCTGCGCCCCAGCCGGTTCGTCCACACGCGAGATGCGACAGCGAATATAAGACATCGGCGCGCAAAAAGCAGCCCCACACGCCGAATATTCGTGCGCACCAGCAAGACTGGCCGGCCGGAGAGTTTGCCTGTATTTAAGCCGGTTCGTCCACACGCGAGATGCGACAGCATCAGCAAGACGGCCGGCCGAAATAACAAGACTGGAAGATGAGCCAGATTCTATGAACCTTCTGATTCAAATTCCCCGAGAGAAAATGACCAGATTCTCAGAGAACCTTCTGATTCAAATTCACCGGGACATTGAGCCAGATTCTCAGAACCTTCTGATTCAAATTCCCTTCCGCTATCAACCCAATCCTGTATTTAAGCCGGTTCGTCCACACGCGAGATGCGATAGCATCAGCAAGACGGCCGGCCGAAATAACAAGACTGGAGTCGAGAGAAAGTGAGCCAGATTCTCAGAGAACCTTCTGATTCAAATCCTCGATACCTTCTGATTTCAACCCAATTGTGTTGGTGGCCGCGCTAAAGAACACCTGGGTGCTCGAAAGCACGGCCGATCGATTGTATCGCTTGTGCGGCGAGCAATTCAGAGAGATGCTAGTCCCAAGGAACGCAGACCGCCCAAGCGATGGTATATGACGCTATCGCCACGGAGCAAGAGAGTAATCGCAATAACCATAAGAACGCCCGGCCAGCAAGTCGCCGCTGTAAGTGTGTCGCCGCACCATAGGTACGGAACTACAGCGACTGTGACCGGGGCGCCAAGAAATCAAATCAATGATTGCCACACATCGTCAGTCTCGAGGCCGCACGAATCTGCACTGAACATCGATGACACAGCTTTCGAGAACAGCGATTCAGCGGCGGCTTGTTCGAGCGGTGACATAGCTGAGAACATAATCGGCGCACCAAGGAAACGTCACCCGAAAGCCTGTTCCATTAGCCAACATGCACCTATGCCTGTCCGACTAAGCGAAAAATAACATAGGGGGACCTATATCGGGGAACGGATCTATGCGTATGAATATCATAGAGTGAACCCCAGACCCCAGACCACGCCAACATATGGAACAGACAGACGAATCGGCGTAACCACCAGCTGCACTCCGACCTCGGTTACATAGCAAAGGCAAGTCAACACAAAGCGCTACCCGAATGCCATTTTGGTGAGAATAGCATCGCGACTCGGATCCGAGGCCAAGCACAATCTAGACGAGTACAGTTTTACCTCGTACGTAGCAGCTATAGAGTCGGTTCCGAATCAGCGCGATAAGCTCATACCAATGCCGTCCCTAATAGTGGGTAATCGGAGCGAAAACGCTTTAGGCCCACCGTCGACACCAACTTTTTAGGGTATGAAATGCCGCCGGTGGAAGCTGAAATGCTCAAAAAGCCAGGCACGAGTGAGATCAACAGACGCTTGAATACACAGAACGAAAGAAGATCCAGTCGGCCTGACCAAAAGTGGGGATGCCTTGAACGTCTTGGGACGAAGAATATGCGTAATACTGGGTCACAGCACCATGCGTACTCTTACCTTCGACAGACACCCGGGGGAGATACTACCACCATCAACCCACACTCCCTTATAGAAGCGACAAAAGTTCCAGTTTGGCATGTCGGGGGGGTCCCGAGAAAACGTGATTTTGGCGGCGTTTCACCTGACGGACATAGATACAGAGGTTGTCAACCTCCCTTCAAAAATGAAGAGATGCTCTATTTTTTGGACAACATCGCTCGACTCTAACTAATTTTTGATGATTCTAGTATGGCACGACGAGGTAAGACCGACAGAACGAGACTTTGGCGGCGATCGGGCCGTCGCAGCCGCCTTAACAGCAGCAAGTCGCCCGGACTCCTTATTCGGGCGTCTAGTTAGGCACGACGAGGTAAGACCGAGAGAACGAGACTCGAAGGGGGATCGGGCCGTCGCGGCCGCCTTAACAGCAGCAAGTCGCCCGGACTCCTTATTCGGGCTTCTAGTATGGCACGACGAGGTAAGACCGAGAGAACGAGACTCGAAGGGGAGATCGGGCCGTCTCAGCCGCCTTAACAGCAGCAAGTCGCCCGGACTCCTTATTCGGGCGTCTAGTATGGCACGACGAGGTAAGACCGAGGGAACGGGACTCGCCCGGCGATCGAGCCACCGCTGCCCCGCTGAGAGCAATTCGCCCGGACTCATTATTCGGGCGTCTAGTTAGGCACGACGAGGTAAGTCCGAGAGAACGAGACTCGAAGTAGAGATCGGGCCGTCTCAGCCGCCTTAACAGCAGCAAGTCGCCCGGACTCCTTATTCGGGCGTCTAGTATGGCACGACGAGGTAAGTCCGAGAGAACGAGACTCGAAGGGCGATCGGGCCGTCGCGGCCGCCTTAACAGCAGCAAGTCGCCCGGACTCCTTATTCGGGCGTCTAGTTAGGCACGACGAGGTAAGACCGAGAGAACGAGACTCGAAGGGGAGATCGGGCCGTCTCAGCCGCCTTAACAGCAGCAAGTCGCCCGGACTCCTTATTCGGGCGTCTAGTATGGCACGACGAGGTAAGTCCGAGAGAACGAGACTCGAAGGGCGATCGGGCCGTCGCGGCCGCCTTAACAGCAGCAAGTCGCCCGGACTCCTTATTCGGGCGTCTAGTTAGGCACGACGAGGTAAGACCGAGGGAACGGGACTCGCCCGGCGATCGAGCCTCCGCTGCCCCGCTGAGAGCAATTCGCCCGGACTCCTTATTCGGGCGTCTAGTTAGGCACGACGAGGTAAGTCCGAGAGAACGAGACTCGAAGGGGAGATCGGGCCGTCTCAGCCGACTTAACAGCAGCAAGTCGCCCGGACTCCTTATTCGGGCGTCTAGTATGGCACGACGAGGTAAGTCCGAGAGAACGAGACTCGAAGGGCGATCGGGCCGTCGCGGCCGCCTTAACAGCAGCAAGTCGCCCGGACTCCTTATTCGGGCGTCTAGTTAGGCACGACGAGGTAAGACCGAGGGAACGGGACTCGCCCGGCGATCGAGCCTCCGCTGCCCCGCTGAGAGCAATTCGCCCGGACTCCTTATTCGGGCGTCTAGTTAGGCACGACGAGGTAAGTCCGAGAGAACGAGACTCGAAGGGGAGATCGGGCCGTCTCAGCCGCCTTAACAGCAGCAAGTCGCCCGGACTCCTTATTCGGGCGTCTAGTATGGCACGACGAGGTAAGTCCGAGAGAACGAGACTCGAAGGGCGATCGGGCCGTCGCGGCCGCCTTAACAGCAGCAAGTCGCCCGGACTCCTTATTCGGGCGTCTAGTTAGGCACGACGAGGTAAGACCGAGGGAACGGGACTCGCCCGGCGATCGAGCCTCCGCTGCCCCGCTGAGAGCAATTCGCCCGGACTCCTTATTCGGGCGTCTAGTTAGGCACGACGAGGTAAGTCCGAGAGAACGAGACTCGAAGGGGAGATCGGGCCGTCTCAGCCGCCTTAACAGCAGCAAGTCGCCCGGACTCCACGCACTCTGATATGTG
>JAQMRL010000089.1:0-51364 GCA_035578175.1 Catonia carolina | reverse complement strand
CACATATCAGAGTGCGTATGAAGACGTGTGGTTAGCGAAGATGATGGAGAGTAAAAATGATTCCATTATTCGGGTTACGGCTTGCAGTTTGTCTCTACGTGTAGTGTGGAACTGATCTATAATGTAGAAATTATAAGTAAGAGTACAGTAAAAAAACAACGAATTACGTTTGGCAACATTGAGATGACTAATAACTACTCTGCTACCCTGTCATTTAAATTTCTCCTCGGTTTGGCTTTTCAGTTCAGATTGCCTTCACACGCGTGGCGCGAAATTTAGCCACGCCTCCTCCTCGTTTTATGCACTCACTGTGTGTCAAAAAATTTACAAAAATGTTAATAAAATGGTGTGTTAATAGTGCACCACATCTAAACCAAGTGAGAACTGAGCAAAAAAAATGAAAAAAATATTATAAATTAAGGTAGACCTCGTTTTGGCATTTTCTACCGGTCTCCTCACTTGGTGCTTTCAACCGGTATGTGTGTGTGTGTGTGTGTGTCTGTGTGTGAACAGAATATCTCAAGAACGGAACATCGTACGAACTTGAAACTTGAAACTTAAGTTACATACCACTACCGGACGCGACACGAACATTTTCATCAAAATCGGTCAACCGGAAGTAGTAGTTTATTCGTATAATTTTTCAGTTTTTTGCGATTTTCTCAAAAACGGGTCCTACGATTTTTTTTAAAATCGCCTATTTTACTCAATTTTTTATTCTCTACAAGATAGGGTAGGCGCCATGTTTGCTGAAATTCTCGGTGAGGCTGTTTTCACGTAAAAACGTTGTTTTATTAAGATTACGGCTTTATATAAATTTTAGCGCAAAAAACTTATATAATAAAAGTTGTAGAGAATTTAAAAACCTACAACTTTTATTTCAAACATTTTTTTGTATAACGCTTAGTTTAGCGGTAATTTGCGATTTTCTGTTTTTTTTCTCACGAAAACGTGAGAAAAATCGATTTTTTTAACATTTCGGTCTTAGTATGCATTTTACGACAAAAGTGTATATAATTAAATTTATAGAAAATTAAAAGATCTACAACTTTTGTTTAGAGCATTTTTTCTCTACAGAGCCTAGTTTAGCGTGAAAGCGTGATTTTCCGTATTTTTAAGCCAAACTGAGTTCGATTGTCATTTTGCGTCATTCACTCATGATTAAAATAAAATCAAGGTTATGTTTTT
Organism: Catonia carolina; assembly: GCA_035578175.1. Taxonomy (NCBI): domain Eukaryota; kingdom Metazoa; phylum Arthropoda; class Insecta; order Hemiptera; family Achilidae; genus Catonia; species Catonia carolina. The sequence goes on along the minus strand of JAQMRL010000089.1, from coordinate 50,176 downwards.
GAGGTTAGTTTTTGTTCATTTCTAATGTTTTAATACTAATGTTAGGTTTATTGTTAATTATTTGCATTGGCAAGAGAAAGTTGTGTGAGTGTTTCACACCAGATTTTTTTTTTTTAAATCGTGTGTATGTGCGTAAGAACACATCGCTGACGTATGGGACGTGTAATTCTGTCTGTAGCGTATCGTTCGTTACGAAAAAGGAGAGCACTAGTTATCTGTCAAGAGTTTGGACTGAAAGGGTTGTATTTTCAAAATGACCGACGGTTTGGCACAACAGTAAATTCGGCTGCCATACAATCTGCTACACGATCTTTAAATTTCCTTTAAATTTGATTGTAGCCAATACACTTTTGTCGTAAAATGCATACTAAGGCAAAATCTTAATACAATCGATTTTTTACACGTTTTCCTGAGAAAAAAAAACAGAAAAATCGCTAATTACCGCTAAACTCAGCGTTATACAAAAAATGATCGAAATAAAAGTTGTAGAATTTTAAATTCTCTCCAACTTTTACTAGAATCTGCGGTAAAATGCATATTAAAGTCGCAATCTTAAAAAACACAATTTTTTAGGTGAAAACAGCCTCACCAAGAATTTCACCAAACATGGTGCCTACCTCATCTTGTAGCCCGTAAAAACTTTAGTAAACCAGGCGACTTTTAAGGAAAATCGTAGGACCAGTTTTTGAGGAAATCGCAAAAAGATTCCGGTTGACCGATTTTGATGATAATGTTGGTGTCGGGTCCGGTAATGGTACGTAACTTAAGTTTCAAGTGCGTACGATGTTCCGTTCTCGAGATATTTTGTTCACACACGCGCGCGCGCAAACACACACACACACACACACACAGAGACCAATCGCCAAAAACATGTTTTTTGGGTTCCAGGGGTATGAAAACGTGTAGATTTGGTGAAAACTCGATTTTGAAAAATCGACATGAAAACAATACTTTCCTTCTCATATATTCATATAGGCAAGAGAAAGTAAAAAGTAGAAAAATGTTTTGTGAAATGGTTATACCATCCGCATATTACTCCTCTCTGCCGGATGCCATCAAGTTGGACAGGCAGTAGAGCATCGTGGGAAAAGGGCAATCGACACAAAACTTTTTACACACCCAGTTTAATGAAACAGCCTAGAGATATAAGTTATTTGAACAGGCATAAATCATTACACTTGATCTGTAAGATTTTTTCATTTTAAACGATTAAGTCAAACAATACAAAAAGATTATGGCAATAATAATAATAATTATGTATCTAATCTAGTTATTTACGTACTTATATTTGTGAACGGAGACGCGCGTGCGTCAGTTTAATAACAAACACCTATATCAGAGTGCGTTTTCTATTTTCTATAACAGTTTACGTTAGAGATTATCTGTTATTAGTTTTTTTTTCATATAATCGGACGATTCTGACACACTGATACTGGGATTTCACAACACGTGTGGGATCGGTATAAAAAAAACCTGGTGTGAAACATTCACACGACTTTCTCTTGCCAATGCAAATAATTAATAATAAACCTAACATTATTAATAAAATATTAGAAATAAACAAAAACTAACCTCAAAAACATAACCTTATTTTAATCATGAGTGAAACACTCAAAATGAAAATCAACCTCAGTCTGGCTTAAAAATACGGAAAATCACTATTTTCACGCTAAACTAGGCTCTGTAGAGAAAAATGCTCTAAACAAAAGTTGTAGATCTTTTAATTTTCTATAAATTTAATTATACACACTTTTGTCGTAAAATGCATACTAAGACCGAAATGTTAAAAAAATCGATTTTTCTCACGTTTTCGTGAGAAAAAAAACAGAAAATCGCAATTACCGCTAAACTAAGCGTTATACAAAAAAATGTTTGAAACAGAAGTTGTAGGTTTTTAAATTCTCTACAACTTTTATTATATAAGTTTTTGCGCTAAAATTTATATTAAAGCCGTAATCTTAAAAAAACAACGTTTTTACGTGAAAACAGCCTCACTGAGAATTTCAGCAAACATGGCACCTACCCTATCTTGTAGAGAATAAAAAATTGAGTAAAATAGGCGATTTTTAAAAAAATCGTAGGACCAGTTTTTGAGAAAATCGCAAAAAACTGAAAAATTATACGAATAAACTACTACTTCCGGTTGACCGATTTTGATGAAAATGTTCGTGTCGCGTCCGGTAGTGGTATGTAACTTAAGTTTCAAGTTTCAAGTTCGTACGATGTTCCGTTCTTGAGATATTCTGTTCACACAGAGACCAATCGCTAAAAAACATGTTTTTTGGGTTCAGGGGGTCTGAAAACGTATAGATCCGGTGAAAACTCGATTTCGAAAAATCGACATGAAAACAATACTTTCCTTCCTATATATTCATATAGGCAAGAGAAAGTAAAAATAGACAAAAAACTAACCTCAATAAACATCACCTTATTTTAATCAAGAGTGAAAGACGCAAAAATAAAATCAACCAGTTCGGCTTACAACAAATACAGAAAATCACTCTTTCACACTAAAGTAGGCTCTGTAGAGAAAAACGCTCTAAATAAAAATTGTACATCTTTTAATTTCCTATAAATTTCATTATACTTCTATGTCGTAAAAGCCGGCCGCGTTGACGATGTTTGGTAACGTGCTCGCCTCTCATCACGCGGTGGTCTTGGGTTCGAATCCCACTCGGGCATGGCATTTTTTCATTACAATGGCATTTTTTTCATTTACAAAAATTTCATTTCATCCTTCACCGTCTGCATTAGCAGCAATTTGCAAAACAGTCAGACGTTAAACCAAAAAAAAAAATGTCGTAAAATGCATAATAAGGCTAAAATCTTTTTTTTAAATAAATTAATTTTTTTTTACACGATTTCGTGAGAAAAAAAACTAAATCGCTAATTACCGCAAAACTAAGCGTTATACAAAAAACTGTTTAAATTTTAACTTGTACGGTTTTAAATTCTCTACAACTTTTATTATACGAGTAGTAGTATACATTTTTGCGCTAAAATGCATATTGAAGTCGCAATCTTAAAATAAAACAATTTTCTTACGAGAAAACAACTTCCCAAAGAATTTAAGTAGACATGACGCCTACCTACCCTTATCAAGCAGAGCATAACAAATTTAGTAAATGACGCGATTTAAAAAAAAGTCGTAGGAGCTGTTTTTGAAAAAGTCGCAAAAAAGTGACAAATCACATGATTAAACTACGACCTCCGGTTGACCAATTTGGAAGAAAATGTTCGTGTCGGCTTCACTAATGATATCTAACTTAAGTTTCATACTCAAAACACACACACACACCAATCGCTTAAAACATGTTAGTGTGGGTTCAGGGGGTCTGAAAACGTGTAGATCCGGTTTCTTAAAATCGACATGAAAACCATAATTTCCTTCCTATACATTCATATAGGCAAGAGAAAGTAAAAAAAAAAAAAAATTTGTAAAAACATTTTTTTCAACTACCGCGGGGGGGGGGGGTTAAAATGAATATCTATCTATTTTACTACAGACCTACTAATGCGTTCTACACATTCTCTCGCCAAACTTTCTGAACACTGCGTGAAAAATGTAAACAAATGACGCAATCGGTTATTGCAAATCTAAAAATCTGGTGTGAAACACTCACACAACTTTCTCTTGCCAATGTAAATAATTTACAATATAATTTAACATTAGTAATAAAATATTAGAAATGAACAAAAACTAACCTCAAAAACATAACCTTATTTTAATCATGAGTGAATGACGCAAAATGACAATCGAACTCAGTTTGGCTTAAAAATACGGAAAATCACGCTTTCACGCTAAACTAGGCTCTGTAGAGAAAAATGCTCTGAACAAAAGTTGTAATCTTTTAATTTTTTATAAATTTAATTATATACACTTTTGTCGTAAAATGCATACTAAGACCGAAATGTTAAAAAAATCGATTTTTCTCACGTTTTCGTGAGAAAAAAAACAGAAAATCGCAAATTACCGCTAAACTAAGCGTTATACAAAAAAATGTTTGAAACAGAAGTTGTAGGTTTTTAAATTCTCTACAACTTTTATTATATAAGTTTTTGCGCTAAAATTTATATTAAAGCCGTAATCTTAAAATCTTAACAACGTTTTTACGTGAAAACAGCCTCACCGAGAATTTCAGCAAACATGGCGCCTACCCTATCTTGTAGAGAATAAAAAATTGAGTAAAATAGGCGATTTTTAAAAAAATCGTAGGACCAGTTTTTGAGAAAATCGCAAAAAACTGAAAAATTATACGAATAAACTACTACTTCCGGTTGACCGATTTTGATGAAAATGTTCGTGTCGCGTCCGGTAGTGGTATGTAACTTAAGTTTCAAGTTCGTACGATGTTCCGTTCTTGAGATATTTTGTACACACACCCACACACAGACCAATCGCTAAAAACATGTTTTTTGGGTTCAGGGGGTCTGAAAACGTATAGATCCGGTGAAAACTCGATTTCGAAAAATCGACATGAAAACAATACTTTCCTTCCTATATATTCATATAGGCAAGAGAAAGAAGTAAAAAATCTTTCCCGGTACGGATATCTAAGAAAATATTTCACATTCGGAATCCGCATTGTATGAAGTTGACTGTAAATTTACAGTGTTAATAATCTTCCATCGTCTGTTGTAGGCTGGTCTTCGGTTGTATCATCCCCTCGAGGTAGAACTCGTGCATTTTTCTGAGAACCACGGAACAGACATGCGCGCTAGCAGCCGAACATTCCGTTCCTCGTCTTTCCCATCACGCACAGTCACGTAGGCATACGTTAACAACCCTGTGCTGCATCGTGCACTTCATCTATATTTACAAAACCCCTTAGTTTAGCATGAGCCATACTGTACTGCATGTAGCTCTGTGACCGCAACGGCTGCTTCACAGCTCTCAGCAAAAGCTATAATACTCGATACCAACTTTCTTCATTTTTTCGTATTGCGTCTTCAAGTACCACGGAGATGTTTTAATTGTTACCGTCGCCCACTTTGATTAAGTACTGTACTGCCGGCTATCAAAGCCTCCGACGTAGCGACAGAGGGAGCCACCAATAGTTCCGAGAGGGGCGGTAGGCTTGTGGCGGCGTACCGACAGAGGCCTTTGTCATCAAAGCCGACCCAGTAACTGCCTCCTACTACAGCGCTCTCGGCGACTATAAAAAGAGCGCTCCACTGAGCCAACAGGTTAAATTCCGATCCAGACAGCAGACAGGACGTCCACCATCGGCACACAGCTACCGGACTCCAACGAATGCTCATCGACGACCCCGCAAGAAAGAAGATGATGCTTCCGCCCGCCGACCGGACCGTCATCGCCCGCTGCCGCGATCAAAACCCACAGCGGTCCCTCGACCGAGCCTTACACGCCCACCGGATCCGACGAAGCAGCCATCGACGCACTACTGCGCGGGAAGAAGATAATGTCTCCGCTGGACGACGACACGCCGTGTCGCCCAGCTCCTCGACTGCCACGACGACTACGACCGCTTAAACGGCCCTTTTCAGGGCCACCAAAATGTAAAAAGGTTTCAACTTGCCACTTAATGTCACCATCCGGTGACATAATGTTGACATATGTATTTAGTATTCTCGAAGGAAATCTGTAATCCTGTTTTCGTCCTTTAACCAAAGTCTGCCGTTTTATTTGAACACTTCTCATCCAGGTCAACAAACGTTCTAAATTTTGTGTTGTATATTCTAATTAAATTTAATTACTACGGTTATCTATTTAATGATTTGTTGAAAAATGCGATAATAGCTTTTATAGCCCCCAATTTAAACGGTAATAAAAGTAACAATAGGTATGCAAGTCAAATATTTCACGGTAAATGGCTAGCAAGAACGCGTAACATGAAACAATCCATACGGCGTTAACTTAAGGTAGCAACAGCGTTTTAAACGGTTTCATTTAAACAGTTAATAGATCATTCCATAAACTTAAGTACCAATCTTAAAAGTCGTCAAATAAATCAATTAACAGAGTACAACCCCGTTAGATCGGACCCTTTAAACCCGGATCTCTCCGGATAACCTGGACCGATTTTGACCACGAATTAATTAAAAAAATTTAACAAAATCATTTCCAATGCGAAATCCAATAACGACAATGAAAAAGGACTTGAACGAGATTACAAAAATCTCGTATGAAACGTTCGCACGACTTTCTCTTGTCAATGCAAATACTGTACAATATAATTGCCCATAACAGACAGGAGGATCGTGTTAAATCATTTGCACTCGGTCTGCTTGTTCCAGGACTAAGAAAAATAGTTGTGTTTCTTATCACGTGGTCACCCAATTATATGACTTAATTATTTAAAAACAGAAGAGGTTGAAGTGTATAAAACACTAATCCGAGTTATCTCCTCGGAGAGTAATGAATTTCATTATACAGCTAGACCCTGTGGTGAATGAAGTGAAGTGTCATTTTCAGGGTGAAAAGAAGGTGCTATCCACAGGGCCTGGGATGCTGATAAGCATACTTTTCCACTCAGCGAGGAAAGTGAAGTTAAACCACTTCACTCCTCTTGAGGGTTTACTCAGTAAACCCTCAAGAGATTTAGCCTTTCGGTTGTTGACGTAAACAACAACACTCAACATGTAAGGTCTGCCAATGTATGTCGACCCACCGGGTTGGTCTAGAGGTAAACTCGTTACCGCGAGTCAGTCAGCTGTTCAACAGCTGATATCTATATTGATGTCAGCTGTTTAACAGCTGATATCTATATTGATTCTTCTTTTTACTTTCTCTTGCCTATATGAATATATAGGAAGGAAAGTATTGTTTTCATGTCGATTTTAAGAAATCGAGTTTTCACCGGATCTATACGTTTTCAGACCCCCTGAACCCAAAAAACATGTTTTTAGCGATTGGTCTGTGTGTGTGTGTCTGTGTGTGTGTGTCTGTGTGTCTGTGTGTGTGTGTGTGTGAACAGAATATCTCAAGAACGGAACATCGTACGAACTTGAAACTTGAAACTTAAGTTACGTACCACTACCGGACTCGACACGAACATTTTCATCAAAATCGGTCAACCGGAAGTAATAGTTTATTCGTGTAATTTTTCACTTTTTTGCGATTTTCTCAAAAACTGGTCCTACAATTTTTTTAAAAATCGCCTGGTTTACTCAATTTTTTATTCTCTACAAGATAGGGTAGGCGCCATGTTTGCTGAAATTCTCGGTGAGGCCGTTTTCACGTAAAAACGTTGTTTTTTTAAGATTACGGCTTTAATATAAATTTTAGCGCAAAAACTTATATAATAAAAGTTGTAGAGAATTTAAAAACCTACAACTTTTATTTCAAACATTTTTTTGTATAACGCTTAGTTTAGCGGTAATTTGCGATTTTCTGTTTTTTTCTCACGAAAACGTGTGAAAAATTGATTTTTTAAAGATTTCGGCCTTAGTATGCATTTTACGACAAAAGTGTATATAATTAAATTTATAGAAAATTAAAAGATCTACAACTTTTGTTTCGAGCCTTTTTCTCTATAGAGCCTACTTTAGCGTGAAAGCGTGATTTTCCGTATTTCTAAGCCAAACTGAGGTTGATTTTCATTTTGCATCATTCACTCATGATTAAAATAAGATTATGTTTTTGAGGTTAGTTTTTGTTTATTTCTAATATTTTATTAATAATGTTAGGTTTATTATTAATTATTTGCATTGGCAAGAGAAAGTTGTGTGAGTGTTTCACACCAGATTTTTATTCCTTATTTGTGTACGTTGCAATCTGTTAAATTTAGAACAATAAGCAACCCCATGACCCAATGAGATGAGGATGATGTGTATGACGTGTAAATGAGACTGTGTAGTCTTGTACAGACCCAGGTCGACCATTCATGAGAGAGTATGGTTAATTAAACCCCAACCATCAAAGTACACCGGCAACCACTGTCTAGTATTCACATCCGTATAAAAGTAACTACCTTTACTAGGATTTGAACCAGGAACCTTCGTTTCTGAAAATCAGCTGTTAAACAGCTGATTTTGGCGACGACTTTACCTCTAGACCAACCCGGTGGGTTGTACTGATTCTTAATTAATTTTCGAGATATAAGTTAATTATTGTGATTTTTGACCGACTATCACGAAAGTTTGGGAAAATTCTACATTTAATTTCGTTTCCAAATAAATATGACGTAATATTTTAATAAGTTCAGATTAAAATTCTTACTAAATATATTTAAATAATAATTAAGTAAACTATTGAGTAACTTACTTTTATTTGTTAGTAAATAAATACTAAATAAAACAATAATGTTCCAACTGCTAACAAATAGTTCACCTCACTACTGTTCTACCCACCGGGTTGGTCTAGAGGTAAAGTCGTCGCCAAAATCAGCTGTTTAACAGCTGATTTTCGGAAACGAAGGTTCCTGGTTCAAATCCTAGTAAAGGTAGTAACTTTTATACGGATGTGAATACTAGACAGTGGTTACCGGTGTACTTTGATGGTTGGGGTTCAATTAAACATACTCCCTCAGGAATGGTCCACCTGGGTCTGTACAAGAGTACACAGTCTCATTACCACGTCATACATATCATCCTCATCTCATTGGGTCATGGGGTTGCTTATTGTTCTAAATTTAACAGATTGCAACGTACACAAATAAGGAAAATTCTGGTGTGAAACACTCACACAACTTTCTCTTGCCAGTGGAAATAATAAACAATAAACCTAACATTATTAATAAAATATTAGAAATAAACAAAGAAACTAACCTCAAAAACATAACCTTATTTTAATCATGAGTGAATGACGCAAAATTAAAATCAACCTCAGTTTGGCTTAGAAATACGGAAAATCACTCTTTCTCTCTAAACTAGGCTCTGTAGAGAAAAATGCTTTAAATAAAAGTTGTAGATCTTTTAATTTCCTATAAAATTAATTATATGCACTTTTGTCGTAAAATGCATACTAAGACCGAAATGTTAAAAAAATCCATTTTTCTCACGTTTTCGTGAGAAAAAAACAGAAAATCGCAAATTACCGCTAAACTAAGCGTTATACAAAAAAATGTTTGAAACAGAAGTTGTAGGTTTTTAAATTCTCTACAACTTTTATTATATAAGTTTTTGCGCTAAAATTTATATTAAAGCCGTAATCTTAAAAAAACAACGTTTTTACGTGAAAACAGCCTCACCGAGAATTTCAGCAAACATGGCGCCTACCCTATCTTGTAGAGAATAAAAAATTGAGTAAAATAGGCGATTTTTAAAAAAATCGTAGGACCAGTTTTTGAGAAAATCGCAAAAAACTAAAAAATTATACGAATAAACTACTACTTCCGGTTGACCGATTTTGATGAAAATGTTCGTGTCGCGTCCGGTAGTGGTATGTAACTTAAGTTTCAAGTTTCAAGTTCGTACGATGTTCCGTTCTTGAGATATTCTGTTCGCACACAGACACACACACACACACACACACACACACAGACCAATCGCTAAAAACATGTTTTTTGGGTTCAGGGGGTCTGAAAACGTATAGATCCGGTGAAAACTCGATTTCTTAAAATGGACATGAAAACAATACTTTCCTTCCTATATATTCATATAGGCAAGAGAAAGTAAAAAAAACTGTTCTGACCACTAACTATTATCCTACAAGATGACCTGAATAATCCGAACTCCGGGTAATACGAACTCCTAAGAAAAAAATCTGCTGTGAAACACTCACTCGATTTTCTTTTGCTAACGAAATGATAAACAATATAACCCACGGTCACTATACTAGACGGTAGCGGTCATGCGCATGCGCAGTTGCTGTGAGACATAAGATGACGTATAGTCTGGTCCCCAACAACTCGGCCGGTGCGTAGTGACTGTAGGATTATTGCATTGTTTTTATAAACATAGCTGTTCAATTGCCCATAACAGACAGGTGGAGTGTCAAATTATTTACACTCAATTTGTTCGTTGCAGGGCTAAAATAAATAGTTGTGTTTCTTATCACATGGTCAGCCAATTAAATGACTGAATCATTTAAGAACAGAAGAGATAGAGGTGTATTGTGACACTAATCAGAGTTATCTTCTCTGAAAGTAATGAATTTCATTATACAGCCAGACCCTGTGGTGAATGAAGTGAAGGTGTCATTTACAGAGTGGAAAATATGTGCTTTTCAGAGAGCCCGGCATGCTGATAAGCGTACTTTTCCACTCAGTGAGGAAGGCAATGGTAAACCACCTCACTCTTCGTTTTACTTAGTAAAACCTCTGGAGGTTCAAACCAGCCTTTCGGCTGTTGACCGAAACAACAACAAGCTGTTCAAGTATGTTCAAATTCTAGGAAAGGTAGTTACTTTTAAACGGATTTGAATACTAGACAGTGGTTGCCGGTGTACTTTGATGGTTGGGGTTTAATTAACCATACTCTCTTATGAATGGTCAGCCTGGGTCTGCACAAGACTACACAGTCTCATTTACACGTCATACACATCATCCTCATCTCATTGGGTCATGGGGTTGCTTATTGTTATAAATTGAACAGATTGCAACGTACACAAATTAGGAATAAAAAAAATGTATGTTTACACGGGAAATCGACTTTAATTTTAATAATAATTCTTCGTTTGCGAGCTGAAGTTTTTCTCAATGTAACTTGTTTTCTTCTTTTAATTCAGCGTTTTCAAGTTTTAAGAGAGATCAAATTCCTCTGACTGCGCAACATTCAAATTTGGCGGTACTTCATTAATACGAAGCCTACCTTTCTCTACGACTATCCCTTCATTTTGTGAACTGCCTGTGTAGTAATTAAATGATAATGAGTTTAACACATTATACTCTTCCTTACGTAAGCGTATCGTTTCTCTGCTCGATTTTTACGTTCACTACAAGTCGGGTTTTCCCGGACGTATAACGGCAATAAAAAACGACAAATTTAAATGTGGAACTGGACTCGTTTTTAAGACACGTTTTAATGGAAGATGTAGCAGCAACTCGGACTTTAAATCGCGTACATAATCAGATTCGTCGAAATATACTAAACACACACGACCATTATCAGGAGAAAATGAATCGCCCGCTTGTAAGTATAGGGTGATTCAAAAAGAGCGCCGGTTTTGATATATCAAATTAACAGATTTATTTTATTGAAAAACTGAAAATAAATACATCAACAAGTTCATCTTACCTTCCGACTTTATGTATGAAAAATGATGTCATGCATGTGTCTTCCTCTACTGCGCTGGCACGCATCAACTCTGTCCATGAAATTGGATATCACTGCACGACAAGTTTCGATTATGTGGGACAAGTTTCCGTATGTGGGGTTTTCTAAACCCCACATACGGCAGTTCTGTTTATTAACAAAACCGTTTAAAGGGAAGTGCGCCTCATCACTGAAAATGATTTTGTTTGCGAAGGTGTCATCATCCTGCCGTTTTCTCAATACCCAGTCAACAAACTGTCGTCTCTTCTGGTGGTCTGCCACTTTCAAATGTTGCGTCAACTGAATTTTATACGGGTGATATTGGAGATCGTACCGAAGAATTCTCCGTGCAGAAGAACATCTTAAACCCAATTGTTGAGAACGGCGACGTATTGATTTTGCTGGGTTAACAGCCACACTGTCACGAACCAACGCAACGTTCTGCTCAGTTCGGCCAGAACGACGACGTCCAGAACTTTTAAGGTCGACTGTTGAACCCGTCTCAAAAAACTTTTTCATGAGCCTGCGAACTGTTGATTCATTCGGTGCTTCATTACGTCCTAGAGTACCGCGAAGTCGCCTGGCAGTAGCCGCATAACTCTCTCCACTCTGGTAAAATGTTTTGACGATTAACACTCGTTGTGCAATAGTAAACTTCTCCATGGTTAGACACAGACTGCGAGAGTACTACACTGCGAACAAGAGAAACTACAACTGAATCGTCAATCGGAATGTTCTCCGAAATAGAAATGAGGTCAAACAATGTTGCCAACCGATAAACAAAAATTTACCAGCCGTTTAAAAACCGGCGCTCTTTTTGAATCACCCTATATTTATCCACTTCAATCTAGTTTCAATGGCCTTTGGAAAATGGTGAAACTTATGATGCCCAACTCCTTTTGGTGTCTATCGTGATTAGAACACCCGGCACTCGCACAACACACCATCATTAAAGACTACAGACCGTATTAAGACTAGTAAACAACGCAGACAGACACCGAACGCATCGTGCGTCGGCTGTCGATGGTGACCAGTGACGTCAGAGGGCGGGGCTTATCACTGCGCATATTGTTGATGATCCCTACCGTCCAGTAAAGTAACCCGGTTGGTAATAAAATAATAGTAATAAGTAAGAAAACTAACCTCAAAAAATCTGGTGTGAAACACTCACACAACTTTCTCTTGCCAATGCAAATAATTAACAATAAACCTAACATTAATAATGAAATATTAGAAATAAACAAAAAACTAACCTCACAAACATAACCTTATTTTAATCATGAGTGAATGATGCAAAATGAAAATCAACCTCAGTTTGGCTTAGAAATACGGAAAATCACTCTTTCTCTCTAAACTAGGCTCTGTAGAGAAAAATGCTTTAAATAAAAGTTGTACATCTTTTAATTTCCTATAAATGTGATTATATACACTTTGTCGTAAAATGCATACTAAGGCCGAAATCTTCAAAAAAATCAATTTTTCACACATTTTCGTGAGAAAAAAACAGAAAATCGCAAATTACCGCTAGACTAAGCGTTATACAAAAAATTGTTTGAAATAAAAGTTGTAGAATTTTAAATTCTCTACAACTTTTATTATATAAAGTTTTGCGCTAAAATGCATATTAAAGCTGTAATCTTAAAAAAACAACGTTTTTACGTGAAAACAGCCTCACCCAGAATTTCAGCAAACATGACGCCTACCCTATCTTGTAGAGAATAAAAAATTGAGTAAACCAGGCGATTTTAAAAAAAATCGTAGGACCAGTTTTTGAGAAAATCGCAAAAAAGTGAAAAATTACACGAATAAACTACCACTTCCGGTTGACCGATTTTGATGAAAATGTTCGTGTCGAGTCCGGTAGTGGTACTTAACTTAAGTTTCAAGTTTCAAGTTCGTACGATGTTCCGTTCTTGAGATATTCTGTTCACACACACACACACACACACACACACACACACACACACGCACGCTCGCACGCACGCACACACACACACACAGACTAATCGCTAAAAACATGTTTTTTGGGTTCAGGGGGTCTGAAAACGTATAGATCCGGTGAAAACTCGATTTCTTAAAATCGACATGAAAACAATACTTTCCTTCCTATATATTCATATAGGCAAGAGAAAGTAAAAACAATAACCTAATTTTAATCATGAGCGAATGAAACAAAATGAAAACCAACCCAACCTTAGTTTGGCTTAACAATACGGTTTTTTTTTGGTTTAACGTCCGACTGTTCTGCAATTACTGCTAATGCAGACGGTGAAAAATAAAATGATTTTTGTAACGTATGAAAATATGCCGTGCCTGAATGGAATTCGAACCCAAGACCGCATGATGAGAGGCGAGCACGTTACCAACTACGCCAATTCGGCCGGCTTAAAAATACAAAAATCACTCTTTCACGCTAAACTAGTTTCTGTAGAAAAAAACCGCTTAAAATACAAGTTGTAATTTTTTTAATTTCCTATAAATTCGATTATATACAGTTTTGTCGTAAAGTACATACTAAGGCCGAAATCTTAAAAAATCTATTTTTTTATAGATTTAAATGAAAAAAAAAACAGAAAATCACTAATTACCGCTAAACTTATACAAAGAAATGTTCAAAATAAAAGTTGTAGGTTTTTAAATTGTCAATTTTTTTTTTAACGTCGCATCAACTGCTGTGGTCATTAGCGACGACGTTGGGGTGTAACTGTGAGTAATGAGAATGAAATGATTTTTTGTAACGTATGAAAATATGCCGTGCCTGAATGGGATTCGAACCCAAGACCGCATTATGAGAGGCGAGCACGTTACCAACTGCGCCAATGCGGCCGGCATAACTTTTATTATACACTACTTTGCGCTAAAATGCATATAAGGCCGCCTTTGAAATGAAAAAACAGCTAACTGATTAAAAACATTCACTTACAGATCAGGACGAATTTCTTAGAACACTATGTTTGGAGTGTAGCATTATACGGGAGAAAACGTGGGTGATAGGGGCTGTAGAAAGGAAGAGAATAGAAGCTTTTGTAATGTGGTGTTATAGGAAAATGTTAAAGATTAGGTGGGTGGACAAAATAAGTAATTTAGAGGTTCTTAGGCGAGTGGATGAAAAAAGAAGTATATGGAAGCATCTTACCAAAAGAAGGGATAGGCTAGTGGGGCATATCTTAAGACATCTATTAAAAATCTGGTGTGAAACACTCACACAACTTTCTCTTGCCAATGCAAATGATTAATAATAAACCTAACATTATTAATAAAATATTAGAAATGAACAAAAACTAACCTCAAAAACATAACCTTATTTTAATCATGAGTGAATGACGCAAAATGACAATCGAACTCAGTTTGGCTTAAAAATACGGAAAATCACTATTTCACGCTAAACTAGGCTCTGTAGAGAAAAATGCTTTAAATAAAAGTTGTAGATCTTTTAATTTCCTATAAATTTTATTATATACACTTTTGTCGTAAAATGCATACTAAGACCGAAATGTTAAAAAAATCGATTTTTCTCACGTTTTCGTGAGAAAAAAAACAGAAAATCGCAAATTACCGCTAAACTAAGCGTTATACAAAAAAATGTTTGAAACAGAAGTTGTAGGTTTTTAAATTCTCTACAACTTTAATAAATAAGTTTTTGCGCTAAAATTTATATTAAAGCCGTAATCTTAAAAAAACAACGTTTTTACGTGAAAACAGCCTCACAGAGAATTTCAGCAAACATGGCGCCTACCCTATCTTGTAGAGAATAAAAAATTGAGTAAAATAGGCGATTTTAAAAAAAATCGTAGGACCAGTTTTTGAGAAAATCGCAAAAAACTGAAAAATTATACGAATAAACTACTACTTCCGGTTGACTGATTTTGATGAAAATGTTCATGTCGCGTCCGGTAGTGGTATGTAACTTAAGTTTCAAGTTTCAAGTTCGTACGATGTTCCGTTCTTGAGATATTCTGTTCACACACAGACCAATCGCTACAAACATGTTTTTTGGGTTCAGGGGGTCTGAAAACGTATAGATCCGGTGAAAACTCGATTTCGAAAAATCGACATGAAAACAATACTTTCCTTCCTATATATTCATATAGGCAAGAGAAAGTAATAATGGAGGTTAATATTGAGGGAGTGAATTGTAGGGGGAGGCAAAGATTAGAATATATAAAGCAAATTACAAAAGATGTAGGGTGTTACAGGTATGTAGATATGAAACGACTTGCGCAAGACACAACAGATTGGAGAACTGCATCAAACCAGTCGAGAGATTGATGACAAAAAAGGCAGCGATCTTAAATACCATTTTGTTTATAGTCGTGTGAAAGTTTCACACCAGATTTTTACTTTCTCTTGCCTATATGAATATATAGAAAGGAAAGTATTGTTTTCATATCGATTTTTGAAAATCGAGTCTCTACCGGATCTACACGTTTTTAGACCCTCTGAACCCAAACAACATGTTTTTTAGCGATTGGTCTGTGTGCGTGCGTGTGTGTGTGCGCGCGCGCGCGCGCGTGTGTGTGTGTGTGTGTGTGTGTGAACAGAAAATCTCAAGAACGGAACATCGTACAAACTTGAAACTTAAGTTATATACCACTAGACGACCCGACACGAACATTTTCATCATTATCGGTCAACTGGAATTAGAATTCGTGTAACTTTTTACTTTTTTGCGATTTTCTCAAAAACGGCTCTTACGATTTTTTTTAAATCGCCTGATTTACTAAATTTTTTAATGCTCTACAACAGTGGTTCCCAACCCGCAGTGGTCTGCGGACCACTCAGCCTGAAAGTGAACTACCACAGACCACCCATTAAATTATTGCTTATATCTTATCAGTTGTAACCAAATTAAAAGGTGATTATATAAAACAAATTTTCACAAACAAACTATTATTATTAATTAAGAAACTATTATTACAAACATATAATTGTTATTTTCAGAAAGTAGGGTACATTGTACATCACAAAAAGTAAAAATATTTTAATTGTAAATTGTCTTTTAATAAAATAAGGAATACAGGATTAACTTTGTCGAAAATAACCATGAAAATTAAAATATGAAATGAAAATTTCAATGCGACGTTTTTGCTCGAATTTTTCTGACTAGCTGAAGATTCTAGGTTTTAGGCTTTTGCTAAGAGCTACTCTCAAATCACTGCTTACACTTAGCCGATTTCGTTGTTTGTTTTTTATTAATAATAAACTAGAGAGCCCTGCTCACACAAATAAGTAGTTGAAGAATATCATAAGATACCGCAAAGCTACTTGCTGAATCTTGGGGAAGCCCAGGGCTTTCTTACACCACAACTCTTCTACCTTTACTTAATCTGAATCTTGAATGTATTTACTTAATCTTGTTCAATGAAAATCGTAACTTTGATTTAATCACGGGAAAATATTACTTTTTTATAAGTAGTCACCGGACTCTCACGGACCACCTCGAAGGCTGTCACGGACCACCTTTGGTCCGCGGACCACCGGTTGGGAAACACTGCTCTACAAGATAGGGTAGGCGCCATATCTTGGAAAAGCTTGTTTTCTCGTAAACAAATTATTTTTTTTAAGATTGCGACTTAAAAACGCATTTTAGCGCAAAACTGTATATAATAACAGTTGTAGAGAATTTAAAATCCTAAAAATTTTATTTTAAAATTTTTTTGTGTAACGCTCAATTTAGCGGTACTTAGCACACGCACACACACATACATACGCACGCACGCGCGCGCGCGCAAACACACACACAACAAAAGAGTCGTGAGAAATTTCTAGGGAACTGCCTTAGAATTTATTTCTCCATTGTTACTGAGAGATTAAAGGCATCATATATAATTTGAATTAAAAACCTTATGAATAATGGACGTTGAATTTCAAGAACTAGGTGGAGCCAATGATCACAACGCAATAATATTACAATCAATTAATACCACTAACTCCCGATTATACAATACAATCATAATAATAGTAGAATACAGGGTGGCACATAAGTCAGTGTCTTCAAAAATACGTTTGTGAAAATAAATGAAAATAAACAAATGACAATACATTTTTATTATTATCATTATCATCATCACAGAAATAGATAAATACAGTTCAATGGACCAGTAAGAGACGCTCAACTGGTTTCCTAGCCGTTTTAAGCAGGCATTCCATCTTTACACCACAGATTCACAAATTTCGTCGAAAATCTTCCGGCACGGTAGGTTTTCAAATTCCAATTGGATACCTTAAATCCAAATTTATCAAATATCAAATTCCAATTGGATTCCTTTAAATTGCTCAACATCACTAATCTTGACGGAATAAACTTCAATGTTTTAGAATAAGTGTGTGTGTGTGTGTGTGTGAGCGCGCGCGCGCTCACACACACACACGCACGCGCGCACACAGAGACCAATCGATAAAAACATGTTTTTTTGAGTTCAGGGGTCTGAAAACTTGGAAATCCGGTTAAAAACTCGATTTCTTAAAATCGCCATGAAAAGAATACTTTTCTTTCCTACTGCCCGTCACCAAGCTTTGTGCAGCTACGGGATGAAGGGAAAGACGAAGTACCAGACTGCAGGGGCGGTTTCAGGGAAGGGGCCATGGGGGCCATGCCCCCACCCGAAATACTAGGAAAACTTAGTTTAATATTTTCTATAGGCTATTATTTCTAACAAAACTGAATCCCAATACTCGTACCTATCAATTAACAATGATTATTTTAGTATAAAAATGAGTCAAACAGAAAGTATCTATTTTAAAATAGAATTAAGATAACAATCAGTGCCAGTAGTCAAAAGCCACCTCGCATCCAGTCAGCGCCAACATTTTTCAAGATTTTCTTGATTTACAAGGACTTTGACGTAGCGAAAATTTCTCAATGAATTAAAATTGTGGTTACAGCATAAAAGAGGACTTTTCAATGACTCAATTACAAACAGTAAGAGCTACATAAAAACAAGATAGCCCCCCCCCCCGAAAATCAGCCCTGGAACCGCCCCTGCCAGACTGCTGTTACGTCATAACACTGTACTAATCATCTCATTGCTCTTCGCTGTACAGTAGGCTGCCTAGTGCGGTGACATGCGTGGGTGTTGTTTTCACTATTCACTGTAGACGGCGACACACAATATCTATATGAAGTTTGGATAGTACCCCTCACTACTACAAACATAATACAAGTAAAACGTTACTACTACTAACGCAATCTCTCACAGTAGTAGTGACGTAATGCATACCTCTCAGCTGCACAAACCTTGGGGACGGGCAGTATATATTCACATAGGCAAGAGAAAGTAAAAAACGATTGCTACAATAGTGTCAACTGACTTATGAACCACCTGGTACCAAAGAATCAATAAATACCAATCGATTCCAGTTAAAAAATAACAAAGAAACTTAACAGTGTTTGGCTTATGCAAAAGAACGTGCTTCGAGAAATTAGTTTATTGTTACTTCTACAAACCAACTAAATGGAACATAACTTTAAAAATTATGACGACTTTTCAGGGTCAAGGGCTTTCAAACAGCTCTAAACTTATTACTCAGCGTACTACAACATTATTTAACACAGTATTTCACTTGGGATCCTGCAGTAAGATGATAAAAATATAGTAGTTTTATAAAATAAAAAAATCTGATGTGAAACACTCACACGACTTTCTCTTACCAATGCAAATAATTAACAATATAACCTTACATTAGTAATAAAACATTACAAATAAACAAAAAAAAACTAACCTCAACAAACATAACCTTCTTTTAATCATGAGTGAAAGACGCAAAATGAAAATGACCTAAGTGTGGCTTAAAAATACGGATAATCACTCTTTCACGCTAAACTAGGCTCTGTAGAGAAAAATGCTTTAAATAAAAGTTGTAGATCTTTTAATTTCCAATAAATTTTATTATATACACTTTCGTCGTAAAATGCATACTAAGGCCGAAATCTTAAAAAAATCGATTTTTATACATTTTCGTGAGAAAAACAGAAAATCGCTAATTACCGCCAAACTAAGCGTTATACAAAAAAAATGTTTGAAATAAAAGTTGTAGGATTTTAAATTTTCTACAACTTTTATTATAAACATTTTTTCGCTAAAATGCATATTAAAGCCGTAATCTTCGAAAAAAAAATTTTTATGTGAAAACAGCCATCCCAAGAATTTCAGCAAATATAACGTCTACCCTATCTTGTAGAGCATTAAAAATTTAGTAAACCAGGCGATTTAAAAAAAAATCGTAAAACCAGTTTTTTTTAAAATATCGCAAAAAAGTGAAAATTTACACGAATACACTACTACTTCCGTTTGACCGATTTTGATGAAAATGTTCGTGTCGTGTCCGGTAGTGGTGTCTAACTTAAGTTTCAAGTTTCAACACATTGATTTTCTCCCAAGAGGTGAAACCATTAATGCTGCAAGGTATTGCGAAACCTTAAGAAAACTAAGGCGGGCAATTCAAAACAAACGGAGAGGAATGCTCAGTAACAGAATTGTGTTGCTCCATGACAATGCTCGGCCCCATACCGCTGGTGACACTCAAACATTGGTTCGACAATTTCGTTGGGAGCAGTTCGATCACCCGCCCTACAGCCCGGACTTGGCACCGTCTGACTACCACTTGTTCCTCCACATGAAGCGTGAGCTAGGCGGCCAACGCTTTGAAACCGACGATGAAGTGAAAACTGCCGTGGAGTCGTGGCTACATTCGTTGGCGGGAACATTTTACGAAGAGGGTATAGACAAATTGATCACCCGCTACAAGTGTTTAAACATCGGTGGAAACTATGTCGAAAAATAGTTTAAGGTTTGGGCTTTCATGTAGAAATAAAATTATGTTGAAAAAAAAATTGTTTTACTTGTTTTTTTTAAATCTGGTGTGAAACACTCACACAATTTTCTCTTGCCAATGCAAATAATGTACAATAAACCTAAAATTAATAATAAAATATTAGAAATAAACAAAAAACTAACCTCAAAAACATAACCTTATTTTAATCATGAGTGAATGATGCAAAATGAAAATCAACCTCAGTTTGGCTTAGAAATACGGAAAATCACTCTTTCTTTCTAAACTAGGCTCTGTAGAGAAAAATGCTTTAAATAAAAGTTGTAGATCTTTTAATTTACTATAAATTAAATTATATACACTTTTGTCGTAAAATGCATACTAAGGCCGAAATCTTAAAAAAAATTAATTTTTCACACATTTTCGTGAGAAAAAAACAGAAAATCGCAAATTACCGCTAAACTAAGCATTATACAAAAAATTGTTTGAAATAAAAGTTGTAGAATTTTCAATTCTCTACAACTTTTATTATATAAAGTTTTGCACTAAAATGCATATTAAAGCTGTAATCTTAAAAAAACAACGTTTTTACGTGAAAACAGCCTCACCCAGAATTTCAGCAAACATGACGCCTACCCTATCTTGTAGAGAATAAAAAATTGAGTAAACCAGGCGATTTTAAAAAAAATCGTAGGACCAGTTTTTGAGAAAATCGCAAAAAGTGAAAAATTACACGAATAAACTACCACTTCCGGTGGACCGATTTTGATGAAAATGTTCGTGTCGGGCCCTCTAGTGGTATCTAACTTAAGTTTCAAGTTCGTATGATGTTCCGTTCTTGAGATATTCTGTTCACATACGCACGCACGCACAAACACACACACACACACACACGCGCGCACACACACACACACACACACACACACACACACTGAGCAATCGCTAAAAACATGTTTTTTGGGTTCAGGGGGTCTGAAAACGTATAGATCCGGTGAAAACTCGATATCGAAAAATCGACATGAAAACAATACTTTCCTTCCTATATATTCATATAGGCAAGAGAAAGTAAAAAACGGTACTTACTTTCTGAACAGGGGTAAAGGGGGGAGCAGCACCAGTGCGCATGCGCCACTGCTTTAATTTCCGTACACAAACATAACAACTTATACTATACCCAGAGCATATCGCGGAACCTTTTTCAGGTTAACGGTACGAATATAACTATTTGTTACCGTAAACAGAAATGTTAGTTTCTTGAAATTGTGGGCAGACTATTCACAGTGCTCAACGAAATGTAATATGCAGTGTAATAAAATGCTGAGAAGTTGAATTTAGACAAAAATGCCATTCAATGTCTCTTAACAAAGCTATGAGCTAACTACTGTGATATTTCTCTTTCCACAATTTGATTAATAAAGAAAGAAAACAAAGACGTGAAGAAGCTATTCTTCAACAGTTTTGTTGACAACTGGTAATAAAAGAAAACGGTTTGGTAGACTAGTGAGAGTGATAGTGAAGACGCCACGCCGGTGACAGCGATAGTAAAGAAGGCGATTCATTCGTAGAAAATTTGTTCCAATGGAATAAGGTAGCTGGTAATTACAGTAAATCAAATATTTCTAGTCGTGTAATTAAGCTATAGGCAGTATTACAGGTCAGATTTATTTCTTATAAGGTTTATGAAGAAAATTTCCTCGGATTAAACCACAGCTTACAAAATGTACGTGTAGAAACTGGACGGTAGTGAAATTTACGAGTAGTGTCGCACCGTTGAGGTTGGCAGCACTGTCATATTTTCACTTCCCTTCCTCACAGCCCATCCATATGGTAATCTCGTGACTTAAATATCTATATCAACTAACAATATTTGATTATTATCAGAACCGTTCTGGTCCCAATTAGTTCGGATAACTGACGCTCCACTTTACATAAAGAGTATTGGTTATAATAATTTTTTTTTTTTTTTAATTCCTAATATGTGTACGTTGCAATCTGTTCAATTCAGAACAATATGCAACCCCATGACCCAATGAGATGAGGATGATATGTATGACGTGTAAATGAGACTGTGTAGTCTTGTACAGACAGACCCAGGCCGACCATTCCTGAGAGAGTATGGTTAATTGAACCCCAACCATCAAAGTACACCGGTAACCACTGTCTAGCATTCAAATCCGTATAAAAGTAAAACTACTTTTACTAGGATTTGAACCGGGAACCTTCGCCTCCGAAAATCAGATGTTAAACAGCTGATTTTAGGCGACGACTTTACCTCCAGACCAACCCGGTGGGTTATAATAATAATAACAGTGGAATATTGAAACCAAAACCATGTGTGTGGGGAGAGGGCAAACGAAACGGTTTAACAAAAGATCGGAGGGAACTTGTCTGTTACGACTTAGTACCTCATAACTACACAATACAAAATACAATACAATACAATACAGTTGGCAGCTGTTCAAAACACAAGGCCAGGCATAAAGAGAGGTTCAGGCACGCGCACGCACAATTCACATTAAACAGATACGATAGATATATTTTACTAGGGAGTGTTCTTAGAACATGAAAATCAGTACGTACTGTTGTACTACTCTTTCATACAGAATCCATACAACAATAGAGTCGGTGCGACTGTAATAGTTTTTACATAATGAAATGAAACATGTGACACTGATTTCGCGGCGTTTATAAATAGTGTAATCAACTCACTGTACTTCCCGGTTACCAGACCCACTCATGATTACAGTATTATTTATAAGATTTGAATAATAATTTGCAACGTTGCAAATATCACCTAATAGATCTGAACTAAGCCCATAAGTGATGGAATCTCTGTGGGTGGAAGGATAGTAAACAACATAAGATTCGCTGATGACACCGTTGTGATGGCAGACACCCTGGAATCGCTGCAAGAGTTGGTGAATAGAATTAACGATCATTGCATTGGATATGGACTTAGAATAAATGAGAAAAAGACTAAATTTATGATTGTCTCGAAAGCAGAACATGGAAATGAAACATTAACAATAGAGCAAACCCAAATAGAAAAAGTAGAGACATACAAATATCTGGGAACCTGAGTTGATGGCAAGAATGACCAAAGTAAAGAAATTAAAGTACGAATTGAAACTGCAAGGCAAGCATTCATAAAATTGAAGACAATGCTAACAAACAAAGACCTTCAGTTGCCTCTCAGATTGAGGGCTCTAAGATGTTATGTATTTTCTATCGTACTATATGGAATGGAAGCTTGGACATTGAAGAAACAACACATAAAGAAGATAGAAGCGTTCGAAATGTGGTGTTACAGGAGAATATTGAAAATTCAGTGGGTCCAAAAGGTTACCAATGTTGAGGTGCTCCGACGTTTAAATAAGGAGTTGGAAGTTATGAAAAGTATAAAAACAGGAAAACTAGAATATTTGGGTCACATAACCAGAGGAGAAAAATATGAGTTGCTGAGAATTATTATGCAGGGAAGGATCCGAGGAAGAAGAGGCGTAGGAAGAAGACGCATCTCCTGGCTGCGGAATCTTGGAGAATGGTTCAACTGTAGTTCATTGCAACTATTCAGAGCAGCACCCAGCAAAGTGACCATAGCCATTATGATATCCAACCTCCGATAGGAGATGCAACTTTAAGAAGAAGAAGAAGAAGCCCATAACCGACAGGTCGAGTGTTAAATTATTTACACTCAATTTATGTTAATTTCAGGGCTAAAAAACAAATAGTTCTGTTTCTTATCACATTGTCAACCAATTAAATGACAAAATCATTTAACCATATAGCCCGGCAATAACATTTTTCTAGACCGGCAGAGAATTTCTAGCATATGGGTCACCGAACTGTCAAGAAATCATTAAAAATTTGCTGGTTTTTGTCATCAGTCTCTCGACAAAAACTTTATGGGCAATTAAAGGAATACAGTACAATCTCGTGAATTCGAACTAACTGGGACCAAAATTAATTTGGAAAATCGAAAATCCGGATAATAAGCAACATAAATCCTTAAATCTTACAGTGCCAGGAGAACATTGTCAACTCCTACCAAAAAATGGTAGGTATTTTCCACTAGGTACTACAATCTGTTCGAAAATTCTGAAAATTTGGAATTTTCTAAACTGTTCGGTGGGGGGCGTAGCACCCCTCACGGGTCCGGGATCTAAGATTTAAAATATGTTCCGTTTTTTCGGTCGGGTGGGGAAGTTGTCATGACATGAAAACTTGCATGAAATTTGTTCTCCAGGCGTAAATAAAAGAAAACCTGAAATTCGCAACCCCAAAAAACCCCTAAATTTCGTTTCTTTAGTTTTT
Organism: Catonia carolina; assembly: GCA_035578175.1. NCBI lineage: Eukaryota > Metazoa > Arthropoda > Insecta > Hemiptera > Achilidae > Catonia > Catonia carolina. Next base: position 25,933 of record JAQMRL010000089.1, on the reverse strand, counting down.
TCAGCGATTTTTTTGTCGATGAGAGCAAAACCTCCCCCAATAATTGCAGCAGACTAAGATTATATGATAATTATAAAGAGCATAAAAAATGTAATAGGCTAAATGAGGCGATTTTTAAAAATATCGCAGAGCCGTTTTTGAGAAAATCGAAAAAATGAAAAAAGGCACGAATTAACTACTACTTCCGGTTGACCAATTTGGATGAAAATGTCGCGTCCAGTACCAGTATCTAGCATCTAACTTAAGTTTCAAGTTCGTACGATTTCCATTCTTGAGATATTATTTCACACACGCGCGGGCGCGCGCACGCACACACACCAATCGCTAAAAACAAGTTTTTTGGGTCCAGGAGGTCTGGAAACGTGTAGATCCGGTGAAAATTCGATTTCTTAAAATCGACATGAAAACAATACTTTCCTTCTTATATATTCATATAGGCAAGAGAAAGTAAAAATTCGTAGGAGCCGTTTTTGAGAAAATCGCACGAATAATCTACTACTTCCGGTCAACCGATTTTAATGAAAATGTCAAGTGTCGTGTCCTCTCGTGGTACTTAAATCAAGTTTCAAGTTTCAACTAACGGGTGATTCAAAAAGAGCGCCGGTTTTTAAACGGCTGGTAAAGTTTTGTTTATCGGTTGGCAACATTGTTAGACCTCATTTCTATTTCGGAGAACATTCCGATTGACGATTCAGTTGTAGTTTCTCTTGTTCGCAGTGTAGTACACTCGCAGTCTGTGTCTAACCATGGAGAAGTTTACTATTGCACGAGTGTTAATCGTCAAAACATTTTACCAGAGTGGAGAGAGTTATGCGGCTACTGTCAGGCGACTTCGCGGTACTCTAGGACGTAATGAAGCACCGAATGAATCAACAGTTCGCAGGCTCATGAAAAAGTTTTTTGAGACGGGTTCAACAGTCGACCTTAAAAGTTCTGGACGTCGTCGTTCTGGCCGAACTGAGCAGAACGTCGCGTTGGTTCGTGACAGTGTGGCTGTTAGCCCAGCAAAATCAATACGTCGCCGTTCTCAACAATTGGGCATACGATGTTCTTCTGTAAGGAGAATTCTTCGGTACGATCTCCAATATCACCCGTATAAAATTCAGTTGCTGCACGAGAAACAATGTTGTTGCTCCGTGAACGGTTCCAGGACCGCATCATTTCTCGTAATTCCGACCATCAATGGCCACCAAGGTCGTGTGACTTGACGCCTTGTGACTTTCATTTTTGGGGTTATCTGAAGTCATTGGTGTATGCCAATAAACCCCGAAACATCAATGACTTGAAGGAGGAAATTCGACGGGTTATCGGGCAAATGGAAGTCGAAACTTGTGCAGTAATATCCAATTTCATGGACAGAGTTGATGCGTGCCAGCGCAGTAGAGGAGGACACATGCATGACATCATTTTTCATACATGAAATCGGAAGGTAAGATGAACTTGTTGATGTATTTATTTTCAGTTTTTCAATAAAATAAATCTCTTTATTTGATATATCAAAACCGGCGCTCTTTTTGAATCACCCTATACGTCCAATATTAACTTCACCAATTGCTAAAAATATGTTTTTTTTTTTGGGTTCAGGAAGCCTGAAAACGACTTTAGGTGAAAACTCGATTTAGAAAAATCGAGATGGAACCAATACTTTCCTTTTCTATAAACTTTTTCACGCAGGAAAAGCGAGAGTAAAAATTATTTTAATTTTCGTGAAAAATAACATATGCGCCACCCGGTATTGTCCATAAAAACAATGTAATCTTTCACACATAATCAGGCTAACAAATTAAAAATGGTAAACTAATAAAATTAATTTTTTTTTTTCACTACTGCGATACATTCTCTGCCTAAATTAAATTGACATAAACGAAGAAAGAAAGGTCGGGTCAAGGACAATCGCGAATTATTAAATGAATCGACGATAAATAAAAAATGTAATCATTCTTGCTGATACAGCTACTAAATATGCGCTTGCGTTTTTAATACATACAAACGAACATTTAATAAACAATTTACAGAAACGTTTCAAAATATTTACTTTTTTGCGTCATTTGGTAATAGGCGCCGGTTCTATCCGCATGCTTATTGCGCCAGCATCGGTGGAGTTACATGGAAGAACTTTTTTTTTCATTTTTGTTTAACGTCCGACTGTTCTGCAATTACTGCTAATGCAGGCGGTGAAGGATGAAATGATTTTAAAAACGTATGTAAACACATATCAGAGTGCGTCATCCGCATGCTTATTGCGCCAACGTCGGTGGGGTTGCATGGAGGAATTTTTATTTTTATTTTTGTTTAACGTCCCGACTGTTCTGCAATTACTGCTAATGCAGACGGGGAAGTATAAAATGATTTCAGTAACGTATGTAAACATTGACTTTTTTGCGTCATTTGGTAATAGGCGTCGGTTCTATCCGCATGCTTATTGCACCAACATCGGTGGGGTTGCATGGAGAAATTTTTATTTTTATTTTTGTTTAACGTCCGACTGTTCTGCAATTACTGCTAATGCAGACGGGGAAGTATAAAATGATTTCAGTAACGTATGTAAACATTGACTTTTTTGCGTCATTTGGTAATAGGCGTCGGTTCTATCCGCATGCTTATTGCGCCAACATCGGTGGGGTTGCATGGAGGAATTTTTATTTTTATTTTTGTTTAACGTCCCGACTGTTCTGCGATTACTGCTAATGCAGACGGGGAAGGATAAAATGATTTTTTTGTAACGTATGAAAATATGCGGTGCCTGAATGGGATTCGAACCCGAGACCGCATGATGAGAGGCGAGCACGTTACCAACTACGCCAATGCATGGAAGAAGAAAGACATGGAAGAAGAAAGTACATAATACAGAGAGTAACTGAAAATTCAACAGCAATCTTTGAAAAGCTGATTCTCAACAGCCAAAATAAGAAACAAATCTGGTCTGAAAACACTCACACAACTTCTCTTACCAATGCAATAGTGCCTAATTAAAAAATATGACTTAATTTCAATCATGAGTTAATGACGCAAAAACGAATATCAACGTCTCTAGAACACAAAAATTAAAGAAAAATCTGGTGTGAAACACTCACACGACTTTCTCTTGCCAATGCGAATAATGACCAATATAACCTAACATCAGTAATAAAACATACAAATAAACAAAAAAAAACTAACCTCAAAAAAACATAACCAACTTTTAATCATGAGTAAAAAGACAAAAAATGAAAATCGACCTCACTTTGGCTTAATAATACGGAAAATTACTCTTTCACGCTAAACTAGGGTCTGCAAAGAAAAATGCTTTAAATAAAAGTCGTTGATCTTTTAATTTACTATAAATTTGATTATATTATACTTTTGTCGTAAAATGGATATAAGACCGAAATCTTAAAAAAAATCGATTTTTCACACGTTTTCGTGAGAAAAGAAAATCGCTAATTACCGCTAAACTAAGCGTTACACAAATAAATGTTACAAATAAAAAGTTGTGGGATATTAAATTCTCTACATTTTTTACTATATAAATTTTTGCGCTAAAATGGATATGAATTCGCAATCTTGAAAAAGCCATTTATTCTCCGAGAGCACAGCCTCTCCAAGAATTTCAGCAGACATGGCACCTAACCTATCTTATAGCTAGAGTAGGCCTATATAAAGTGTAGTAAATGAGGTGATTTTAAAAAAATCGTAGGAGCCGTATTTGAGAAAATCGCAACAAAGTAAAAAATCTGGTTGTGAAACACTCACACAACTTTCTCTTGCCAATAGAAATAATTAACAATAAACCTAATATTAGTAATAAAACATTAGAAATAAACAAAAAACTAACTTCAATAAACATAACCTAATTTTAATCATGAGTGAAAGACGCAAAATGAAAATCAACCTCAGTTTGGCTTAGAAATACGGAAAATCACTCTTTCTCTCTAAAACTAGGCTCTGTAGAGAAAAATGCTTTAAATAAAAGTTGTACATCTTTTAATTTCCTTATAAAATTAATTATATACACTTTTGTCGTAAAATGCATACTAAGACCGAAATGTTTAAATAAATCGATTTTTCTCACGTTTTCGTGAGAAAAAAAACAGAAAATCGCAAATTACCGCTAAACTAAGCGTTATACAAAAAAAATGTTTGAAACAGAAGTTGTAGGTTTTTAAATTCTCTACAACTTTTATTATATAAAGTTTTGCGCTAAAATGCATATTAAAGCTGTAATCTTAAAAAAACAACGTTTTTACGTGAAAACAGCCTCACCCAGAATTTCAGCAAACATGGCGTCTACCCTATCTTGTAGAGAATAAAAAATTGAGTAAACCAGGCGATTTTTAAAAAAATCGTAGGACCAGTTTTTGAGAAAATCGCAAAAAAGTGAAAAATTACACGAATAAACTACCACTTCCGGTTGACCGATTTTGATGAAAATGTTCGTGTCGCGTCCGGTAGTGGTATGTAACTTAACTTTCAAGTTTCAAGTTCGTACGATGTTCCGTTCTTGAGATATTCTGTTAACACACAGACACAGACACAGACACACACACACACACACACACACACACACACACACACACACACACACACACACACACACACACACACACACACACACACACACAGACCAATCGCTAAAAACATGTTTTTTGGGTTCAGGGGGTCTGAAAACGTATAGATCCGGTGAAAACTCGATTTCGAAAAATCGACATGAAAACAATACTTTCCTTCCTATATATTCATATAGGCAAGAGAAAGTAAAAATGACACGATTAAACTACTACTTAAAAATGTTCGGGTCCGGTCCGGTAGCAGTATCTAACTTAAGTTTCAAGTTCGTACGATGTTCCGTTCTTGAGATATTTTGCACACAAACACACACACACACCAATCGCTAAAAACGTGTTTGTGTGGGTCCACGTTATCGAAAAAACTCTTTTTTACATAAAGGACAGCCTATTATTAATTAATTACGAAGAACTAGAGCAATATTTTAAAATATTACATCAACTAAATTAAAAAAAAAGAAAGATAGCAATCTTGAAATTCAATTTTTTAATTTCTCTACATAGTTAAAAATTTTCAATTATAAAAAATATAATTTTATATTTAACATAAAAACACTGATTAAATTTATTTATTTATAAAACATTTTTTATTTTTTGAATACAAAGTTTAATTTTGTTGTTTACTCTTGCCCTCTACCTATCTATTCTTATTCCACAAAATATAAAAGAAAATTGTGTGAAACACTCACACGACTTTCTTTTGCTAATGCCAATAATGAACAAATATAACCCTAATATTAGTAATAAAACATTAGAAAAAAAAACAAAATAACAAACGACCTCAAAAAACATAACCCAACTTTTATCGTGAGTGAATGATGTAAAATGAAAATCAACTTCAGTTTGGCTTAAAAATACGGAAAATCACTCTTTCTCTCTAAACTAGGTTCTGTAGAGAAAAATGCTATAAACAAAAGTTGTAGATCTTTTAATTTCCTATAAATTTTAATACATAGCCTACACTTTTGTCGTCACATATCAGAGTGCGTGGCTGAAATCTTAAAAAAATCGACTTTCGTACAATTTTCGTGAAAAAAAGACCGAAAATCGCTAATTACCGCTACACTAAGCGTTATACAAAAGAAAGTTTGAAATAAAATTAAACTACTACTAAATTAAATAAACTACAACTTCCGGTTGACCGATTTTGATGAAAATATTCGTGTCGGGTCCTCTAATAGTACCTACCTAACTTAAGACAAGTTTCAATTTCGTACGATGTTTCATTCGTGAGATATTTTGTTCACACACACACACACACACACACACACACACAAACACACACACCAATCGTTAAAACCATGTTTTGTGGGTTCAGGGGGTCTAAAACCGTGTAGATCCGTTAAAAACTCGATTTCGAAAAATCGACATGAAAACACTAATTCCCTTTCTATAGGCAATAGAAAGTAAAAAAAAAGGAAATTTTGTTTTATGACACGAAGTTGGTAGCCCTACTCAACCGGTATAGATACGACAGTGTGAGTTGATTCTTTTTGAGCGTGTATATTTTTGTGCCGTTTCCGGTCGTGTTACGAACAGAATGTCGTATACCATGGAACGGGTTTTCAGTCTTGAACAATGTTTTCCTACGAAATCGTATGCGAGTGTAAAAGAATCAATTCAAATTAAATTTGTTGGTGCTCCTCCACCAGAAAAAAATGTCATTTTCTAGCCTATAAACCCGATTACGAGAGGCCGGTAGTGTTTTCACATTCTCTAAAACGTCATCTGTCAATAAGAGAGTTGGTCGACCACTACGTTTTCTGTCGCAAACACTACCTGTCTCTCAAAATCGGTGTGTCAGGCTAGAAATTGACATTTTTTTCTGGTGGAGGAGCACCAACAAATTTAATTTGAAACGATTCTTTTACACTCGTATACGATTTCGTAGGAAAACATTGTTCAAGAATGAAAACCCGTTTTTACTTTCTCTTGCCTATATGAATATATAGGAAGGAAAGTATTGTTTTCATGTCGATTTTTCGAAATCGAGTTTTCACCGGATCTATACGTTTTCAGACCCCCTGAACCCAAAAAACATGTTTTTAGCGATTGGTCTGTGTGCGTGTGTGTGTGTGTGTGTGTCTGTGTGTGAACAGAATATCTCAAGAACGGAACATCGTACGAACTTGAAACTTAAGTTACATACCACTACCGGACGCGACACGAACATTTTCATCAAAATCGGTCAACCGGAAGTAGTAGTTTATTCGTATAATTTTTCACTTTTTTGCGATTTTCTCAAAAACTGGTCCTACGATTTTTTTTAAAATCGCCTATTTTACTCAATTTTTTATTCTCTACAAGATAGGGTAGGCGCCATGTTTGCTGAAATTCTCGGTGAGGCTGTTTTCACGTAAAAACGTTGTTTTTTTAAGATTACGGCTTTAATATGCATTTTAGCGCAAAACTTTATATAATAAAAGTTGTAGAGAATTTAAAAACCTACAACTTCTGTTTCAAACATTTTTTTGTATGACGCTTAGTTTAGCAGTAATTAGCGATTTTCTGATTTTTTCTCACGAAAACGTGTGAAAAATCGATTTTTTTAAGATTTTGGCCTTAGTATGCATTTTACGACAAAAGTGTATATAACCAAATTTATAGGAAATTTAAAGATCTACAACTTTTATTTAACGTATTTTTCTCTACAGAGCCTAGTTTAGCGTGAAATAGTGATTTTCCGTATTTTTAAGCCAGACTGAGGTTGATTTTCATTTTGAGTGTTTCACTCATGATTAAAATAAGGTTATGTTTATTGAGGTTAGTTTTTTGTTTATTTCTAATATGTTATTACTAATGTTAAATTATATTGAAAATTATTTGCATTGGCAAGAGAACGTTGTGTGAGTGTTTCACACCAGATTTTTCTAGGGTAAAAGACATTCTGTTAGTCACAACTCAAATGTAATCAACTCACACTGCTGTATCTACTATACCGATTGAGTAGGACTACCAACTTCGTGTCACAAAACAAAATTTCCCTTCTTAGAAAAACAATTACCAGACATTAACGATTGGGTAACAGGACTAAAAGAAATCACTCTGTAGAAACTGCACGGTAATGAAATGTAGCGTCAAAATGTTGAGGTTGGCAGCACTGCCAAATTTTCACTTCCCTTCCTCACAGCCCATACATACGCATAAGGCAATCTCGTGACCAAATTACGTAGTCACGTATAATCACTTGGAGTCCCAAGTTTTCCCTTGTTTGCAACGAGGGGTAAAGGGGGAAAAGCATCAGTGCGCATGCGCAACTGCTTTAATTTCAGTACGACAAACATAACAACTTATAATATAGGCCTACCCAGAGCATATACTACAGTACATCGCGGAACCTTTTGTACGTTAACTGTACGAATATAACCGTTTGTTACCGTAAACGGAAATGTCGGTTTCTCGAAAACGTGGTCGAACTATTCACAGTGCCGAACGAAATCTAATATGCAATGTAATAAAATGTTGTGAAGTTGAAGCTAAACAAAAATGCCTATCCGTGCCTTTTAACAAAAGCCGTAAGCGAGCGGCTACCTACTGTGATGTTTCTCTTTCCACAATTTGAAAAATAAATAAGGAAATTAAGGACGTGAAGAAGCTATTCTTCAACAGTTTTGTCGACACCTGGTAAAAACATAAAACGGTTAGGTAGATACTAGAGAGACTGATAATGAAAACGCCAGTGACAGCGATAGTAAAGAAGGTGATTCATTCGTAAGTAAATCAAACATTTCTAGTCATGTAATTAAGCTATAGGCAATATTACAGGTCACATTTATTTCTTATAAGGTTTATGACGAAAACATTTTCTCGGAATAAACCACAGCTTACAAAATGAATCTAGAAACTGGACGGAAGTGAAATATACGAGTAGTAGTGTCTCACTGTTGAGGTTGGCAGCACTGCAAATATTTCAATTCCCTTCCTCACAGCCCATACATACGCATAAGGCAATCTCGTGACTTCACTATCTATAATATTATTTGTATTTTTCCAATCAACAATGTAAACTTTTAAGGAAAGGTGACCAAAAAATTAAAAAATAAAATATTCAACGACACTGAAATCTTGTACATGTCAATAAACAAAAATAGTGAAAAAAACTACCGAACAAATTGGGCTATTGTCAAAAAATGTGCATGCAGTTACCGATAACAGAACGAAGATAAAAAATAAATAAATAAATAACTTAAGAAATATTTTTGAGTTATTGTATCAGTAAGAGAAACAGCTAATTACCGACAAAAACTGATAAATAACCATTTAAGTAACCTCTACTTATAATTTAAGATAGCACGGGCGAAACGAAACGGATGAAAAAAATTGAACAAATGTACGCAGTATTTTACAACTATCAGATAAGCGAATACGTGGACTTTTTTATAATTTATTGGTAAAAATCTGGTGTGAAACACTCACACAACTTTCTCTTGCCAATGCAAATGATTAATAATAAACCTAACATTATTAATAAAATATTAAAAATAAACAACAACTAACCTCAAAAACATAACCTTATTTTAATCATGAGTGGAAGACGCAAAATGAAAATCGAACTCAATTTGGCTTAAAAAAAACGGAAAATCACACTTTCACGCTAAACTAGGCTCTGTAGAGAAAAATTCTCTAAACAAAAGTTGTAGATCTTTTAATTTTCTATAACTTTTATTATATACACTTTTGTCGTAAAATGCATACTAAGACCGAAATGTTAAAAAAATCGATTTTTCTCACGTTTTCGTGAGAAAAAAAACAGAAAATCGCAAATTACCGCTAAACTAAGCGTTATACAAAAAAATGTTTGAAACAAAAGTTGTAGGTTTTTAAATTCTCTACAACTTTTATTATATAAGTTTTTGCGCTGAAATTTATATTAATCCCGTAATCTTAAAAAAACAACGTTTTTACGTGAAAACAGCCTCACCGAGAATTTCAGCAAACATGGCGCCTACCCTATCTTGTAGAGAATAAAAAATTGAGTAAAATAGGCGATTTTAAAAAAAAATCGTAGTACCAGTTTTTGAGAAAATCGCAAAAAACTGAAAAATTATACGAATAAACTACTACTTCCGGTTGACCGATTTTGATGAAAATGTTCGTGTCGCGTCCGGTAGTGGTATGTAACTTAAGTTTCAAGTTTCAAGTTCGTACGATGTTCCGTTCTTGAGATATTCTGTTCACACACACACACACAGACAGACAGACACACACACACACACACACAGACCAATCGCTAAAAACATGTTTTTTGGGTTCAGGGGGTCTGAAAACGTATAGATCCGGTGAAAACTCGATTTCTTAAAATCGACATGAAAACAATACTTTCCTTCCTATATATTCATATAGGCAAGAGAAAGTAAAAATATCGTGTCTAAATAAACAGAAAAATAACCACAGATAGCTCAAAGAGCAAAGTACTCAAGTTGTCAAATGTATTTTGAAACCTTCGTACTATTTACTTTCTTTAGACCACTATGCTGCCCATAACAGACAGGTGAAGTTTCAAATTATTTACACTCAATCTGTTCGTTGCAGGGCTAAAATAAATAGTACTGTTTCTTATCACATGGTCAGCCAATTAAATGGCTGAATCATTTAAGAACAGAAGAGGCAGAGGTGTAAAAGACACTAATCTCTGAAAGTAATGAATTTTCATCATATAGCCAAACCAGGTGGTGAATGAAGTGAAGGTATCATTTGCAGAGAGGAAAATAAATGTGCTTTTCAGAGGGCCAAGCATGCTAATAAGCGTACTTTCTCCATTCAGTGAAGAAGGCAATGGTAAACCACCTCACTCCTCGTTTTTTTACTTAGTAAAACCTTTAGAGGTTCAAACCAGCCCTTCGGCTGATCACCTAAACAACAACAACAACAACAACATACCACTGAATAAAGTTCCAGTTGTGAAGTTAGTCACAGCTAGTTCCAGGGCTACAAAAAATAGTTCTGTTTCTTATCACATGGTCAGCCAATTAAATGACTGAACCATTTAAGAACAGAAAAGGTAGAGGTGTAAAAGACACTAGTCACAGTTATATCCTCGAAGAGTAATGAATTTCATTGTACAGCCAGTCCGTGACGTGAATGAAGTGAAGGTGTCTATTGCAGGGTGGGAAGTGGGTGATTTTTCAGAGGGCCTGGCATGCTGATAAGCATACTTTTCTACTCAAATATAAAGGCAATGGAACATCATCTCACTCCCACGTTTTGCTCAGTAAAGCCTCTAGAGGTTCAAACAAGCAAGAAATGAATTTTTTAAGGTCAGTAAAGGGCTGTACAAGAGTGGATAGATTATATAACGAAGATGTGAGTAAGGAATTGAATATCTTCATGTTGGAAGAACGAATAATAGAAAACAGGCAGAGATGGCTGCCACATTTGGCAAGAATGCCTGATGGGCGTATACCTAAGGAAGTGTGGAGGTATAGGCCGGTTGGCCGAAGAGATATTGGAAGACCCAGGAAAAGATGGTAGCTGTCCTTAAGTGAGACCGGAACAGGCGATTCGCCTAAACCCTGTAGTGAAGAAGAAGAAGAAATAGTGTAATTTTTTCCTGTTAAAAAGTGACTGGGCTTGATCGGATTATGAGAAAGGTAGACGCCGAGTTGAATGAACACGTATTGTCACTTCTCAGGCCGACTCGTATTCTTTTGAAAAGATTGCCACCAGCCGTGAGACGCGTCGTCTCGTGTAAGGGACTTTTCCATTTAAGGGGAGATGGCACGATGGTTTTAACTCAAAATTTCGATTTTTGGTCTTTCATGTTAATACTGTACTACTTGTACGCCGGTCCGTAGTTCATATTTTGCCCACTGTTGGCGGTGTGATGGGGTTGCTGCTGCCACCGATAGATAGCGCAGCGGTCACACCTCTCGCAGTGCGTGTGCCAAGTGGCAAGATGTATCTACACACTGGCGGGTGCGATACTTGAGTAGGTGACCAGGCAGTATCGATTCTAACGTTATTGAAGGTCGATACGGAGGAATAGCAGCTCAACTTTAACACTTTCAGGATGGCGCCCGTATACGATACGGGCACGCCATTTTGATCGGCTGGACGGCACCCGTATACAATACGGGCACCTATTTCACTTGGTTTTATATACATTAGCTCGTATCATATATGACTGCCGTCTATGCAATCACTTAATTTAGTTCATTCTGAATCTAATAGAGTACACTCATAGTACTAATGTTGTCAGATTATCGAATATATCGACTTTTACAGCATCGATTTTATCGATGTTATCGATTGTGAGCAATCGATCTGCCGGAACTTCTGCGCGTTGTTGTTAGTTATTATAATACTAAGTTCTTTTTTAATTTTACTTAAGGAATAAAAACGTAAATTGGTTATTAGAAATATGTAAATAGTTTGTAAGAATTTAACTCATATAATTAATATTATTATTCCTATTATTATCATTATACGGTGAAAAAATTTAAATTCAAGAAAACATACCTCTCGTCAGTTGAACATCTTTATCATTATAATTTAAGTAATCCTAATCTTAATAAATGAAAGGTAATCTACTAATTATGATCTTTAATTTAAATTTTTATTTTTGAATTCAAGACCAATGGTTGATTTGTTACAATTTTTTTAAATTTCCCGAAAAATGGCAGTCCACGGGCAAAACTACAAAACAAGATGTCAGTCTTCAAAGTGTTAAGTCAATTCTTTCTGCTAGTACACCTCCCTTCCCTACCCCTCGCTTCACCGGCGATTGCTCCTCTTCGGAGGCAACGGTAAAAGGTGCTCGCTGCATCGGCGGCTGCTCCTAATCATTTAGGCAGCGGTAAAGACGACCTCCCCATCCCTTCGCCTGCCAGCGGCTGCTCCTCTTTGAGGTAGCGGCGAAGTCTTCCCCAAGCATCTGTTTTACTTTTGAACTACGCCGCCGGATGCCCGGCCGGTCCTATGATGAGCTCTACAGATTGGGCTACTACAAGCCAGTGGCGATAATGTTTTCAATAGTTTAGGCCTAGATCTACCAGAAAAAAACATTAAATTACGTCAAAAAAATAATTTTTTATATAAAAGATTACACAGAAAAATTAGGTTACAGAGAACGAATATTTTTCACAATTTTATACTGCTCGTTTTAGTAGTGCAAAGAAAATTTTAGTTTTTTAAATATCTGCTTCACTGTTTTTTTTATTCTCAGCTGTTGGTTCAGCTTTCTAATCAACTGTTGATGGGAAATTTACTTGTTTTTAAATTTTGTTTTTGATTGGTGCCTTCTTGTTTTTTTACCTTTTCCCATAAATTTAGATTTTTAACACAAAGGTACACTTTTCTCAGAAACCAATAAACCTGCCAGGCTGAAATTTTAACCAGTTAATTATTTTGTATATTCACATATACCGACATTTTTATGACTTCCTCATGTGCTCCAAAAATTAGTAATACGTACGCAAAAAACGTAGAAAACAATTTGTAAAAATTTTATGTTATTCGTAATTTAAAAAAAAAATGGTATGGTCCAAAGATTAAATTGAAAAAAAGTGAGTAGCTCGAGAAGAAACCCGACACCTATAGTGTGTAAAGTTTCATTTCCCTATCTTTTACCAACCCTATGAAAAAAGTACCTAAAAATAGAAAATTTAACATTGGCGGGATACAAAGTACAGTCTCCCCTTTAATCTTTCACGAAAACAACTAAACTTAATCTCTGAAGGTCTTGGATTCGATCCGATACACAGAATACAGTCCATCCTCTCTTAGTTTGCTCCTAATGTAAACAAATAATGACGTCACTGAGCATGCGCATTGTATCAAAATGTGTACACGCTGATTAAAAAGTAACAAGAAAATACTTTCAAAAGTATTTAAATACAAAATACTTTTAAAAGTATTTTTTTAAATGAAATTGTTAGGCCTACATCATATCATGACTGATGTTTTTAGTACTTTAAGTATTTATAATTAAAAAAATAGTTAACTTAATAGGAATACGAGATCCGTAAAGTGGCCGACTCTAGCGTGCACCCTGTAGTAGGTGGCTTTTGTTTGTTGACAGTAGGAGCAAATTAACAACGGCTCAATGTACGTTTTTTAGTGATTTACAACGAGAAAATTTCTACTATGACAACTATAGTCCATGTAATTTCAATAGAAGCTTCCGTAATAAGTATTTTCACTGGCACACATGTAAAGTGGTTGCAGCAGTTTGCAGATAGTGTGCTGCAAAATGTACTACTACTTCCATACTCTTGATTATAAACAAATTAGTAATGGGCACAATTCACCATCTATTTTTAATTTTTACTTTTATTGATATATTACTTTAATGTCAAAATAAATACTTCATAAATCAGAATGTCAAATTCTTTTAGTTAATTAATTACATATTGTATTATACTCTGCAGTGTTTGCTTTTATTACTGTCAACACAAAATGTAAGACTGTTTCTATTTTAAAGACATAACGGGTGATTCAAAAAGAGCGCCGGTTTTTAAACGGCTGGTAAATTTTTGTTTATCAGTTGGCAACATTGTTAGACCTCATTTCTATTTCGGAGAACATTCCGATTGACGATTCAGTTGTAGTTTCTCTTGTTCGCAGTGTAGTACTCTCGCAGTCTGTGTCTAACCATGGAGAGGTTTACTATTGCACAACGAGTGTTAATCGTCAAAACATTTTACCAGAGTGGAGAGAGTTATGCGGCTACTGTCAGGCGACTTCGCGGTACTCTAGGACGTAATGAAGCACCGAATGAATCAACAGTTCGCAGGCTCATGAAAAAGTTTTTTGAGACGGGTTCAACAGTCGACCTTAAAAGTTCTGGACGTCGTCGTTCTGGCCGAACTGAGCAGAACGTTGCGTTGGTTCGTGACAGTGTGGCTGTTACCGATACCGTACGATGATTAGGGAGTTTTTGTGGCGTCATTTGGATGGAATGGACATTGACGAGTTGTGGTTTCAGCAGGATGGTGCCACCTGTCACGCTGCACGAGAAACAATGTTGTTGCTCCGTGAACGGTTCATCGCATCATTTCTCGTAATTCCGACCATCAATGGCCACCAAGGTCGTGTGACTTGACGCCTTGTGACTTTCATCTTTGGGGTCATCTGAAGTCATTGGTGTATGCCAATAAACCCCGAAACATCAATGACTTGAAGGAGGAAATTCGACGGGTTATCGGGCAAATGGAAGTCGAAACTTGTCGTGCAGTAATATCCAATTTCATGGACAGAGTTGATGCGTGCCAGCGCAGTAGAGGAGGACACATGCATGACATCATTTTTCATACATGAAATCGGAAGGTAAGATGAACTTGTTGATGTATTTATTTTCAGTTTTTCAATAAAATAAATCTCTTAATTTGATATATCAAAACCGGCGCTCTTTTTGAATCACCATATATATAAAAATATAGATAGTCTTTTAAAAATGTATATGATTATATTATAGTACAAATAAATTTACCGGTTCAGTTTGAGTTTCCGTTCAGTGCACAAGAGATTAAAGTGTACGCAGTACCGGTCAACGATGAGTGAAAAACTTGATTTACGAAGCAAATGCAAAAACACTATTTACAGTATGTATAATTACTTTACAGCACTTTTGTGTAGTAATCCTGAAGCAACAATTCGTGAAATGTTTTCATCAACCCAGGAAGTGACTGCAACTGCTTGCTCATGTAGTCGCAGCACTGTGCAAAGCAAAGCATATGTGCCGAACCCCGTGAGAAGCCGTGAGCTGCATCAGCTGCCATCAATGAAATCTGTGGGACCAATGAAGAACAACCCGTGTCGTTTACGTCTCCTCATAAGAAGATACCTCACAAAGAATGGGTCACCGGTGTTGACAGTTTCGATGAGCAATGCAATCGTAGAACAATAACCGAGTTTTTTGAACGTGGGGATAAGTTAGAAACTACATGCGAAAAAATTAGAAAAATTTTAGAAGAAAAAATTGGGTACACGGGGTCCGTTAAGTCTACTTGGAGAATAATTAAAAATTTGGGGTACAGTTACAAGAAAGGTAATGACGGTAGAAGGTTTTTCATGGAGCGTGCGGACAATGTGTCATCTCGGATTAAATTTCTTCGGAAGATGCAATCGATACTAAAATAGGATTATACAATTAAACACAATGAATTACTTAAAAAGAATTAAATTCATACGAAAGTATTAAACACTGGTAACAATTTAGAGGCATTCTTTTCTAACAACAACCAGTACATATGCTGACTACTCGGAATAACGGAGGAGGCAAGTAGAGGGAGAGGGAACGTGTACATGCAAGCTTCTATTGAAATTACATGAACTAAAGGGTGATTCAAAAAGAGCGCCGGTTTTTAAACGGCTGGTAAATTTTTGTTTATCGGTTGGCAACATTGTTTAACCTCATTTCTATTTCGGAGAACATTCCGATTGACGATTCAGTTGTAGTTTCTCTTGTTCGCAGTGTAGTACTCTCGCAGTCTGTGTCTAACCATGGAGAAGTTTACTATTGCGCAACGAGTGTTAATCGTCAAAACATTTTACCAGAGTGGAGAGAGTTATGCGGCTACTGTCAGGCGACTTCGCGGTACTCTAGGACGTAATGAAGCACCGAATGAATCAACAGTTCGCAGGCTCATGAAAAAGTTTTTTGAGACGGGTTCAACAGTCGACCTTAAAAGTTCTGGACGTCGTCGTTCTGGCCAAACTGAGCAGAACGTTACGTTGGTTCGTGACAGTGTGGCTGTTAACCCAGCAAATTAGGGAGTTTTTGTGGCGTCATTTGGATGGAATGGACATTGATTGACGAGTTGTGGTTTCAGCAGGATGGTGCCACCTGTCACGCTGCACGAGAAACAATGTTGTTGCTCCGTGAACGGTTCCAGGATCGCATCATTTCTCGTAATTCCGACCATCAATGGCCACCAAGGTCGTGTGACTTGACGCCTTGTGACTTTCCTCTTTGGGGTCATCTGAAGTCATTGGTGTATGCCAATAAACCCCGAAACAGCAATGACTTGAAGGAGGAAATTCGACGGGTTATCGGGCAAATGGAAGTCGAAACTTGTCGTGCAGTAATATCCAATTTCATGGACAGAGTTGATGCGTGCCAGCGCAGTAGAGGAGGACACATGCATGACATCATTTTTCATACATAAAATCGGAAGGAAGGATGAACTTGTTGATGTATTTATTTTCGGTTTTTCAATAAAATAAATCTCTTAATTTGATACATCAAAACCGGCGCTCTTTTTGAATCACCCTATATAGTTAATTGAATGATACAAAGAAATGTCTTACCTTGTGCTAATGGTGTAGGAGAAAAGTTTACTTGAGCTAGCGCAGCTGCCTCTCCTGTCTTCAAGCTGTGGCCACCACTCCCCTACAAACACAATCACAATGAAAATCAAACGCATCATCCAAACTCTTCAACATTACTTACAGTAGTAAACCTTTGTTGTTGCTGTTGTTTAGGTGATCAGCCGAAAGGCTGGTTTGAACCTGTAGAGGTTTTACTAAGTAAAACGAGGAGTGAGGTGGTTTACCATTGCCACAACTCACTAAGTGGAAAAGTACGCTTATCAGCATGCCGAGCCCTCTGAAAAGCATATATTTTCCACTCTGCAAATGACACTTTCACTTCATTCACCACAGGGTCCAACTGTATAATGAAATTCATTACTTTCAGAGAAGATAACTCTGATTAGTGTCTTTTACACCTCTACCTCTTCTGTTCTTAAATGATTCAGTCATTTAATTGGCTGACCATGTGACAAGAAACACAACTATTTATTTTAGCCCTGCAACGAACAGATTGAGTGTAAATAATCTGACACTCCACCTATCTGTTATGGGCAGAGGGTCTGGCTGTATAATGAAATTCATTACTTTCAGAGGAGATAACTCTGATTAGTGTCACAGTACACCTCTACCTCTTCTGTTCTTAAACGATTCAGTCATTTAATTGGCTGACCATGTGATAAGAAACAGAACTATTTATTTTAGCCCTGCAATGAACAGATTGAGTGTAAATAATTTGACACTCCACCTATCTGTTATGGGCAGAGGGTCTGGCTGTATAATGAAATTCATTACTTTCAGAGGAGATAACTCTGATTAGTGTCACAGTACACCTCTACCTCTTCTCTTCTTAAATGAATCAGTCATTTAATTGCCTGACCATGTGATAAGAAACACAACTATTTATTTTAGCCCTGCAATGAACAGATTGAGTGTAAATAATTTGACACTCCACGTGTCTATTAGGGACAAAGTAAACCTTTATCAAGCCTAAACATAAATAAATAATCTGGCGTGAACACTCACACGATTTTCCCTTGTCAATGCAAATAACGACTAATATAACCTAACATTAGTAATAAAACATTAAAAGTAAACATAAAAAATAACCTCAAAAAACACAACCTAATTTTAATCATGAGTGAATGATACACAATGACAATCAACCATAGTTTGGCTTAATACGAAAAAATCACTTTCACGCTGAACTAGGCTCTGTAGAGAAAAAAAATGCATAAAACAAAAGTTGTCATTTATTATAAAATTAAATGTATGCACTTTTGTCGTAAAATGGATAACACGACCGAAATCTTAAAAACACCTTCAAAACATTTCTAAAACATTTTCATAAAAAAAAAAACCGAAAAGCACTAATTATCGCTAAACTAAGCGTTATACAAAAAAATGTTCATAATAAAAGTTGTAGTATTTTAAATTTTCTACAACTTTTATTATAAACACATTTGCGCTAAAATGCATATAAAGACTGCAATCTTAAAAAACAGTTATTTTCTACGAAAGAACAGCCTCGCCAAGAATTTCAGCAGACATGGCACAACGCTATCTTGTAGAGCATAAAAAATGTAGTAAATGAGGCGATTTTTTAAAAAAATCGTGGGACCAGTTTTTGAGAAAATCGCAAAAAAGTGAAAAATGACACAAATAACCCGCTACTTTCGGTTGACCGATTTTGATGAAAATGTTCGTGTCGGGTCCGGTAGTACTATGTTACTTAAGTTTCAAGTTTTAAGTTCAAACGATGTTCCGTTCTTGAGATATTCTGTATACACACACACACACACACACGCACACGCACACACCAATCGCCAAAAACATGTTTTTTGGTTTGTGGGAGTCTGAAAACGTGTAGATCCGGTGAAAACTCAATTTCTTAAAATCGACATGAAAACCATATTTTCCTTTCTATATAAAAATAAAAATAGAACCGGTCCTAATACTGTACCCTGAGGAAATATCTCTTTAATTTGAGGTGTCCAAAAAACCGTGAAATAAAGTACTATATAAATTAAGAGAAAAACGGAAACAAATGCATGTAATAATTAACTTCCGCAATAAAGAAATTACAAACGAAACTTGGCTAAAGATATTTAAGAAAACAAAAAAAAGATAAAAACCAAAAAATAATTTAGTTTGATTTATAATTAGGCCAAGTAGGAAGTGTAACGATTAAGAGACAAACTTCATAGAAAAAGGTCGAAGAGTATAGTAGATCTAAAAAAACCACACAGCCACACACATGTGTGCTGTCCCACACGTAGTCAAATGTAAATGTCTGTCACGACGTATCGCTATCCTCGTCACAAATGTACGTACGCGTACGTCACACACTAACACACACACATACACACACACACACACACACACATACACACACACACACAAAACGTAACATATTGAGGAAGAGTTCACTAAAACTTAAAAATAGATCAATTCCGACCGCACGAGTTACCCGAAATACATCTCTCCACGAGGAAGAAAAAACTCCTACCAAATTCTCTAAAATTTAAATTTATGCAATCTGCCAAAAAATTAACTTGAAAGTTAAATGTACTGTACAGTCTTTTTATAAAACAAACCGTACAACCTAATTTTCCCGCGACGCTTGAAAAGTATTTCTTCGATGGAGCCAAAATTTCTTATATACAAATTTTAATATATTTTCACTTTTTACTTTCTCTTGCCTATATCAATATATAGGAAACAAAGTATTGTTTTCACGTCCATTTTTCGAAATCGAGTTTTCACCGGATCTACACGTTTTCAGATCCCCTGAACCCACACAAACATGTTTTTAGCGCCGAACATCGTAAGATGTTGAAACTTGAAACTTAAGTTACATACCACTACCGGACCCGACACGAACATTTTCATCAAAATCGGTCAACCGGAAGTAGTAGTTTATTCGTGTAATTTTTCACTTTTTTGAGATTTTCTCAAAAAAGCTTACTACTAAATAGCCTCATCTACTACATTTTTTATGCTCTACAAAATAGGGTAGGTGCCATGTCTGTAAATATTCTTGGTGAGGCTGTTTTCTCGTAAAAAGAATTGTTTATTTAAGATTTAGACTTCAATATGTATATTTTACCGCGAAAATGTCATTAAAGTTGTAGAGAATTTAATATTCTACAACTTTTTTCGATTATTTTTTTTCTATAACGCTTAGTTTAGCGGTAATAAGCGACTTTCTGTTTTTTCTCACGAAAACGGTGTAAAAAAAAATTGGATTTTTTTTTAAACATTTTATTCTTATTATGCATTTTACGTCAAAAATGTATGAACAAATTTATAGGAAATTAAAAGATCTACAACTTTTATTCAGAACATTTTTCTTTACAGAGCCTAATATAGCGAGAAAGAGTGGTTTTCCGCATTTTTAAGCCAAACTGATATTGATTTTCATTTTGCGTCATTCACTAATGATTAAAATTAGGTTATAATAAGGTAGTTTTTTAAAACTGTTGGGGGTAGTTTTTTACTTTCTCTTGCCTATATGAATATATAGGAAGGAAAGTATTGTTTTCATGTCGATTTTTCGAAATCGAGTTTTCACCGGATCTATACGTTTTCAGACCCCCTGAACCCAAAAAACATGTTTTTAGCGATTGGTCTGTGTGTGTGTCTGTGTGTGTGTGTGTCTGTGTGTGAACAGAATATCTCAAGAACGGAACATCGTACGAACTTGAAACTTGAAACTTAAGTTACATACCACTACCGGACGCGACACGAACATTTTCATCAAAATCGGTCAACCGGAAGTAGTAGTTTATTCGTATAATTTTTCAGTTTTTTGCGATTTTCTCAAAAACTGGTCCTACGATTTTTTTTAAAATCGCCTATTTTACTCAATTTTTTATTTTCTACAAGATAGGGTAGGCGCCATGTTTCCTGAAATTCTCGGTGAGGCTGTTTTCACGTAAAAACGTTGTTTTTTTAAGATTACGGCTTTAATATAAATTTTAGCGCAAAAACTTATATAGTAAAAGTTGTAGAGAATTTAAAGACCTACAACTTCTGTTTCAAACATTTTTTTGCATAACGCTTAGTTTAGCGGTAATTTGCGATTTTCTGTTTTTTTTCTCACGAAAACGTGAGAAAAATCGATTTTTTTAACATTTCGGTCTTAGTATGCATTTTACGACAAAAGTGTATATAATTAAATTTATAGAAAATTAAAAGATCTACAACTTTTGTTTAGAGCATTTTTCTCTACAGAGCCTAGTTAAGCGTGAAAGCGTGATTTTCCGTATTTTTAAGCCAAACTGAGTTCGATTATCATTTTGCGTCATTCACTCATGATTAAAATAAGGTTATGTTTTTGAGGTTAGTTTTTGTTCATTTCTAATGTTTTAATACTAATGTTAGGTTTATTGTTAATTATTTGCATTGGCAAGAGAAAGTTGTGCGAGTGTTTCACACCAGATTTTTTTTTCTATAACTCTTAGTTTAGCGGTAATATGCGACTTTCTGTTTTTTCTCACGAAAACGGTGTAAAAAAAATTGGATTTTTTTTTTAAACATTTTATTCTTATTATGCATTTTACGTCAAAAATGTATGATCAAATTTATAGGAAATTAAAAGATCTACAACTTTTATTCAGAACATTTTTCTTTACAGAGCCTAATATAGCGAGAAAGAGTGGTTTTCCGCATTTTTAAGCCAAACTGATATTGATTTTCATTTTGCGTCATTCACTAATGATTAAAATTAGGTTGTAATAAGGTAGTTTTTTAAAACTGTTGGGGGTAGTTTTTTTTGTTTATTTCTAATGTTAGGTTATATTGTTCAATATTTGCATTGGCAAGAGAAAGTGTTTCGAGTGAGTGTTTCACACCAGATTTTTAAAACCTGTTGAAGCAAAACTTTGCCCATATCAGGCCGGTGGAATATTAAATTATTTGCATCTATCAGGTGGTTCCAGGGCTACAAAAAATAGTTCTGTTTCCTATCACATGGACAGCCAATTAAATGACTGAATCATTTAAGAACAGAAGAGGTAGAGGTGTAAAAGACACTAATCAGAGTTATCTCCTCTGAAAGTAATGAATTTCATTATACAGCCAGACCCTGTGGTGAATGAAGTGAAGGTGTCACTGGCACGGTGTAAAGTAGATGCTCTTCAAAGGGGCTGACGTGCTGATGAACATACTTTTTCACTCAGCGAGGAAGGCATTTCCACTCTGCAAAAGACACCTTCACTTCATTTACCACAGGGTCTGGCTCCATAATGAAATTCATTACTCTCAGAGAAAATAACTCTGATTAGTGTCTTTTACACCTCTACCTCTTCTGTTCTTAAACGATTCAGTCTTTTAATTGGCTGGCCATGTGATAAACAGAACTATTTTTTTGTAGCCCTGGAACAAACAGATCGAGTGCAATTAATTTAACACTCCACCTGGTCCACTAATTATTTTAGCCCTGCAACGAACAGATAGAGTGTAAATAATTTGACACTCTACCTGTCTGTTATGGGCAGAAACATATAGGGTAGGAGAAAGAAAAGTAAATAAATATATAAAATTTGATGTGTGTGTGTTCCCCTACATCTCCTAAATTACTGAACCAATTTTCATTCAGTTTTTTTTATGTTGTAACTATGATGCTGGTGCAGGTTTTATGCTATTGAAACCCTTAAAAAGTTAGCCCTAAAGAGTTGAAAATCATGTTTATGTCCTACATTAAGGCTTTTATGAGGTTAGATAATCTTTTGCTTTTAAACCAGCTGATGTGATTCAAATAAAGTGATATGATTTAGCAAATAACGACGTGGTGCTAAGGATCAGCTGGTGACAACATCACACGATAATTTTATTGTATTTTATTATGTAGATACGATTTTGTATTTCTGAGTATTTTATAAAAGTAAAAGTTCCGTGTTTCTTTAATTTGTTTTAATTTTCTTTTAATTGGTGAGTGATCAACTGCTTTGATATTTTATTTTGACAGCTTGAATCTGTCCTACACAAAAATGAAGAGTCGTCACGATCTAGCACAGCGGTTCCCAAACTTCTATCTTTTACGCCCCCTTTTGTCAAAAAGAAAACTTCTCACACCCCCTTACACAATTTGATAGGGCAATGAAAAATCATGTATTACATTGAATAACCACTCATTTATTTTTTTATTTTTTGTAGCATTAGAAGTTGCAATTTAATTTTAACAAGAGACAAAATAAATCAATGGATGGATGACCTTGCATTTTTTTTTTTTTAAAAAAAAAGGTTGATTATTAGAAAGTGCACAACGTAAATCATTGATAAAACCAACATTGCACCGATGCTTTGTTTTTATTGTAACAAGTGCTGAAAACACTTTTTCGCACAGATAGGTGCTTGATAAAGATAATTACAATTACTGCCGCTTGCTGTTATATACTGGGGTAAACTTGGTAATACTTAACCCAAAGTGATGTTTTGACAATTTTATCGAAATCGTTTTTCGCAGCAGAAACATTTTATATTTCTAAAACTTGTTTTTTAAGTAATTCGGGCAGGAAGTCTATGTTGACATTGAAAGGATCCGTTATGGAGGGTAAAGCTATCTCGAAGTCCCACGCCCCCCTTGACGTGTCTTCTCGCCTCCATTAGGGGGCGCGCCCCCCACTTTGGGAACTGTTGATCTAGCAGGTACCATTTTTCGCGTGCAAATCCGCGTCGGGGCTTGCTAGTAAATAAATAAATAAATAAATAAATAAATAAATAAACCTATCACTTAATTAACTTCACGTGATAACCCATAAGGAACAAGTGTGCTGCAATCTTAACCGACAGGCCTCTTTATGTGATTGTTATTAATAAAAATCTGGTGTGAAACACTCACACAACTTTCTCTTGCCAATGCAAATAATTTACAATATAATTTAACATTAGTAATAAAATATTAGAAATAAACAAAAAACTAACCTCAATAAACATAACCTTATTTAATCATGAGTGAAACACTCAAAATGAAAATCAACCTCAGTCTGGCTTAAAAATACGGAAAATCACTATTTCACGCTAAACTAGGCTCTGTAGAGAAAAATACGTTAAATAAAAGTTGTAGATCTTTAAATTTCCTATAAATTTGGTTATATACACTTTTGTCGTAAAATGCATACTACGGCCAAAATCTTAAAAAAATCGATTTTTCACTCGTTTTCGTGAGACAAAATCAGAAAATCGCTAATTACTGCTAAACTAAGCGTCATACAAAAAAATTTTTGAAACAGAAGTTGTAGGTTTTTAAATTCTCTACAACTTTTATTATATAAGTTTTTGCGCTAAAATTTTTATTAAAGCCGTAATCTTAAAAAAACAACGTTTTTACGTGAAAACAGCCTCACCGAGAATTTCAGCAAACATGGCGCCTACCCTATCTTGTAGAGAATAAAAAATTGAGTAAAATAGGCGATTTTAAAAAAAATCGTAGGACCAGTTTTTGAGAAAATCGCAAAAAACTGAAAAATTATACGAATAAACTACTACTTCCGGTTGACCGATTTTGATGAAAATGTTCGTGTCGCGTCCGGTAGTGGTATGTAACTTAAGTTTCAAGTTTCAAGTTCGTACGATGTTCCGTTCTTGAGATATTCTGTTCACACACAGACACACACACACACACACACAGACCAATCGCTAAAAACATGTTTGTGTGGGTTCAGGGGGTCTGAAAACGTATAGATCCGGTGAAAACTCGATTTCTAAAAATCGACATGAAAACAATACTTTCCTTCCTATATATTCATATAGGCAAGAGAAAGTAAAAATGTTAAACGCTTTATCGAACAAGTGTTCACTCTGCCGCGCTGATTGTAATAGGTTATCCGTGAACCGCAATCACAAGTTTTCAACTTCTCTTCATTAAAAGAATTGAAAAAAATCTAACGTAAATGTAGCTATATCGCTAAATAAATATTTACAAACGTTTTCTCATTTGTTTATTTCTTGTTTACGGTAATTTTCGACAACGTGAAGTAACTTTCTGTTTTTTAAATAAATTTAGTTTTGTCCACTTAGTTCAATTATTAGAATACCTAATAAAATAAGACCAGGTCTTGCCTGTATGAATATATTATCGGAAGGAAAGTATTGTTTTCTTGTCAATTTTTAGAAATCGAGTTTTCACCGTATACACCAATTTTCAGACCCCCTGACCCCAAAAAAAACATGTTCTTAGCGATTAACCTGTGTATGTGTGTGTGTGCGCGCTGAAATTCTGCTGAAATTCTTGGTGAGACTGTTTTTTCGTATAAAAAAAAAGTTTTTTTCAAGATTGCGACTTAAATATGTATTTTAGCGCAAAATGTATATAATAAAAGTTGTAGAGAATTGAAACCCTACAACTTTCATTTCAAACATTTTTTTGTAGAACGCTTAGATTAGTGGTAATTAGCGAATTTCTGTTTTTTTCTCACGAAAACGTGTGAAAAATCTATTTTCTTAAGAATTCGGGCTTAGTATGCATTTTACGACATAAGTTACAACATAATCAAATATATAGAAAATTAAAAGGTCTACAATTTTTATTTGGAGCAATTTTCTCTAAAGAGCCTAGTTTAGCGTGAAAGAGTGATTTTCCGAATTTTAAAGCCAAACTGAGGTCGATTTTAATTTTGCGTCTTTCACTAATGTTTTTGAGGTTAGTTTTTTTAACCCACCGGGTTGGTCTAGAGGTAAAGTCGTCGCCAAAATCAGCTGTTTAACAGCAGATTTTCGGAGACGAAGTTTCCTGGTTGAAATCCTAGTAAAGGTAGTTACTTTTATACGGATTTGCATACTAGACAGTGGTTACCGGTGTACTTTGATGGTTGGGGTTCAATTAACCATACTCTCTTAGGAGTGGTCGACCTGGGCCTGTACACGACTACACCTCATACATATCACCCTCATCTGATTGGGTGATGGGGTTGCTTATTGTTCTCAATTGAACAGATTGGAACGCACACATATTAGGAATTAAAAAAAAAAGGTAGGTTTATTGTTAATTATTTGCATTGGCAAGAGACAGTTGTGTGTTTCACACCAGATTTTTTTACTTTCTCTTGCCTATATGAATATATAGGAAGGAAAGTATTGTTTTCATGTCGATTTTTCGAAATCGAGTTTTCACCGGATCTAACGCACTCTGATATGTG
>JAQMRL010000088.1:0-52166 GCA_035578175.1 Catonia carolina | reverse complement strand
CACATATCAGAGTGCGTTCGTATAATTTTTCAGTTTTTTGCGATTTTCTCAAAAACTGGTCCTACGATTTTTTTAAAAATCGCCTATTTTACTCAATTTTTTATTCTCTACAAGATAGGGTAGGCGCCATGTTTGCTGAAATTCTCGGTGAGGCTGTTTTCACGTAAAAACGTTGTTTTTTTAAGATTACGGCTTTAATATAAATTTTAGCGCAAAAACTTATATAATAAAAGTTGTAGAGAATTTAAAAACCAAAAACTTTTTTTTTCAAACATTTTTTTTGTATAACGCTTAGTTTAGCGGTAATTTGCGATTTTCTGTTTTTTTTCTCACGAAAACGTGAGAAAAATCGATTTTTTTAACATTTCGGTCTTAGTATGCATTTTACGACAAAAGTGTATATAATTAAATTGATAGAAAATTAAAAGATCTATAGCTTTTATTTAGAGCATTTTTCTCTACAGAGCCTAGTTTAGAGAGAAAGAGTGATTTTCCGTATTTCTAAGCCAAACTGAGGTTGATTTTCATTTTGCGTCTTTCACTCATGATTAAAATTAGGTTATGTTTTTGAGGTTAGTGTTTTGTTTATTTATAATATTTTATTAATAATGTTAGTTTTATTGTTAAGTATTTGCACTGGCAAGAGAAAGTTGTGTGAGTGTTTCACACCAGATTTTTAGTTTAAAATTCATTCAGGAATCGTGCCTGCTACAGGCCGTAAGCTAATTATGTGTAATATTCATTATCAGTTTGTGTTGTTTTGGTAATCAGCTGAAAGGCTGGTTTGAACCTCTAGAGGCTTTACTAAGTGAAATGAGGAGTGAGGTGGTTTGCCATTACTTCCTTTCAAAGTTGATAAGTATGCTTTAAACATGCCCAGCCCTCTGAAAAGCACTCACTTTCTACCCTGCAAATGACACCTTCACTTCATTCACCACATGGTCTGGCTGTATAGTGAAATTCATTACTCAGAAGAGATAACTCCGATTAGTGTCTTTTACACCTCTACCTCTTCTGTTCTTAAATACTTCAGTCATTGGCTAATTCTATGATAAGAAATAGAACTATTTTTTGTAACCCTGAAACCAACAGATCGAGTGCAATTAATTTAACACTCCATCTGCCCGTTATGGGCAAAAGTCACATGGTCAACCAGTTACATAACTGAGGCATTAAAAGCAGAAGAGGTAGAGATGTAAAAGACACTACGCACAGTTATCTCCTCTGAAAGTAATGAATTTCACTATACAGCCAGACCCCGTAGTGAATGAAGTGAAGGTGCCATTTGCAGGGTGGAAAGTAGAAACATTTTAGAGGGCCTAGCATGCTGATAAGCATACTTTTCCACCCAGTGAGGAAGGCAATTGTAAACTACGTCACTCCTCGTTTTACTTAGTAAAGCCTCTAGAGAGGTTCAAACCAACCTTTCGGCTGACCACCTAAACAGCAAAGAATGTTGTTGTTTAGGTCATCAGCCGAAACGCTGGTTTGAACCTGCAGAGGTTTTACTAAGTAAAACGAGGAGTGAGGTGGTTTACCATTGCCAATACTCACTGAGTGGACAAGTATGCTTATCAGCATGCCGGGCCCTCTGAAAAGCACATATTTTCCACTCTGCACATTACACCTTCACTTCATTCACCACAGGGTCTGGCTGTATAATGAAATTCATTACTTTCAGAGGAGATAACTCTGATTAGTGTCTTTTACACCTCTACCTCTTCTGTTCTTAGATGAATCAGTCAATTAACTGGCTGACCATGTGATAGGAAACAGAACTATTTATTTTAGCCCTGCAACAAACAGATTGAGTGTAAATAATTTTACACTCCACCTGTCTTGTTATGGGCATGCAAAGAATGTATGATTGTAAATAATTAATATTATAAAAAAACTAACGGACCGGACAGACGCTGTCCTTTGGAAACGTAACTCCAAAAGTCATAATTTTTTTAAAATTATCATAAATGTTTTGGGATGTTTTTATGAATCTATTTCTATGATTCCTGACTCCACTACGCGTACAGTTATCACAACTTGACTTAAAAATAATATAATATTATTCAATACTACTGCTAGGCCTGACTAATATGCTAGAAATTTTCAAAAAGTTTCGTAACACGATCGGAGCGCCACCTACCGGATACAATTGTGAACTTTAAGGTAACCTAAAATGAACTAAAATTTATGAATTAGTTAATTAATTTAAAAAACTTACTCTATCGGGTCGAATTGTGAATCTATAGCATTTTCGAATCAACTTAATCTCACACGAAACTTTTCATTATAATCGGTCCAGGCGTTTAGGAGAAGTTCAATGACTAACACACGGACAGAAGAAATATATACATATATAATAGATAGGCCTATGTATAGTTACAGGGTGATTCACGAAGATATGCAGAAACTTTGGGAGCTCATTGTACATGTAAAAATAATGAACAAAGTTTATATAAACATGGGTCCGGAAATGCTTCGTTTTCGAGTTACGGCTAGCGAAAGTTTCGCCCGGATTTCAGCTCACCAGGTGAAATGAGGTCTTCCTGAAATTATGATAAGATGATTAAGGGGCGAATTTAATAATTTCTCATGGTTTTTGATTTGATAAATTGAATAAAACAGGTTCCAGAACTGTAAGTTAAATAGTTTTTAAGAAAACCAGTGACAAATGCAAAAAATGGAGTGAAAACACATTGTTTCATCTTTGGGCAAGAATAACTTTATTTCACCAAGAAACAGTTAAAATTTTTGAATAAAACATGCAGAAAATTTTATTCTGAACAAACTGGTGTAAATGAAGTACACAGAAAGCGAATAGATGTTTGATTAAATGAATTTTTATTCATAACAGTACAAAGTAAAATTAACCGGAAAAACAAAGATGAAAAAATGTGTTTTTTCACTCCATTTTTTTTTGCATTTGACACTGTTTTTCTCAAAAACTATTTAACTTATAGTTCTGGGACCTGTTTTATTCAATTTTTCATGTCAAAAACCATAAGAAACGATTGAATTCGCCCCTTAATCTACCTTACCAGAATTTCAAGAAGACCTCATTTCACCTGGTGAGCTGAAATCCGGGCGAAACTTTCGCTAGCCGTAACTCGGAAACGAAGCATTTTCGGACCCATGTTTATATAAACTTTTTTCATTATTTTTACATGTACACTGAGCTCCAAAAGTTTCTGCATATCTTCGTGAATCACCCTGTATATAGATATAGATATATAGTGTATAATAGATATGCATGTAATTAATTTTTGGGAAACAGTCACACAACTTTCTCATGCCAATGCAAATAATGAACATTAGAATAATACCTTTAGAAATAAACCAAAAAACCTTAACCTTATTTTAATCATGAGTGAAAGACGCAAAATGATAATCAACCTCAGTTTGGCTTAATCATACCGAAAATCATACTTTCACGCTAAACTAGGCTCTGTAGAAAAAAAATGCTTTAAATAAAAGTTGTGGGTATTTTAATTTGTTGTAAATTATATTGTACACATTTGTCGTAAAATGCAGGCCCGAAATCTTGAAAAATCCATTTTTTTTTACAGATTTTCATGGAAAAAAAACAGAAAACCACAAATTACCACTAAACTAAGCATTACACAAAGAAATATTTGAATGAAAATTTGTAGATTTTTAAATTGTCTACAACTTTTATTAAATGCACTTATGCCCTAAATTCATATTAAGGCCGCAATCTTAAAAAAGAAAACATTTTTTTTACGAGAGAACAGCCTTCCAAAGAATTTCTGCAGACATGGCGCCTACCCAATCTTGTAGAACGTAAAAAATGTAGTAAATGAGGCGATTTTAAAAAAAATTGTAGGAGCCGTTTTTGAGAAAATGGCAAAAAAGTGAAAAAATACATGAATAAACTACTACTTCCGGTCGACCGATTTAGATGACAAATTTTCGTGTCGGGTCTTCTAGTGGTATCCAATTTACCTTTTAAGTTTGAACTTCGTACGATGTTCCGTTCTTGAGATATTTTGTGCACACATACACTGACCAATCGCTAAAACCATGTTTTTTTTTGGGTTCAGGTGGTCTGAAAACGTGTAGACCCGGTGAAAAATCGACATGAAAACAATATTTTCTTTCCTATATATTCATATAAGCAAGATAAAATAAAAAAAATATGCATGTAATTATTTTTACGAACTATTATTATTATTGTTTATAAAAAATTAAATAGCGAAAGTAAAAAATATACAAACAATAATAAAATAGAAATAGCAAGTTTAATTTAACAGTATATATTTTACAAATGTAAAGAGAGAAAGAACTAAAAAGACACCTTGAATCAGGTCGTTTAATCATTGAGCAATATAAATACACTAACAACTGGTTCTAACGAATTCCGCAATTACAAGTACATACATACATACATGCATTAGAACCGGTTCAATGTTGACCCAAATTTACTTAGGGTTAACATAGATGTCTCTTAAAGAATTTTTGCTGCTTTTATTTTTATTCCTACCGGTTATTCATTTTGCTATAAAAGTCTAAAAATGCTTTAATATAACACTGAACATACCAATATTTTATTATGCTTAAATTTTTGTATTTTAGTCTCGTATAAAGATAATTTTCGATCACGTGAGGTGATTTTAAACATTTCTGGAAGCTCATTTTGTTGCCCACATTCTCAGCGTTCGCTCACTGTAGGTTTTCTCTTTTCTTCTCTCCATCCGGTGTTATGTTTTTGCTCTTCATGGAAGCCCTTTAAGTTCGTAATTATTTGTCTGATTTTGGTTCGCTTTATTAAGTCTTCTCGGAATATTCTCGGTTTTTTTACTTTCTCTTGCCTATATGAAATATAGGAAGAAAAGTATTGTTTACATGTCGATTTTTAGAAATTGAGTTTTCACCGGATATACACGTTTTCTGACCCCCTGAACCCAAAAAACATGTTTTTAGCGATTGGTGTGTGTGTGTGTATGTGTATGTGTGTGGTTGAACAAAATATCTCAAGAACGGAACATCGTACAAAGTTTGCCAATAACAGACAGGTAGAGTGTTAAATCATTTGCACTCGATCTGCTAGTCCAAGGGCTACAAAAATTTGTTGTTTGTTTTTGTCACATGGTCAGTCAATTATATGACTGAAGGATTTAAAAACAGAAGAGGTAAAGGTGTAAAAGACACTATTTACAGTTATCTCGTGTTTAATTATACAGGTGGTGAATGAAGTGAGTGAAGGTGAAGGTGTCATTTGCAGGGTGGAGGAAGGTAGATGCTGATAACCATACTCTTCTACTCGCTAAGAAAGATAATTATTGTAATCCATTTCACTCCTCGTTTTACTTCATAAAGCCTCTTGAAGTTCAAAACAGCATTTTTACTGATGACCTAAACCACAAATAAAATTGTATATTTTAAATTAATTAATAGCATATTGTTTTACGTTTCTAGAGAAATAAAAAACTAAAAAAGCAATATCGTAACAAAATCAATGATGTTTCTGTTTCCGCCATATCCCGCTAAGTACATCTTACATAAAACGTTGTGTTTATTGTCGGTAAAAAAATGTAATTTTTGCGATTGTGGCAAAAAATTTATATGCATTTAATGACAAAATTGTTTCTATTCAAAATTATAGAAAATTTTATAAAACCTACAATTTTTATTTTTAGCAATTTTTCTACTGTCACCGAATGGCGTCATTAAGTGGGAAACCTTATTTGTTTGGTGGCCCTGAAAAGGGCCGTTTAATCGGTGGTCGTCTTGGAGAGGCGTCGGTCGTAGTCGTCGTGGCGGTCGAGGAGCTGGGCGACACGGCGTGTCGTCATCCAGCGGAGACATTCTCTTCTTCCCTCGCAGTAGTGCGTCGATGGCTGCTTCGTCGGATCCGGTGGGCGTAAGGCTCGGTCGAGGGACCGCTGTGGGCATCACTCGCGTCAGCGGTCGATGACGGTCCGGTCGACGGCTTACGGTGACGGATCGGCGAGCGGAAGCATCATCTTCTCTCTTGCGGGGTCGTCGATTAGTCCTCGCTGGAGTCCGGCAGCCGTGTGCCGTGGTGGACGTCTTGTCGTTGTCTTGATCGGAATTGAATCGCTCGGCTCAGTGCAGCGCTCTTTATATAACGGGTGATTCAAAAAGAGCGCCGGTTTTTAAACGGCTGGTAAATTTTTGTTTATCGGTTGGCAACATTGTTAGACCTCATTTCTATTTCGGAGAACATTCCGATTGACGATTCAGTTGTAGTTTCTCTTGTTCGCAGTGTAGTACTCTCGCAGTCTGTGTCTAACCATGGAGAAGTTTACTATTGCGCAACGAATGTTAATCGTCAAAACATTTTACTAGAGTGGAGAGAGTTATGCGGCTACTGTCAGGCGAATTCGCGGTACTCTAGGACGTAATGAAGCACCGAATGAATCAACAGTTCGCAGGCTCATGAAAAAGTTTTTTGAGACGGGTTCAACAGTCGACCTTAAAAGTTCTGGACGTCGTCGTTCTGGCCAAACTGAGCAGAACGTTGCGTTGGTTCGTGACAGTGTGGCTGTTAGCCCAGCAAAATCAATACGTCGCCGTTCTCAACAATTGGGTTTACGATGTTCTTCTGTACGGAGAATTCTTCGGTACGATCTCCAATATCACCCGTATAAAATTCAGTTGACGCAACATTTGAAAGTGGCAGACCACCAGAAGAGACGACAGTTTGTTGACTGGGTATTGAGAAAACGGCAGGATGATGACACCTTCGCAAACAAAATCATTTTCAGTGATGAGGCGGGTCATCTGAAGTCATTGGTGTATGCCAATAAACCCCGAAACATCAATGACTTGAAGGAGGAAATTCGACGGGTTATCGGGCAAATGGAAGTCGAAACTTGTCGTGCAGTAATATCCAATTTCATGGACAGAGTTGATGCGTGCCAGCGCAGTAGAGGAGGACATATGCATGACATCATTTTTCATACATGAAATCGGAAGGTAAGATGAACTTGTTGATGTATTTATTTTCAGTTTTTCAATAAAATAAATCTCTTAATTTGATAAATCAAAACCGGCGCTCTTTTTGAATCACCCTATAGTTGCCGAGAGCGCTGTGGTAGAGAGCGGCTACTGGCTTGGCCTTGATGAGAAAGGCCTCTGTCGGTGAGGAGCCGAAAGGCCGGAAGAAGTATTGAAGCCGGCGGCAACACAGTAAATGATTAATTAGAATGGGTGGCGGTCACACTACTGAGCTTAGTTTAGCGTCAATAAGTGATTTTCCGTATTTTTAAATGGAATAGAGTTTAGCGTCATTTACTCATGATGTTGTAGTTGTTTAGGTCATCAGCCGAAAAGCTGGTTTGAACCTCTAGAGGTTTTACTAAGTAAAACAAGGAGTGAGGTGGTTTATCATTGCCTTCCTCACTGAATAGAAAAGTACGCTTATCAGCATGCCGGGCCCTCTGAAAAGCACATATTCTCCACTCTGCAAATGACACCTTCACTTCATTCACCACAGGGTCTGGCTGTATAATGAAATTCATTACTTTCAGAGGAGATAACTCTAATTAGTGTCTTTTACACCTCTACCTCTTCTGTTCTTAAATGATTCAGTCATTTAATTGGCTGACCATGTGATAAGAAACAGAACTATTTATTTTAGCCCAGCAATGAATAGATTGAGAGTAAATAATTTGACTCTCTACCTGTCTGTTATGGGCAGTTACTCATGATAATAAGTTTTATATTCATTATTTACATTGGTAAGAAAAATTCGGGTGAGTGTTTTACACTAGATATTTTTCTTTTCTTTTGCCGCATATTAATTTATAGGAAAGAAAGTATTGTTTTCATATAGATTTTTCGAAATCGAGTTTTCACCGGATATACACGTTTCCAGACCCCTTAAACTCGAAAACATGTTTTTTTAGCAATTGATTAAGTGTATTGCTCGAGTCGCAGCTGCGTGTAGTTGTTGTGGAATACAGTGTGTTGTTATAGTAGTAGTGGGACAATGAATGAGTGTTAGTAGTGTTCAACAGCTGATGCATTTGTAGTGGTAACGTGTACTAACTAGACTAAAAAATCTGGTGTGAAACACTCACACAACTTTCTCTTGCCAGTGCAAATAATTAACAATAAACCTAATATTAGCAATAAAACATAAGAAATAAACAAAAAACTAACCTCAAAAACATAACCTAATTTTAATCATGAGTGAAAGACGCAAAATGAAAATCGTACTCAGTTTCGCTTAGAAATACGGAAAATCACTCTTTCTCTCTAAACTAGGCTCTGTAGAGAAAAATGCTCTAAATAAAAGCTGTAGATCTTTTAATTTTCTATAAATTTAATTATATACACTTTTGTCGTAAAATGCATTCTAAGGCCAAAATCTTAAAAAAATCGATTTTTCACACGTTTTCGTGAGAAAAAAAACAGAAAATCGCTAATTACCGCTAAACTAAGCGTTATACAAAAAAATGTTTGAAACAGAAGTTGTAGGTTTTTAAATTCTCTACAACTTTTATTATATAAGTTTTTGCGCTAAAATTTATATTAAAGCCGTAATCTTAAAAAAACAACGTTTTTACGTGAAAACAGCCTCACCGAGAATTTCAGCAAACATGGCGCCTACCCTATCTTGTAGAGAATAAAAAATTGAGTAAAATAGGCGATTTTAAAAAAAATCGTAGGACCAGTTTTTGAGAAAATCGCAAAAAAGTGAAAAATTATACGAATAAACTACTACTTCCGGTTGACCGATTTTGATGAAAATGTTCGTGTCGCGTCCGGTAGTGGTATGTAACTTAAGTTTCAAGTTTCAAGTTCGTACGATGTTCCGTTCTTGAGATATTCTGTTCACACACAGACACACACACACACACACACACACACACACACACACACACACAGAGAGAGACACACACAGAGACAAATCGCTAAAAACATGTTTTTTGGGTTCAGGGGGTCTGAAAACGTATAGATCCGGTGAAAACTCGATTTCGAAAAATCGACATGAAAACAATACTTTCCTTCCTATATATTCATATAGGTAAGAGAAAGTAAAAAATCTGGTGTGAAACACTCACACAACTTTCTCTTGCCAATGCAAATAATTAACAATAAACCTAACATTAGTATTAAAACATTAGAAATGAACAAAAACTAACCTCAAAAACATAACCTTATTTTAATCATGAGTGAATGACGCAAAATGACAATCGAACTCAGTTTGGCTTAAAAATACGGAAAATCACGCTTTCACGCTAAACTAGGCTCTGTAGAGAAAAATGCTCTAAACAAAAGTTGTAGATCTTTTAATTTTCTATAAATTTAATTATATACACTTTTGTCGTAAAATGCATACTAAGACCGAAATGTTAAAAAAATCGATTTTTCTCACGTTTTCGTGAGAAAAAAAACAGAAAATCGCAAATTACCGCTAAACTAAGCGTTATACAAAAAAATGTTTGAAATAAAAGTTGTAGAATTTTACATTCTCTACAACTTTTATTATATAAGTTTTTGCGCTAAAATTTATATTAAAGCCGTAATCTTAAAAAAACAACGTTTTTACGTGAAAACAGCCTCACCGAGAATTTCAGCAAACATGGCGCCTACCCTATCTTGTAGAGAATAAAAAATTGAGTAAAATAGGCAATTTTAAAAAAAATCGTAGGACCAGTTTTTGAGAAAATCGCAAAAAACTGAAAAATTATACGAATAAACTACTACTTCCGGTTGACCGATTTTGATGAAAATGTTCGTGTCGCGTCCGGTAGTGGTATGTAACTTAAGTTTCAAGTTTCAAGTTCGTACGATGTTCCGTTCTTGAGATATTCTGTTCACACACAGACACACACACACACAGACACACACACACACACACACACACACACACACACACAGACACACACACAGACCAATCGCTAAAAACATGTTTTTTGGGTTCAGGGGGTCTGAAAACGTATAGATCCGGTGAAAACTCAATTTCGAAAAATCGACATGAAAACAATACTTTCCTTCCTATATATTCATATAGGCAAGAGAAAGTAAAAATATTCTTATCATCCGGCGCATTAATTTAACAAATACCTACCGGGTTATTAACTTGATCGGATTCATAATTTTTAACTTGCTAATTTATATAAAAATATGTAAATAAATAAATGTAATAAATACAAACAAATATGTTAAATACGGAAAGTTTGAAAACGAATGTTTTGTATCAGAGTAATACAACAATCGTATTCCCAGCATGCATCACTCATTCATTATACCTCATTTTTTTACTTTCTCTTGCCTATATGAATATATAGGAAGGAAAGTATTGTTTTCATGTCGATTTTTCGAAATCGAGTTTTCACCGGATCTATACGTTTTCAGACCCCCTGAACCCAAAAAACATGTTTTTAGCGATTGGTCTGTGTGTGTGAACAGAATATCTCAAGAACGGAACATCGTACGAACTTGAAACTTGAAACTTAAGTTACATACCACTACCGGACGCGACACGAACATTTTCATCAAAATCGGTCAACCGGAAGTAGTAGTTTATTCGTATAATTTTTCAGTTTTTTGCGATTTTCTCAAAAACTGGTCTTACGATTTTTTTTTTAAAATCGCCTATTTTACTCAATTTTTTATTCTCTACAAGATAGGGTAGGCGCCATGTTTGCTGAAATTCTCGGTGAGGCTGTTTTCACGTAAAAACGTTGTTTTTTTAAGATTACGGCTTTAATATAAATTTTAGCGCAAAAACTTATATAATAAAAGTTGTAGAGAATTTAAAAACCTACAACTTCTGTTTCAAACATTTTTTTGTATAATGCTTAGTTTAGCGGTAATTTGCGATTTTCTGTTTTTTTTCTCACGAAAACGTGAGAAAAATCGATTGTTTAAACATTTCGGTCTTAGTATGCATTTTACGACAAAAGTGTATATAATAAAAGTTATAGAAAATTAAAAGATCTACAACTTTTGTTCAGAGCATTTTTCTCTACAGAGCCTAGTTTAGCGTGAAAGCGTGATTTTCCGTATTTTTAAGCCAAACTGAGTTCGATTGTCATTTTGCGTCATTCACTCATGATTAAAATAAGGTTATGTTTTTGAGGTTAGTTTTTGTTTATTTCTAATATTTTATTAATAATGTTAGGTTTATTATTAATTACTTGCATTGGCAAGAGAAAGTTGTGTGAGTGTTTCACACCAGATTTTGTACCCTTCACCCCGCAACTAACAGAGCTTGGAACCGCACAATGTGTCTGTGTGTGAAGAAAATATTTCAAGAACTTGAAACTTGGAACTTAAGTTACATACCACTACCGGACCCGACACGAACATTTTCATCAAAATCAGTCAATCGTAAGCAGTAGTTCATTCGTGCAATTTTTGTCAAATATTTTCGAAAACGGTTCCTACGATTTTTAAAAAAACCACCTCATTTACTACATTTTTTATGCTGTACAAAATACGGTAGGCGCCATGTCTGCTGAAATTTCGAGGAGGCCTGTTCTCTCGTAGGAAAAAACATATTTTTTAAAGATTTCAGCCTTAATGTGTATTTTAGCGCAACAGTGTATAAAATAAAAATTGTAGACAATTTTAAATCTTACAAACATTATTAAACATTTTTATTGATTTTCTGTTTTTTCCATGAAAATCTGTAAAAAATTGTTTTATTAAGATTTCGGCCTTAGTATCCTTTTAACGATAAAAATATGCATTTTTATCGTTAAAAGGATACAAATAGGATGTTAAAAGGATGCATATAAATCAAATTTATAGGAAATTAAAAGATCTGCAACTTTTATTTGAAGCATTTTTCTCTACAGAGCATGAAAGAGTGACTTTCCGTATTATGAAACCGAACTAAAATTGTGTTTCATTTTGCACCATTCTCACGATTAAAATTAGGGTATGTTTTTTGAGTTTGTTTAGTTATTTTGTTTTGCTAATGTTTATTACTAATACTAGCAACCCTTGCTCGCTTCGCTTCACAACAGCTAATCCTAATCTAGGCCTCATT
The DNA here is from genome assembly GCA_035578175.1 of Catonia carolina. Classification (NCBI taxonomy): domain Eukaryota; kingdom Metazoa; phylum Arthropoda; class Insecta; order Hemiptera; family Achilidae; genus Catonia; species Catonia carolina. The sequence continues at coordinate 40,177 of JAQMRL010000088.1, read as the reverse complement.
AAATTATTTTAAAACCTCTCTCTCTATATACAATATTTGTGGTTTTGTTGCCCTGTGGCAGCAAAATAGATTGTTTTTCTGCACTTCCAGCTCTAGAAAGTCCGACATAAAGTTGTCCATGAGTGAAGGAAGCACTCTTGTCCCAAATCGATGCCCACCGTTTTATATGTTTGTCCCTGCGATTTAACAGAATTGAATGAATGCATAGAAGAATACCGATTGAAAAGAAAGAGACAGTTGATATATGCCTGAGATAAGAGACAGTAATACGTGGGTGCGGTACGCAGAGTAACTGGAAAAAAAATAAAAAAAAAATTACAAAAAAATAAAAAAAATTTTTTAAGAAACGCTATTATTTAACAATTAATCAAAGAAAAATGAACTAAAAAGAAAAAAAGAAAAAAATTTACAAAAAAAAAACAGACATTACAGTTAAAAATAAAAGCGTGGCGCATTAATATATATATAATATTTATTGTAAAATATTCGTTGTAAAATATTATATATATTAATGCGCCACGCTTTTATTTTTAACTGTAATGTCTGTTTTTTTTGTAAATTTTTTTCTTTTTAGTTCATTTTTCTTTGATTAATTGTTAAATAATAGCGTTTCTTAAAAATTTTTTTTTTTAATTTTTTTTTGATTTTTTTGTAAATTTTTTTCTTTTTTTCTTTTTAGTTCATTTTTACTTTCTCTTGCCTATATGAATATATAGGAAGGAAAGTATTATTTTCATGTCAATTTTTCGAAATCGAGTTTTCACCGGATCTATACGTTTTCAGACCCCCTGAACCCAAAAAACATGTTTTTAGCGATTGGTCTGTGTGTGTGTCTGTGTGTGTGTGTGTGTGTGTGTGTGTGTGTGTGTGTGTGTCTGTGTGTGTGTCTGTGTGTGAACAGAATATCTCAAGAACGGAACATCGTACGAACTTGAAACTTGAAACTTAAGTTACATACCACTACCGGACGCGACACGAACATTTTCATCAAAATCGGTCAACCGGAAGTAGTAGTAACTTAGTTTATTCGTATAATTTTTCAGTTTTTTGCGATTTTCTCAAAAACTGGTCCTACGATTTTTTTTAAAATCGCCTATTTTACTCAATTTTTGATTCTCTACAAGATAGGGTAGGCGCCATGTCTGCTGAAATTCTCGGTGAGGCTGTTTTCACGTAAAAACGTTGTTTTTTTAAGATTACGGCTTTAATATAAATTTTAGCGCAAAAACTTATATAATAAAAGTTGTAGAGAATTTAAAAACCTACAACTTCTGTTTCAAACATTTTTTTGTATAACGCTTAGTTTAGCGGTAATTTGCGATTTTCTGTTTTTTTTCTCACGAAAACGTGAGAAAAATCGATTTTTTTAACATTTCGGTCTTAGTATGCATTTTACGACAAAAGTGTATATATAAAAGTTATAGAAAATTAAAAGATCTACAACTTTTGTTTAGAGAATTTTTCTCTACAGAGCCTAGTTTAGCGTGAAAGTGTGATTTTCCGTTTTTTTAAGCCAAATTGAGTTCGATTTTCATTTTGCGTCTTCCACTCATGATTAAAATAAGGTTATGTTTTTGAGGTTAGTTTTTTGTTTATTTCTAATGTTTTATTAATAATGTTAGGTTTATTATTAATTATTTGCATTGGCAAGAGAAAGTTGTGTGAGTGTTTCACACCAGATTTTTTTTGATTAATTGTTAAATAATAGCGTTTCTTAAAAAAAATTTTTTTGATTTTTTTTGTAATTATTTTTTCTGTGATTTTGTTGTAAATTTTTTTTTCTTTTTTCTTTTTAGTTAATTGTTTTAAGTAATTGTTAAATAAAAGCGTTTTTAAAATTTTTTTTTACAAACACCTCCACAGCGTATTGTCATCGAAGATAAACAAGTGTGCAAAGTTTGATTCATATTGATGCGGTAGAAGTATTAAAATTTTAAGTTGCAAGATTTGATGGATCAAAGAGTAAGTTAAATTAAAAGCGTTATACAATTTTAGAATTTTAAAATTTTTTTTTACAAACACCTCCACAGCGTATTGTCATCGAAGATAAACAAGTGTGCAAAGTTTGATTCATATTGATACGGTAGAAGTATTAAAATTTTAAGTTGCAAGATTTGATGGATCCAAGAGTAAGTTAAATTAAAAGCTTTATAAAATTTTAGAATTTTAAAATTTTTTCTTACAAACACCTCCACAGCGTATTGTCATCGAAGATAAACAAGTGTGCAAAGTTTGATTCATATTGATACGGTAGAAGTATTAAAATTTTAAGTTGCAAGATTTGATGCTTCCAAGAGTAAGTTAAATAAAAGCGTTTAATATATGACCAATTAACTTTCTTGTCGAATGAAAACAAATGTATGAAATACAGTACAAAAATAAAAATTTCAAAATATATATCCGAATTTTTAATGTTTTTGGAAACGAATGTTGTTCTTCACGTTTTTCTATGAACCACCCAGAGGACTGCTATGTACTATGCACCCGATGGACTCAAACATGCGACATTCACACAGTTTAAGTTGCTTAACTCACTTAATTAAAGTTACTTAAAGTTGCAACATAGCCCCCCTATTCATCAGGAAGCTCTAAGCTTTGCAACAATGAAAAATTTTTTAAAATCAGTTCAGTAGTTTCTGAGATTACCACCTCATACAAACATACAAACAAACAGACGTTTCTTTTTTATTATATTAGTATAGATTAGGTTATATTGTTCATTATTTGCATTGGCAAGAGAAATTCAGGTGAGAATTTTACACGAGATATTTTTACTCTCTCTTGCCTATATGAATATATAGGAAGGAAAGTATTGTTTTCATGTCGATTTTAAGAAATCGAGTTTTCACCGGATCTACACGTTTTCAGACCCCGTGAACCCAAAAAACATGTTTTTAGCAATTGGTATCTCTCTCTCTCTCTCTGTGTGTGTGTGTGTATACAAAATATCTCAAGAACGGAACATCATACGAACTTGAAACTTAAGTTACATACCACTACCGGACCCGATACGAACATTTTCATCAAAATCGGTCAACCGGAAGTAGTAGTTTATTCGTGTAATTTTTCACTTTTTTGCGATTTTCTCAAAAACTGGTCCTACGATTTTTTTTAAAATCGCTTGGTTTACTCAAATTTTTATTCTCTACAAGATAGGGTAGGCGCCATGTTTGCTGAAATTCTTGGTGAGGCTTTCACGTGAAAAAAGTGTTTTTTTAAAATTACGGCTTTAATATGTATTATAGCGCAAAAATTTATATAATAAAAAATGTAGAGAATTTAAAATTCGACAACTTTTATTTCAAACATTTTTTTGTATAACGCTTAAGTGTAGCGGTAAATAGCGATTTTCTGTTTTTTCTCACGAAAACGTGTGAAAAATCGATTTTTTAAAAATTTCGGCCTTAGGATGCATTTTATGACAAAAGTGTATATGATAAAATTTAAAGATCTACAACTTTTATTTAAAACATTTTTCTCTACAGAGAGTATTTTAGTGTGAAAGAGTGATTTTCCGTATTTTTGAGCCGAACTGAGGGCGATTTTCATTTTGCGTCTTTCATATAATGATTAAAATTAGGTTTGTTTATTGAGGTTAGTTTTTTGTTTATTTCTAATATTTTATTACTAATGTTAGGTTATATTGTTAATTATTTGCATTGGCAAGAGAAAGTCGTGTGAGTGTTTCACACAAGATTTTTTTGTATAGTTATGATAAGTAATATTTATTTTATGCGACAAAGTTTTTCTGAACATTAGAATACTGTGCAATAGTTTTGACCTACATTTGTGGAGTTTGATTCATAATAACGGGTGATTCAAAAAGAGCGCCGGTTTTTAAACGGCTGGTAAATTTTTGTTTATCGGTTGGCAACATTGTTAGACCTCATTTCTATTTCGGAGAACATTCCGATTGACGATTCAGTTGTAGTTTCTCTTGTTCGCAGTGTAGTACTCTCGCAGTCTGTGTCCAACCATGGAGAAGTTTACTATTGCACAACGAGTGTTAATCGTCAAAACATTTTACCAGAGTGGAGAGAGTTATGCGGCTACTGTCAGGCGACTTCGCGGTACTCTAGGACGTAATGAAGCACCGAACGAATCAACAGTTCGCAGGCTCATGAAAAAGTTTTTTGAGACGGGTTCAACAGTCGACCTTAAAAGTTCTGGACGTCGGCGTTCTGGCCGAACTGAGCAGAACGTTGCGTTGGTTCGTGACAGTGTGGCTGTTAGCCCAGCAAAATCAATACGTCGCCGTTCTCAACAATTAGGTTTACGATGTTCTTCTGTACTGAGAATTCTTCGGTACGATCTCCAATATCACCCGTATAAAATTCAGTTGCTGCACGAGAAACAATGTTGTTGCTCCGTGAACGGTTCCAGGATCGCATCATTTCTCGTAATTCCGACCATCAATGGCCACCAAGGTCGTGTGACTTGACGCCTTGTGACTTTCATCTTTGGGGTCATCTGAAGTCATTGGTGTATGCCAATAAACCCCGAAACATCAATGACTTGAAGGAGGAAATTCGACGGGTTATCGGGCAAATGGAAGTCGAAACTTGTCGTGCGGTAATATCCAATTTCATGGACAGAGTTGATGCGTGCCAGCGCAGTAGAGGAGGACACATGCATGACATCATTTTTCATACATGAAATCGGAAGGTAAGATGAACTTGTTGATGTATTTATTTTCAGTTTTTCAATAAAATAAATCTCTTAACTTGATATATCAAAATCGGCGCTCTTTTTGAATCACCCTATATAATTAAAACTGTACCCATAACGGGCAGGTGGAGTGTTAAATTAATTGCACTTGATCTGTTGGTTCCAGGGCTACAAAAAATAGTTCTGTTTCTTATCATATAGTCACCCAATTATATAACTGAACTATTTAAAACTAAACTAATTCACCTAAACGGTGAATAATATGGACAAAATGTATGAACCTGTTTTTTGCTCCACAAAAAGTAATTCAAGATTATATAACTAAAGTTGCCCTTAACACACCGGTTCGCTGAGTAAACTAAAAAAAAATTTCGGTTTTGGGGCTTGCCGTTTTCAGGTTTTGCTATCTTTTCAACTTCAAAACGTGTTTTTTGGCAAATCTTTATTAGAAAAACGTTACAGGTAGCCTACTTATAGCATCACGGGTATTTTTTAAAATTTTAGATCGGGGTACAATAGGGGTTTCTACCCCATCCAAAAATTTTTTCAATAAAATAAATCTCTTAATTTGATATATCAAAACCGGCGCTCTTTTTGAATCACCCTATATATAGGTTTGGTATAGCCTACCAATTGCAATGGCGGTGGTAGTAGCGGTCGCATATTGCGCGCCACGCGTTAATTATAAAAAAATAAAATGATATAATACTTTTATTGCAATTATAAAATTAAGTTTATTACTTAGTAAGCCTGCAGAGGAGTAAATCACAGAAAGGAAAAATGGCGTCATGGTTGTTGGATAAAAAGGTCGTTTGTCTGTACACTGGTAGCGGTACTAATTGGTTTTCTTGTAGAAGGCAAGATTCGAATAAAACTTTTACTACGATTGTAATTTAATTCTTGTAATTACCTTATTTATTAAATAGCCTACGTAGGCCTACTGTAATAGCTACAGTATTTCTGAATTGTTTTAAGTTTTATTTTGATTGTTATCAAACTATACGTTGAACAGTAAATAAGAGTTTAAATTTATAATATATACGAGGCATATTTTTAAAGTAAGGGCCGTTTGAAAATAAAATAAAAAAAAATAAAAGGAAATTTGCAAAAACTAATTTTATTTTTATTTTATTATATATTTCATATAATTTATATTTTATATTATATTATATTTTTATATAATTATTATATAAAATTATATTTTATATATATTATTATATTTATATTTTATATTTTATTGCCCATAACAGACAGATGGAGTGTCAAATTATTTACACTCAATTTGTTCGTTGCAGGGCTAAAATAAATAGTTGTGTTTCTTATCACATGGTCAGCCAATTAAATGACTGAATCATTTAAGAACAGAAGTGGTAGAGGTGTAAAAGACACTAATCAGAGTTATCTCCTCTGAAAGTAATGAATTTCATTGTACAGCCAGACCCTGTGGTGAATGAAGTGAAGGTGTCATTTACAGAGTGGAAAATATGTGCTTTTCAGAGGGCCCGGCATGCTGATAAGCATACTTTTCCATTCAGCGAGGAAGGCAATGGTAAACCACCTCACTCCTCGTTTTACTTAGTAAAACCTCTAGAGGTTCAAACCAGCCTTTTGGCTGTTGACCTAAACACAATTTTATTTTCGGAATCTACATACTTTTATCTATTTTTCTACATAGTTTCCAAGTTTTTGTAAACACTTATCATATCGCACTACTAAATTTTGGAAACCTTCTTCATAAGAACTTGCCGCCTGCTGTGATAACCAAGAATTCACGGCCGTTTTCAATTCGTCGTCATTGTCATAACGGCTGCCGTCCAAGTGATGTTTCAGATGACGAATTTCCCGACATTTCGAGGTCTGTGATTTACAAAATTGTTAATGAAAAATTAAACTTTAAGAAACTGTGCTCGCGTTGGGTCCCGAAACTCCTGACGGAGGAGCACAAACACAAAAGACTCGAGAGTTCCTTGAATTTTCTGACACGTTATGACGAAAATGGTGACGACATGCTTAGTCGGATCGTAACTGGAGACGAAACGTGGATTTCGCATTTCACTCCCGAATCGAAACAACAAAGCATGGAATGGAGACACACGCACTCTCCCGTAAAGGTCAAAGCCAAACAGACTTTGTCACAGCGCAAGATCATGGCGTCCGTGTTTTGGGATAGGCATGGTGTTTTGCTGGTCGACTTTATGGAACGAGGAACGACAATAAATGCAGAAGCCTACTGCCAAGCCCTAAGGAAGCTGCGCAGAGCAATTCAAAATAAGAGACGTGGCACGCTCACAAAAGGAATTTTGTTTCTGCACGATAATGCAAGGCCTCACACTGCCGCTCAGACCCGAGCTGCATTGGACTCTTTTGGCTGGGAAGTTTTGGACCACCCATCCTACAGCCCTGACCTTGCGCCGAGCGACTTTCATCTCTTCCGTCATCTGAAACATCACTTGGGCGGCAGCCGTTATGACGATGACGACGAATTGAAAACGGCCGTGAATTCTTGGTTATTACAGCAGGCGGCAAGTTTTTATGAAAAAGGTTTCCAAAATTTAGTTGTGCGATATGATAAGTGTTTACAAAAACTTGGAAACTATGTAGAAAAATAGATAAAAGTATGTAGATTCCTAAAATAAAATTAGTTTTTCCAAATTTCCTTTTTTTTATTTTCAAACGGCCCTTACTTTAAAAATACGCCTTGTATTTATAATATTATAATGATTACCATATTAGTTTATAATTTATTAATGTTTATATTTATAATATAACATTGATTTACAGATTAGGAAAAATTTCTTAAAACATTATGTTTGGAGTGTAGCATTATATGGGAGTGAAACGTGGGTGATAAGGTATGTAGAAAGGAAGAGGATAGACGCTTTTGAAATGTGGTGTTATAGGAAAATATTAAAGATTAGGTGGGAGGACAAAATAAGTAATTTTGATGTTCTTAGGTGAGTGGATGAAAAAAGAAGTATATAAAAGCATCTTACCAAAAGAAGGGATAGGCTTGTGAGGCATATCTTAAGACACCCAGGTATTGGGCTATCAATAATGGAGGGTAATATTGAGGGTGTGAATTGTAGAAGGGAGGCAAAGATTAGAATATATAAAGCAAATTACAAAAGACGTAGGGTGTTACAGGTTTGTAGATATGAAACGACTTGCGCAAGATAGAACAGCTTAGAGAACTGCAGCAAACCAGTCGAGAGACTGATGACAAAAAATATATAATAACTAAAATTGTCCATAACAGACAGGTGGAGTGTCAAATTATTTACACTCAATCTGTTCATTGCAAGGCTAAAATAAATAGTTTTGTTTCTTATCACATGGTCAGCCAATTAAATGACTGACTCATTTAAGAACAGAAGAGGTAGAGGTGTAAAAGACACTAATCAGAGTTATCTCCTCTGAAAGTAATAATTTTTTTTATACAGCCAGACCCTGTGGTGAATGAATTAAATGTGTCATTTGCAGAGTGGAAAATATGTGCTTTTCAGTGGGCCCGGCATGCTGATAAGCGTACTTTTCCACTCAGTGAGGAAAGCAATGGGAAACCACCTCACTCCTCGTTTTACTTAGTAAAACCTCTACAGGTTCAAACCAGCCTTTTGGCTGATGACCTAAACAACAGGTCTTTGGTAAGTATACTTACCACTGGCAATAAGGTGGATTTGTTTTAATAATAAGCTGTACAGTTGAACCCTATTGGCATTTTATGGTTTTATTGATGTTCTCTGGTAAGTATGCTATCCATATTTTTAAAATTAGAGCGCAGCGAGCATTTTCTTCGTGAGTTATACGAATGTGGTAAGGATTCATACCAGCGTACACAACCGTGTTGTTTTGTTGTTACTTTTATACAGTGCTTAGAAAATTCTAGTTTTTTAAGGTAAAGCAAGTATTCATGCTAATATAAAATTGAGATAAATTATTCTACACATTTTTCTGTTTTATAGGACTACAAGTTCTTTTAATAAGCTTTATTACCACTAAACATTATGTGATTTCCATTTCAATAAACGTTCCTTGGTAACTTCTACATTTTTTATTATATAAATTTTTGCGCTAAAAATGCATATTAACGCCGCAATCTTAAAAGAAAAATTTGTTTACGTGAAAACAGCCTCACCGAGAATTTCAAGAAACATGGCGCCTACCCTATCTTGTAGAGCATAAAAAATTCAGTAAACCGAGCGGTTTAAAAAAAAATCGTAGGGCCAGTTTTTGAGAAAATCGAAAAAGTGAAAAATTACACGTATAAACTAGTACTTCCGGTTGACCGATTTCGATGAAAATGTTCGTGTCGGGTCCGGTAGTGGTATGTAACTTAAGTTTCAAGTTTCAAGTTCGTACGATGTTCCGTTCTTGAGATATTTTGTACACACGCGCGCGCGCGCACACACACACACACACTTACACACAAACAGACCAATCGCTAAAAACATGTTTTTTGCGTCGAGGGGGTGTGAAAACGTGTAGATCCGGTGAAAACTCGATTTCGAAAAACCGACATGAAAACAATACTTTCCTTCCTATATATTCATATATGCATTAAAAGGGACAAGATTTGAGTCTGTGAAAGCAGTAAAAGAGAAAGGGGCACGTGTCCTGAAGGAGCTGACAGAAGATGACTTCCAGCACTGTTTCCAACAATGCAAAATTCGCATGGAGCGTTGTAGGGATAGAGAAGGAGTGTATATTGAAGGTGACAATAAGTGATTATGTATAAAATAAACAAAAAATTTAAAACGTCAGTCTCATTATTTAATAGCCGTACCTCGTAAATTTGAATTTTTTTACTGAATTTTTTAGTACAATAAATTTCAGGACGACGATTGTTGTTCGGCAGTCATCATTTACCAGAGCTCTGGCCGATTTACATGAGATTTTTTGATTTATTTAATAGGTCAATAAAAAATAACGATGGTATAGCGTGCGTGCACGCATGTGCGACGCGATGTTTCTACAAGAGTAAAAGGGATTCTTAAATGAAGAAAGAATAGTGGGGGAAATTGCTGCGTTGCAGTTCTTGCAACGCTGCAACTGATGGTTGGGGTTGAAATAACCATACTCTCCCAGTCTGTACACGTAATTTACACATCATCTTCATCTTATTGGGTTATGGGGTTGCTTGTTTTGTCATCAGTGTCTCGATTGGTTTGATGCAGTTTTCCAAGCTGTTCTATCCTACGCAAGTCGTTTCATATCTACATACCTGTAACACCCTACATCTTTTGTAATTTGCTTTATGTATTTTAACATTTGCCTCCCCCTACAATTTACTTCCTCAATATTACCCTCCATTATTGATAGATGTGTTAAGACATGCCCCACTAGCCTATGCCTTCTTCTGGTAAGATGCGTTCATATACTTCTTCTTTCATCCACTTATCTAAGAACCTCTAAATTACTTATTTTGTCCACCCACCTAATCTTTAACATTTTCCTATAACACCACATTTCAAAAGCTTCTATCCTCTTCTTTTCTACTGCCCCTATCACCCACGTTTCACTCCCGTATAATGCTACACTCAAAATATAGTGTTTTAAGAAATTTTTCCTTATCTGTAAATCAATGTTTGTAGTCAGTAAGCTTTTTTTCGTTATATTAATGCAAAATTTATAATTAATTATGTGAAATGTGTAAAAATAATGGTAAAGCATAAGGCAGTTGGGTACATTCTGGAACAGATATGGACAACGATTGTCGTCCGGCAATCATGATTTGCCAGAGCTCTGGCCGATTTACATGAGATTTTTTAATTTATTTAATAGGTTAATAAAAAATTACGATGGTATAGCGTGCGTGCACGCATGTGCGACGCGATGTTTCTACAAGAGTAAAAGGGATTCTTAAATGAAGAAAGAAAAGTGGGGGAAATTGCAGCGTTGCATCATAACGAGTAACCAGATAAAAAGTCATATAGTAGAACACGGTACTACTCTTACTTGTAAAAAAATGCAGAAAATTCGGTCAAGTTCGAAGGTGGTACGTTGTGTTAGTTGCGATCAGTATTTCCGTCAACAAAGAGTATGAAAGAAGGTTGTTGGTTCTCCAGTGCTGCCAACGTTGTTTAAATATTCACTATAACTGACCTCCTTAATGTTTTTAACCATTACATATTTGTATTTATTAATACATAATTATTTGTTAAATGACACGGCCAACTTTTGTTTTTTCTTTAATAAATTTTTAACAAAATATTCTTCTTCTCCTCTTCCTCCTTCTCATCCTTCTTCTTCATCTGTTCCTTCTCCTTCTCCTTGTTGTTGTTGTTGTTCTTGTTCTTCTTTTTCTTCTTCTTCTCCTTTTTCTTCTTTTCCTTCTCCTTGTTGTTGTTGTTCTTCTTCTTCTTCTCTTTCACCTCTTCTTCTTCTCCTTTTCTTCTCCTTCTCCTCCTTCTTCTCTTTCTCCTCTACTTTTTCTATTTTTTCTTCTTCTTTCTCTTCTGTTTCTTCTTCTTCTCCTTCTTCTTCTTTTCCTTCTCCTTCTCCTTGTTGTTGTTGTTGTTGTTGTTGTTCTTCTTCTTCTTCTTCTTCTTCTTCTTCTTCTCTTTCTCCTCTTCTTCTTCTCCTCCTTCTTCTCCTTCTCTTTCTCTTTCTCCTTCTTCTCCTTCTCTTTCTCCTCTACTTTTTCTTCTTCTCCTTTTTCTTCTCCTTCTTTTTCTCTTTCTCTTTCTCCTTCTTCTTCTTCTCCTTTTTCTCCTCCTTCTTCTTTTTCTTCTTCTTCTCCTTTTTCTTCTCCTTCCTCTTCTTCTTCTTCTTCTTCTTGCCCATCTCTTTCTCGGGAGTTCTCGTTCTCTCTTTCCCTCAGGTTTGTAGCCTAGTGTTTGCTTAGGTATCCTATCCTCCCTCATTCTGTTGTGGGATACCTTGTTGTTTGTAGAGAAGATGTTGAGCTGTTCTTTCCTTATCAACGATCTTCTCTACTACACCCATATGTATCTGGAAGAAATTTAATTTCAGATGCTTCCAATCTACTCTTCTCTCGCTTTATTAAGTGTGTAAAATGTTAACTGCCATTGAGTAGGCTCAGCACTAGTAGTATAGAAACAAGCATTCGAGCACAAACCTTCATATTATCCCGAATTTTCCGGAAAATTCGGGATAATATGAAGGTTTGTGCTCGAATGCTTGTTTCTATACTACTAGCACTGCTATTCTGTAATAAAATCTCACCTTTTATTCACTAAAATGCATATTAAAGCCGCAATCTTAATACAATAAATTTTTTAAGAGAAAACAGCCTCCCCAAGAATTTCAGCAAACATGGAACCTACCCTTTCTTGTAGAGCATAAAAAATGTAGAATATAAGGCGATTTTTTTAAATTTTTTAGGCGTTTTTGAGACAATCGCCGATAAGTGAGAAATGACACGAATAAACTACTACTTCCGGTTGACCAATTTTGATGAAAATTTTCGTGTCTGTTCCTCTAGTGGTATCTAACGTAAGTTTCAAGTTCGTACGATGTTCCGTTCTTGAGATATTTTGTTAACACCCACACAGATTAATCGCTAAAATCATGTTTTTTTGGTTCAAGGGTTCTAGAAACGTGTAGATCCGGTGAAAACTCGATTTCGAAAAGTCGACATGAAAACAGTACTTTCCTTCCTGTATATTAAAACAACTGTATATTTATTTATATGTTGTTGTTGTTTAGGCTAACAGCCAAAAGGCTGGTTTGAACCTCTAGAGGTTTTACTAAGTAAAAACGAAAAGTGAGGTGGTTTACTATTTTATTTTATTGCCTTTCTCACTGAGTACAAAGAAGCCTATGCTTATCAGCACGCTAGGTTCTCTGAAAAGCATCTACTTTGCACCCTGCAAATGACACTTTCAGTTAATTCACAACAGGGTCTGGCTGTACAATCAAATAAGAGATAACTCTGATTAGTATCTTTTACACCTCTACCTCTTCTGTTCTTAAATACTTCAGTCATATGATTGGTTGACCATGTGATAAGAAGAAGATTTATTTTTTGTAGCCCTGGAACTAACAGATCGAGTGCAAATAATGTTAACCATTCCACCTGTCTGTTATGGGCATATATTAATATAGGCAAGAGAAAGTAAAAATTATTACTTACAATGTAAATACAATGAGTAAACAATTTGAAAGTAATGGCTAGAGAGGAGATACCATACAGCGATGGTACCCCTTTAAAAATTCTTGAATTTTCCCGTCTTGAAATACTTCCCATTTTTTACCGATCTTGATAAAAGAAAATACCGAAAATTACTAAAATTTTTTCGAAATAATAGTTGTAGTTTTTGCTATTTTTTATAAGTTTAATATTTATGATAAGTTTTTTTTACTTTCTCTTGCCTATATGAATATATAGGAAGGAAAGTATTGTTTTCATGTCGATTTTTCGAAATCGAGTTTTCACCGGATCTATACGTTTTCAGACCCCCTGAACCCAAAAAACATGTTTTTAGCGATTGGTCTGTGTGTGTGTGTGTGTGTGTGAACAGAATATCTCAAGAACGGAACATCGTACGGACTTGAAACTTGAAACTTAAGTTACATACCACTACCGAATCCGACACGAACATTTTCATCAAAATCGGTCAACCGGAAGTAGTAGTTTATTCGTGTAATTTTTCACTTTTTTGCGATTTTCTCAAAAACTGGTCCTACGATTTTTTTAAAAATCGCCTCATTTACTAAACTTTTTATTCTCTACAAGATAGGGTAGGCGCCATGTTTGCTGAAATTCTGGGTAAGGCTGTTTTTACGTAAAAACATTTTCTTTTTAAGATTGCGGCTTTAATAAGCATTTTAGCGCAAAATGTTATATAATAAAAGTTGTAGAGAATTTGAAAAGCTACAACTTTTATTTCAAGCTTTTTTTTGTAAAACGCTTAGTTTAGCGGTAATTAGCGATTTTCTGTTTTTTTTTCTCACGAAAACGTGTGAAAAATCGATTTTTTTAAGATTTCGGCCTTAGTATTATGCATTTTACGACAAAAGTGTATATAATTAAATATATAGAAAATTAAAAGATCTACAACTTTTATTAAGAGCATTTTTCTCTACAGAGCCTAGTTTAGAGAGAAAGAGTGATTTTCCGTATTTCTAAGCCAAACTGAGGTCGATTTTCATTTTGCATCATTCACTCATGATTAAAATAAGGTTATGTTTTTGAGGTTAGTTTTTGTTTATTTCTAATATTTTATTAATAATGTTAGGTTTATTGTTAATTATTTATATTGGCAAGAGAAAGTTGTGTGAGTGTTTCACACCAGATTTTTTAAATTAGGTATATACCTACTCTTAATACGAATTTAAAACTTGGAACTTAAGGGCAGACTATACATTGTATCCCACCAATATTAAATTTTCTATTTTTAGGTACATTTTTCATAGGATTGGTAAAATATAGAGAAATTAAACTTTACACACTATAGGTGTCGGGTTTATTCTCGAGCTACTGACATTTTTTTCAATTTAATCTTTAGACTACACCATTTCTTTTAAAAAATTACGAATAACATAAAATTTTAACAAATTGTTTTTCTTCGTCCCCTCCTAAGGAGTACAAGACCTTGTCGTTGGTGGAGGGGCTAGCGTGTTCCTATGACCCTGCGAGCTATGCCGGCGGTAGTGTAACTACTGGTAGGGCCACCCAAGCCGGACAGGTCAAAGGGTAGGAGCCAGACTAAGAAGTACTCCAACCCAGCGTGTTGGGCTAATCCCCCACACGTTGGTTAAAAACGGATTCAAAGCACAACACAAAGCCTCGGAACAGGACTGGATAATCGGAATAATAAACGGAAATGCTGTAATACTGGATTTGGGACATGGAATGGTGATAAGAGAGAAGATAGCTCTGGCTAGGAAAAATAAGATAAGATTTGGAATTTGGAACATACGCACACTGACGGGAAAATAAAACAATTCCTGGAAGCAAAACCAAAAGGACGCCGACCGAGGGGCAGGCCGCGACAGAGCTATCAAGAGTACATGGAGCGGTTGGGGGAGGCTCGAGGAGAGGACTGGCAGCAGATGAGGAATATGATGATGGACCGAGGTGTCTGGAGAGGATGGATCGAGGCAATGGCACACCCTACGCTGAGAGGCAGAAGGGGCAGATAAAGAAGAAGAAGTTTTTCTTCGTGTTTTGCGTATTACTAATTTTTAGAGCTTCTGAAGAAGTTATAAAAATGTCGGTATATGTGGATGTACAAGATAATTTACTGGTAAAAATTTCATCCTGGTAGGTTTATTGGTTTCTGCGAAAAATGTACCTAGTGTTAAAAATCTAAATTTACGGGAAAAGGTAAGAAACAACAAGTCACGTACGCAGCTTTTGTATGGTGGCCAAGAATAGATCTGAGGACGGCGCAGGATCGGCTGAGGAAGCTGCAGAGACTGGCCTGCCTAGGGATATGTGGTGCAATGTGCACTTGTCCAACGGCTGCTATGGAGGCGATGTTTGATTTGCCTCCTCTTCATATTCAAGTGAAGAAGGAGGTGATAAGAACTGCCTTGAGGCTGGAGGGCAAGATCGGGGTTCCATCAGGGGAGATGGACCACACCGAGATCTTCAAAGAGATTGAGGGGATGGGTGTGGTGGGTGGTCCTCGGGACCGTATGAACAGAGCATACGACTTCTCCGACACACTGAGGGTGGAAATTTTTGATCGTCAGGAGTGGGCGGAGGGACAGCCAGTGATACCGGAAGGGGCTACCGTTTGGTATACTGACGGCTCAGTGATGTGCGGAAGAGCGGGATTGGGGGCCTGGGGGGCCGGGGGAAAGATTTCCCTGGCCCTTGGGTGTAACATAACCATCTTCCAAGCTGAAATATTGGCCATTAAGGTCTGTGCGGAGAGGTGTATTGAGAGGCGTTTCAGTGGGTCGCACATTTATATTTTGTCCGATAGTCAGGCGGCCATCAAGGCTTTGAGTTCTTGTACTTTTGAGTCGCGATTGGCCTATGATTGTCGGGAAGTTTTGAATGCCGTGGCCAAGCGTAACGTGGTGACGCTGCGTTGGGTGCCGGGGCACCAGGGAGTGCCTGGAAATGAGAGAGCGGATGCCTTAGCAAAGAAAGGTGCAGCCTCTCACTTCATAGGCCCAGAGCCATTCTGTGGAATTGGGGAAGGCTATTATAGAGGTATAGTTAGGGCCTGGGAAGAGGAGGCTAAAACCTCCTATTGGGAGAAGGTGCCAGGCTGTGAACAGGCAAAGAAATTCATTGCCTATTCCAGCAGGAAGGCTGGGATATATAATAGACTAGGAAGACAGGACTTGAGGAGGGTAGTGGGCCTGATGACTGGTCATTGTAATCTTGGGTATCATTTATCCAAGATAGGAGTTGCTGAAGAGAGCCTGTGTAGATTCTGTCATGAGGCAGAAGAGAAGGCTGAGCATATTTTATGCAGCTGCAAAGTGGTTGGCTGCAAAAAAGAGCGCTGATGGGTAAGGACGTGTTAACACCTTTTAGGTAAGTGCACTAGATCCTAGGCAGATCCTGCGCTTTATTGAAAGTGTGGGTCTTGCATAAATAAGGAATAGGGGCAATCACAAAAGATCTTTTAGGTCGCGGTGAGGAGGGGCTGCAGAAGCCTGAACGCCCTGGTTGTAAAGAAGAAGAAGAAGAAGAAACAACAAGGCACAAATCAAAAGAAAATAAATTTCCCATCAACAGTTGTTTAGAAAGCTGCCACCAACAGCTGAGAATATAAAAAACCGTGATGCAGATATTTTAAAAACTAAAAATCTCTTTGCACTAAAACCAGCAGTTTAAAATTATGAAAAAATATTAGTTCTTCGTAACATGATAATTTTTCTATGTAAAACCTGATAAAAACTTAATTTTTCCGTAAAAAATATATTTTTTGACGTAATTTAATGTTGTTCTGGTAGATCTAGGCCTAAACTATTGAAAAACATAAAAATCTGGTGTGAAACACTCACACAACTTTCTCTTGCCAATGCAAATAATTAACAATAAACCTAACATTAATAATAAAATATTAGAAATAAACAAAAAACTAACCTCAAAAACATAACCTTATTTTAATCATGAATGAATGATGCAAAATGAAAATCAACCTCAGTTTGCCTTAGAAATACGGAAAATCACTCTTTCTCTCTAAAGTAGGCTCTGTAGAGAAAAATGCTATAAATAAAAGTTGTAGATCTTTTAATTTTCTATAAATTAAATTATATACACTTTTGTCGTAAAATGCATACTAAGGCCGAAATCTTAAAAAAATCGATTTTTCTCACGTTTTCGTGAGAAAAAAACAGAAAATCGCAAATTACCGCTAAACTAAGCGTTATACAAAAAATTGTTTGAAATAAAAGTTGTAGAATTTTCAATTCTCTACAACTTGTATTATATAAAGTTTTGCGCTAAAATGCATATTAAAGCTGTAATCTTAAAAAAACAACGTTTTTACGTGAAAACAGCCTCACCCAGAATTTCAGCAAACATGACGCCTACCCTATCTTGTAGAGAATAAAAAATTGAGTAAACCAGGCGATTTTTAAAAAAATCGTAGGACCAGTTTTTGAGAAAATTGCAAAAAACTGAAAAATTACACGAATAAACTACCACTTCCGGTTGACCGATTTTGATGAAAATGTTCGTGTCGAGTCCGGTAGTGGTACGTAACTTAAGTTTCAAGTTTCAAGTTCGTACGATGTTTCGTTCTTGAGATATTCTGTTCACACACAGACACACACACACACACAGACCAATCGCTAAAAACATGTTTTTTGGGTTCAGGGGGTCTGAAAACGTATAGATCCGGTGAAAACTCGATTTCGAAAAATCGACATGAAAACAATACTTTCCTTCTTATATATTCATATAGGCAAGAGAAAGTAAAAAACCAAAAATCGAAATTTTAGTTAAAACCATCCCCCTTATCCCCCTTATGTGAAGTACTACTAGAGGACTCGACTCGAAGATTTTCATCAAAATCCATCAACCGGAAGTAGTAGGTAATGTGCAACTTTTCACTTTTTTAGTATTTTCTCAAAAAGGCCTAAAAATTAAAAAAATCGCCTCTACTTCATGTTTTTTTTATCTACAAGATAGGGTAAGCGCCGTAGCTGTTGAAATTATTACAGTGCTTGTGTCCTCGTAGAAAAAAAGAAGTTTATTTTTTAAGATTACGGCTTTAATATGTATTTTAGGGCAAAAAAGTACGTAATTAAAGTTGTAGAAAATTCAAAAACCTACAACTTTTATATCACTCTAAAAACAATTCTTCCCTTGTACAACGCTTAGTTTAGCGGTAATTATTGCTTTTTTTTCACGAAGATTTAAAAAAATGGATTTTTTTAAGATTTCGGCCTTACTATGCATTTAACGACAAAAGTATATATACACAAATGTATAAGAAATTAAAAGACCTAAAAATTTTATAGCAAGCATTTTTCTCTACAGATCCTAGTTTAGTGTCCAAAGTATGATTTTCCATATTATTAAGCCAACTAAGGTTAGTTTTCATTTTGCATCATTCACTCTAGATTAAAACTAGGTGATGTGTTTCGAGGTTAATTTTTTGTTTATTTCTAATGTTTTATTACATTGGTCATTATTTGCATCAGATTTTTCTTTTTTTTTCCATGTAAATGGGTAAAAAATGTGATTTTTAAAAAAAAATCTGGTGTGAAACACTCACACAACTTTCTCTTGCCAATGCAAATAATTTACAATATAATTTAACATTAGTAATAAAATATTAGAAATAAACAAAAAACTAACCTCAATAAACATAACCTTATTTTAATCATGAGTGAAAACACTCAAAATGAAAGTCAACCTCAGCTTGGCTTAAAAATACGGAAAATCACTATTTCACGCTAAACTAGGCTCTGTAGAGAAAAATACGTTAAATAAAAGTTGTAGATCTTTAAATTTCCTATAAATTAAATTATATACACTTTTGTCGTAAAATGCATACTAAGGCCAAAATCTTAAAAAAATCGATTTTTCACACGTTTTCGTGAGAAAAAAACAGAAAATCGCAAATTACCGCTAAACTAAGCGTTATACAAAAAATTGTTTGAAACAGAAGTTGTAGGTTTTTAAATTCTCTACAACTTTTATTATATAAGTTTTTGCGCTAAAAATTTATATTAAAGCCATAATCTTAAAAAAACAACGGTTTTACGTGAAAACAGCCTCACCGAGAATTTCAGCAAACATGGCGCCTACCCTATCTTGTAAAGAATAAAAAATTGAGTAAAATAGGCGATTTTAAAAAAAATCGTAGGACCAGTTTTTGAGAAAATCGCAAAAAACTGAAAAATTATACGAATAAACTACTACTTCCGGTTGACCGATTTTGATGAAAATGTTCGTGTCGCGTCCGGTAGTGGTATGTAACTTAAGTTTCAAGTTTCAAGTTCGTACGATGTTCCGTTCTTGAGATATTCTGTTCACACACACACACACACACACACACACACACAGACAAACAGACACACACACACAGACCAATCGCTAAAAACATGTTTTTTGGGTTCAGGGGGTCTGAAAACGTATAGATCCGGTGAAAACTCGATTTCGAAAAATCGACATGAAAACAATACTTTCCTTCTTATATATTCATATAGGCAAGAGAAAGTAAAAATATTGCGACCTTAGTATGCATTTTATAACATAAGTTTGTATACTAAAAGTTATAGGAAATCAAAAAACCTTCAAATTTTATTTGAAGTATTTATTTTCTACAGAGTTTAGCGTGAATTAGTCTAGATATTTTCCGCATTTTTAAGTCGAACAGAGGTTGATTTAAATTTAGCTTCATTCACTCATTAAAAAATAAGATATAAAATAAAATAAATAATAATAATAAAATAAGGTTATATTTTTCATTTTACAATATTTAGTCTACTCATGATTAAAAATTAGTTATATTGGTCGTTATTTACATTGATTGGCAAGAGAAAGTCGTGTGAGCGTTCTACAGAAGCTTTGTTTTTTTCAGAATAGATAGTGTAATTAGGTCTTTCGGTTTGTGCGATTTTTATTAAAAGGTATTTATATATTTGTTAGAAATTATGACACCGCTCAGTACCGATGCTTTTTACTTAAATTAAGCAATACCATAATGTTCGTATTTATATGCATCTAAGAACGCTTAGATATTGTGAAGACAAAAACAAAATAAATATGCATTTATTAGACGGGAAATGATGCAGCAAATGTAATCAAATATAGTCACATGATACGCAAAAATCAGAAATACGACAGTTATACTGGGCGTCTCGAAAGTCCGATTACGGCAAATTATTTTGAATCCTATACTCTATTTCACGTTCAGAATCCAGTAAAGCTGTAAGAGACAAAAGCATCAGTGCGCATGCGCGACTGCTTTAATTTCAGTACAGCAAACATAACAACTTATACTGTACCCAGAGCATATATAGAGAGTGATTTTTACTTTCTCTTGCCTATATGAATATATAGGAAGGAAAGTATTGTTTTCATGTCGATTTTTCGAAATCGAGTTTTCACCGGATCTATACGTTTTCAGACCCCCTGAACCCAAAAAACATGTTTTTAGCGATTGGTCTGTGTGTGTGTGTGTGTGTCTGTGTTTGAACAGAATATCTCAAGAACGGAACATCGTACGAACTTGAAACTTGAAACTTAAGTTACATACCACTACCGGACGCGACACGAACATTTTCATCAAAATCGGTCAACCGGAAGTAGTAGTTTATTCGTATAATTTTTCAGTTTTTTTGCGATTTTCTCAAAAACTGGTCCTACGATTTTTTTTAAAATCGCCTATTTTACTCAATTTTTGATTCTCTACAAGATAGGGTAGGCGCCATGTTTGCTGAAATTCTCGGTGAGGCTGTTTTCACGTAAAAACGTTGTTTTTTTAAGATTACGGCTTTAATATAAATTTTAGCGCAAAAACTTATATAATAAAAGTTGTAGAGAATTTAAAAACCTACAACTTCTGTTTCAAACATTTTTTTGTATAACGCTTAGTTTAGCGGTAATTTGCGATTTTCTGTTTTTTTTCTCACGAAAACGTGAGAAAAATCGATTTTTTTAACATTTCGGTCTTAGTATGCATTTTACGACAAAAGTGTATATAATTAAATTTATAGAAAATTAAAAGATCTACAACTTTTGTTTAGAGCATTTTTCTCTACAGAGCTTTGTTTAGCGTGAAAGCGAGATTTTCCGTATTTTTAAGCCAAACTGAGTTCGATTGTCATTTTGCGTCATTCACTCATGATTAAAATAAGGTTATGTTTTTGAGGTTAGTTTTTGTTCATTTCTAATGTTTTAATACTAATGTTAGGTTTATTGTTAATTATTTGCATTGGCAAGAGAAAGTTGTGTGAGTGTTTCACACCAGATTTTTTAGTCCTGTTACCCAATTGTTAATGTGTAGTAATTTTTTTCTAAGAAAAGGAAATTTTGTTTTGTGATACGAAGCTGGTAGCCCTACTCAACCGGTATAGATACGGTAGTGTGAGTTGATTCTCATTGAGCTGTGTAAAATTTTGTGCCGTTTCTGGTCATGTTATGAACAGAATGTCTTTTACCCTAGAACAACGGGTTTTTCATTCTTGAACAATATTTTGCTGTGAAATCGTACGCGAGTATAAAAGAATAATTTCAAATTAAATTTGTTCGTGTTCCACCACCAGAAAAATGTCTTTTTCTAGGCTATTAAACTGATTTCAAGAGATAGGTTGTGTTTTCACAGTCTCTAAAATGTCATCTGTCAAGAGAGTTGGTCGACCGCTACGTTTTCTGTCGCAAACACTACCAGTCTCTCAAAATCGGTTTGTTAGCCTAGAAATTGACATTTTTCTGGTGGAGGAACACCAACAAATTTAACTTGAAATAACTCTTTTACACTCTCGTACGATTTTGTAGCAAAATATTGTTCAAGAGTATAGGGTAAAAGACATTCTGTTCATAACACGACCAGAAACGGCACAAAATTTTACACAGCTCAAGGAAAATCGACTCACACTGCTGTATCTATACCAGTTGAGTAGGGCTACCAACTTCATATCAAAATACAAAATTTCCATCTCTTAGAAAAAAAATTACCTGACATTAAAAATTGGGTAACAGGACTAAAAAATCACCCTGTAGTATATCGCGAAACCTTTTGTACGTTAACTGTACGAATATAACTGTTTGTTTGTTACGGTAAACACAAATGTCGGTTTCTCGAAAACGCGGTCGAACTATTCACATTGCTAAACGCAATGTAATAAAATGTGAAGTTGAAACTAAACAGAAATGCGTATCCGTGCCTCTTAACAAAAGCTGTGAGCGAGTGGCTAACTACTGTGATGTTTCTCTTTCCACAATTCGAAAAATAAAGAAGGAAATTAAGGATGTGAAGAAGCTATTCTTTAACAGTTTTGTTGACACCTGGTAAAAAAAAGAAAACGGTTAGGTAGATACTAGAGAGACTGATAATGAAAACGCTGATGACAGCAATAGTAAAGAAGGCGATTCATTCGTAATTACAGTAAATCGAACATTTCTAGTGAACCGAACTATTTAAGAACAGAAGAGGTAGAGGTGTAAAAGACATTAATCAGAGTTATATCCACTGAGAGTAATGAATTTTACTATACAGCCAGACCCCTGAGGTGAATGAAGTGAAGGTGTTATTTGCAGAGTGGAGAGTAGGTGCTTTTCAGAGGGCCTGGCATGCTGATAAGCATACTTTTTCAATTTAGTGAGGAAGGCAATAGTAAACCACCTCACTCCTCTTTTTACTTAGTGAAACCTCTAGAGGTTCAAATCAGCCTTTCGGCTGTTGACCTAAACAAACAACAAGATTATATTATGTTTTGAAGAATAAAATTACTTGTTTGCGAAATATTTTGTCGTAATAGATTATTTGGGACACCCTGTACAAGAAATGGATAATAATTCTTTTAAGTAACTACGTTTTTTCAGTGCTTTCTATATACGAGGGGGTACCCAAAAGTATCCGGAATAGCTCTGCTGTGGGCGGAGCTTGTGCAGTACAAATTCCCGCCACTAGGCTGCTTGTAGCGCTACTCATTGCCAGTTCAATGCCATTTTGTTCGTTGATCTAGCTTGTTCAGTTCTCGTGCAGTGATTGTTCTCGCTAGTGCTGTTTTGTGCTCGTGTCGTTTTTCATGATGGCAAGTTTTAATGAACAACGTGCGGCTGTGAAATTTTGCTTCTTGCTCGGTAAAAACGCCGCGGAAACAGTTGTAATGTTGAACACAGCTTACAAAGACGACGCTATTGAAAAACCCAAGTGTACGAGTGGTTTTTGCGCTTTAAAAATGGCGACATGTCGATTGAGAACAAACCTCGTTCTGGACGACCGTCGACTTCCCGAACAGACGAAAATGTTGTGAAAGTGAAAGAAATTGTACGAACAGACCGACGACAGACCATTGACCAAATATCACAGGTTAGTGGGTTATCTTGGAGCTCAGTCCAACGCATTTTAACAGAAGACTTGACAATGAAAAAAGTCGCTGCCAAGTTTGTGCCTCGGGTTCTGACAGACACTCAAAAGGAACGTCGAATTGAAACGTGTAGTGATTTGAAACAACAGCTTGAAACTGATCCAGATTTCATGTCAAAGATCATTACGGGTGACGAGTCTTGGTGCTATGGGTAAGACCCAGAAACCAAACAACAATCCAGTCAATGGAAGACTTCATTATCACCCCGACCAAAAAAAAGTCGTCAAGTCAGATCGAACATCAAAACAATGCTGATTTGTTTTTTTGATGTGAGGGGAATTGTCCATTCAGAGTTCGTTCCACCAGGCCAGACGGTAAATCAAGCTTTTTATCTTGAAGTTTTAAGAAGACTACGAAACAGCATTCGTCGTAAAAGACCTAATTTGTGGCAGACAGGGGACTGGTTTTTCCACCACGACAACGCGCCTGCACACACGGCAATCTCGGTTACCCAGTTTTTGGCGAAAAACGGCATGGTTTTGCTACCACACGCACCGTACTCACCCGAACTGGCTCCGTGTGATTTTTTTCTTGTTCCCACGCATGAAAAGGGGCATAAAAGGTCTCCGATTTAACAACGTTGATGATGTCAAGAAAAAAACGACGGATGAGCTGGTAGCCATCACTGAAGAGGAGTACAAAAAATGTTTTGAACAGTGGAAGCACCGGTGGGACAAATGTATTAGTTGTAATGGAGAGTATTTTGAAGGAGATAAGGTTCTTTTGTAAAAAAATTAAAAATAAATAGTTTTAAAAAATAATTCCGGTTTCTTTTGGGTACCCCCTCGTATTGAGAAAGCAACAATGACAGAGCAAACAATGAGAGCTCTTAACGTTTTATTTCCAAAGAGGATGTATTTATTTATGTAATATTTCCATACCGAAATACTTTTTGTTTATATAAAAAGAACGTAGAAATATTAAACATGCGTTTCGCATGCAGAAACTATAAATTGAAATTATTCGTACTCGATCTGCTAGTTCCAGGGATAACCAACCGGGTTTGTCTAGAGGTAAAGTCGTCGCCAAAATCAGCTGTTCAACAGGTGATTTTCGGAGACGAAGGTTCCTGGTTCAAATTTTAGTAAAGGTAGTTACTTTTATACGGATTTGAATACTAGACAGTGATTGCCGGTGTACTTTGATGGTTGGGGGTTCAATTAACCATACTCTCTCAGGAATGGTCAGCCTGGGTCTGTACAAGACTACACCTTATTTACACGTCATACACATCATCCTCATCGGGTCATGGGGTTGCTTATTGTTCTGAATTGAACAAATTGCAACGTACACAAATTAGGAATAAAGAAAAGTTCCAGGGCTACAAAAAAATAGTTCTGTTTTTTATCACATGGTCATCGAATTAAATGACTGAAGCATTTAACAACAGAAGAGGTAAAGAAGTAAATGACATTGGTCAGAGTTATCTCCTATTTTAGTATACAGCCAGGCACTGTGGTGAATGAAGTGAATGTGTTATTTGCAGGTAATTTGGAGAGCCTAGCGTGCTGATAAGCATACTTTCCCAGTCAGTGAGGAAGGCAAGGTTAAACCATCACACTCCTCATTTCACTCAGTAAAGCCTCTAGAGGTTCAAACCAACGTTTCGGCTGATGACGTAACCAATAACGATTTGAAGTACGTTGCAATCTGTTCAATTTAGAACAATAAGCAACCCCATGACCCAATGAGATGAGAATAATGTGTATGACGTGTAAATAAGGTGTAGTCTTGTACAGACCTAGGCCGACCATTCCTGAGAAAGTATGGTTAATTGAACCCCAACCATCAAAGTACACCGGTAACCACTGTCTAGTATTCAAATCCGTATAAAAGTAACTACCTCTACTAGGATTTGAACCAGGAACCTTCGTCTCCGAAAATCAGCTGTTGAACAGCTGATTTTGGCGACGACTTTACCTCTAGACCAACCCGGTGGGTTAACCACTGTTTAATATTCAGATCCTTATAAAAAGTAACTACCTTTACTTTAGCATTTGAATCAGAAACCTTCGTCCCCGAAAATCACCTGTTAAACAGCTGACCCGCGGCGACGACTGTACCTGTAGACCAACCCGGTGGTCCGATAACGAATAAAAGCAAAAAAAAAAAGATATAAATTTTTTACCAAATGCCATAAGTTAAGTCCTTCCGTATATATATATATTATTATTATTAATTCGTTGATCGACCGACTAAGGATCACGTTAAGCACTATGCATTTTGGTCTCTTCTTCTCAGGATGTCATTCCTCTTATCTGCCCAAAAAGCCTTCATTCGTTCGGAATGCTCCTTTCTTCTCTCATCCGTCCACCTCCCACCAGTACCCTCTCTTCTTGCAGATTGCACAGGCAGACTTATCCTTTTGTCATTTGTCTTCTGCCTAAATTTGTCTCTATCGTAAATGTCCTCTTCTTCAACTCGAAGTTTTTTTAGATCATCTTTAGTATTGATAAACCACTTCAAAGTAGTCTTAGTATTATCAAAGTTATTCAAAATTTTCTTTGTCAGTCTGTCATTGCTCATCCTCTTTATGTGCCCGTAAAATCGTGTTCTCCTTCTTCTGAAAGTCTCTGACATCCTCTCTACATGTTCATACAATTTGGTGTTTGAAATGTTTTTATAGGTATTGTGTTCTTCATCATATCGTGGCCCATAGATCTTTCTCAGAATCCTTCTTTCTCTCTTCTCGACATCTTCTATAAGTCCTTTATTTTCTGAGGTCAAAGTCTCCGATGCATATAAAGGCACAGGCTTTATGTATATATATATAATATTCAAAACGTAATTAATTTAAACATTTTAAATTTAAATACAATTATTATTATAACACCAATAATGATGTAATTAAAATCAGCTGTTAAACAGCTGACTCGCGTGACACGCTGCCTCTTGACCAACCCGGTGGGCTCTTTTTTTCTCTTTTTACTTTCTCTTGCCTATGAGTGTTATAGGAAGGAAAGTATTGTTTTCATGTCGATTTTTCGAAATCGAGCTCTCACCGGATCTACACGTTTTCAGGCCACCTGAACCCAAAATCATGTTTTAGCGATTGATCTATGCGTGTTTGTGCGTGCGTGCGTGCGTGCGCGCGCGTGTGTGTGTGTGTGAACAGAATATCTCGAGAACGGAACATCGTATGAACTTGAAACTTCAAATTTAAGTTACATACTACTACTGGACCCGACACAAAAATTTTCATCAAAATCGGCCAACCGGAAGTAGTAGTTTATTCGTGTAATTTTTCACTTTTTTGCGATTTTCTCAAAAACGAATTCTAAAATTTTTTTAAAAATCTCTTCATTTACTACATTTTTTATGCTCTACAAGATAGGGTAGGCATGTATGCTGAAAATCTTGGGGAGGCTGTTTTCACGTAAAAAAATTGTTTTTTTTAAGATTGCTGCTTTAATATGCATTTTAGCGCAAAAATGTGTAGCTATAATAAAATTTGTAGACAATTTAATTCTTGTATAACGCTTAGTTTAGCGGTAATTAGCGATTTTCTGTTTTTTTCTCACGAAAACGTGTGAAAAATCGATTTTTTTCAGATTTCAGCCTTAGAATGTATTTCACGACAAAAATGTATAGGCCTATACTAAAATTTATAGGAAATTAAAAGATCTACAACTTTTATTTAAACCATTTTTCTCTTCATAGCCTAATTTAGCGTCGAAGAGAGATTTTCCATATTTTTATAACCAATCTGAGGTTAATTTTCATTTTGCGTCTTTCATTCATGATTAAAATATGGTTATGTTTGTTAAAGTTAGTTTTTTTGTTTATTTCCAATGTTTTATTACTAATGTTAGATTATATTGTAAATTATTTGCATTGGCAAGAGAAAGTTCTGTGAGTGTTTTACATCAGATTTTTTTGGTTTAACGTCCGACTGTTCTGCAATTACTGCTAATGCAGACAGAGAATGATGAAATGATTTTTTTTAACGTATGAAAATATGCCGTCTTTGAATGGGATTCGAACCCAAGACCGCATGATGAGAGGCGAGCACGTTACCAACTACGCCAATGCGACCGGCTCGATAACAACCCGGTGGGCTCAATAACAAATAAAAGCTAAAAAAAAATATATATATATAAATTTCTTACCAAATGCCATAAGTTAAGTCCTTCCGTATATATGCAAAACGTAATTGATTAAAAAATTTTAAAATTTAATACAGTTATTATTAAAGTAATACTAATAAAAATATAATAAAATAGAAATGTCTGAAAAATAAACTGGTTTAACAGAAGAACAATTAAAATTTTAATGATCAATAGACCATAGTTTATTAAAAATAGTGATAAAAAAAATCAGGACTAAAGATTACAAAATAAAATTGCAATAACAATCGATATATTTTATACACAGTCAATCGAAACCAATTGCTTAATATTTTTTATGTTATATTTTTTTATTATTAAATGACTATACAATTCGCTGAATCTGCAACCTACTAATGAATTTTTCCCAACTGAATATTTCCGTTAAGATATAAATATTTAGTTTAAAAAATTTAAGCCGCTACTTTGTATTTATTTATTTATTTTCAACAATATAAAGGCTAACAGAACTTATCCATACAGGGTGATTCACGAAGATATGCAGAAACTTTGGGAGCCCATTGTACATGTAAAAATAATGAAAAAAGAGTTTATATAAACATGGGCCCGAAAATGCTTCGTTTCCGAGTTACGGCTAGCGAAAGATTTCGGCCGGATTTCAACTCACCAGGTGAAATGAGGTCTTCCTGAAATTCTGGTAAGGTAGATTAAGGGGCGAATTCAATCGTTTCTTATGGTTTTTGACCTGATAAATTGAATAAAACAGGTCCCAGAACTGTAAGTTAAATAGTTTTTGAGAAAAACAGTGCCAAATGCAAAAAATGGGGTGAAAAAGAACACATTTTTTCATCTTTGTTTTTCCGGTTAACTTTACTTTGTACTGTTATGAATAAAAATTCATTTAATCAAACATCTATTTGCTTTCTGTGTTCGTTATTTACACCGGTTTGTTCAGAATAAAATTTTCTACGTGTTTTTTTTCAAAAATTTTAACTGTTTCTTGGTGAATAACAAAGTTATTCTTGCCCAAAGATGAAAAATTTGTTTTCACTCCAGTTTTTGCATTTGTCACTGGTTTACTTAAAAACTATTTAACTTAGAGTTCTGGGACCTGTTTTATTAAATTTATCAGGTCAAAAACCATTAGAAACGATTGAATTCGCCCCTTAATCTACCTTACCAGAATTTCAGGAAGGCCTCATTTCACCTGGTGAGCTGAAATCCGGGCGAAACTTTCGCTAGCCGTAACTCGGAAACGAAGCATTTCCGGACCCATGTTTATATAAACTTTTTTCATTATTTTTACATGTACAATGAGCTCCTAAAGTTTCTGCATATCTTCGTGAATCACTCTGTATAAGCCGTATTGACATAAAAAAAAAATCTGGTGTGAAACACTCACACAACTTTCTCTTGCCAATGCAAATAATTAATAATAAACCTAACATTATTAATAAAATATTAGAAATAAACAAAAACTAACCTCAAAAACATAACCTTATTTTAATCATGAGTGAATGACGCAAAATGACAATCGAACTCAGTTTGGCTTAAAAATACGGAAAATCACGCTTTCACGCTAAACTAGGCTCTGTAGAGAAAAATTCTCTAAACAAAAGTTGTAGATCTTTTAATTTTCTATAAATTTAATTATATACACTTTTGTCGTAAAATGCATACTAAGACCGAAATGTTAAAAAAATCGATTTTTCTCACGTTTTCGTGAGAAAAAAAACAGAAAATCGCAAATTACCGCTAAACTAAGCGTTATACAAAAAAATGTTAGAAACAGAAGTTGTAGGTTTTTAAATTCTCTACAACTTTTATTATATAACGTTTTGCGCTAAAATGCATATTAAAGCCGCAATCTTAAAAAGAAAATGTTTTTACGTAAAAACAGCCTCACGCAGAATTTCAGCAAACATGGCGCCTACCGTATATTGTAGAGCATAAAAAATGTAGTAAACCAGGTGATTTAAAAAAAAATCGTAGGACTAGTATTTGGGAAAATCGCAAAAAACTGAAAAATTATACGAATAAACTACTACTTCCGGTTGACCGATTTTAATGAAAATGTTCGTGTCGCGTCCGGTAGTGGTATGTAACTTAAGTTTCAAGTTTCAAGTTCGTACGATGTTCCGTTCTTGAGATATTCTGTTCACACACAGACACACACACAGACACACACACACACACACAGACACACAGACCAATCGCTAAAAACATGTTTTTTGGGTTCAGGGGGTCTGAAAACGTATAGATCCGGTGAAAACTCGATTTCTTAAAATGGACATGAAAACAATACTTTCCTTCCTATATATTCATATAGGCAAGAGAAAGTAAAAAACAAAAATGCCCACAAAAAATAGTTTAACAAAACTTGATCAAAAATAATATTATTTATTTATAAATTAATAAAAGGAAAAGGAAAAAGAAACAATGGAAAAAAGAAAGAAGAAAGAAGGAAAGGAAGAAAGAAAGAAAAAGATGTGAGTCTGCTCTGTGAATTTATGTCATTTATTTATTGGTGAGCGCCTGATAACATTTTGATGAAAATTGTTTGTAATTATCAAAAAAAGGATCGAGTTCCAGATTAAATTTATTAAAAAAGGATAACGTCCGTATTAAGAAAGTATTACTGTATTGCACAGTGTTCACTTTAGGCAAATAAAACAGATAAAAAGTCCTGGATCTAACAAAAGGTACATAATAAAAAATGTTTTTAACAATATCCTCTAGGTCAACCTTATTATTTAATATTTTATATAAAAATTGCATACACATCACATTTCGTCTGACTTCAAGGGATTTTATGTCAAAAATTCTTCTCATCGTCTCCGTAGAAAACCCTAAAGGGCATGACATACCATATTTTTACTTTCTCTTGCCTATATGAATAGAAAGGAAGGAAAGTATTGTTTTCACGTCGATTTTTCGAAATCGAGTTTTCACCGGATCTACACGTTTTCAGACCCCCCTGAACCCAAAAAACATGTTTTTAGCGATTGGTCTGTGTGTGTGTGTGTGTGTGTGTGTGTGTGTGTGTGTGTGTGTGTGTACAAAATATCTCAAGAACGGAACATCGTACGAACTTGAAACTTGAAACTTGAAACTTAAGTTACATACCACTACCGGACCCGACACGAACATTTTCATCAAAATCGGTCAACCGAAAGTAGTAGTTTATTCGTGTAATTTTTCACTTTTTTGCGATTTTCTCAAAAACTGGTCCTACGATTTTTTTTAAAAAATTGCCTCATTTACTCAATATTTTATTCTCTACAAGGTAGGGTAGGCGCCATGTTTGCTGAAATTCTTGGGGAGGCTGTTTTTGCGTAAAAAAAGTGTTTTTTTAAGATTACGCCTTTAATATGTAGCTATTGTAGCGCAAAAATTTGTATAATAAAAAATGTAGAGAATTTAAAATTCTACAACTTTTATTGTAAACATTTTTTTGTATAACGCTTAGTTTAGGGGTAATTAGCGATTTTCTGTTTTTTCTCACGAAAACGTGTGAAAAATCGGTTTTTTTAAGATTTCGGCCTTAGTATGCTTTTTATGACAAAAATGTATATAATTGAATTTATAGAAAATTAAAAAAATCTACAACTTTTATTTAGAGCATTTTTCTGTACAGAAAAAGTAGCCCTAGTTGAGCGTGAAAGAGTGATTTTCCTTAATTTTAGGCCAAACTGAGGTTGATTTTCATTTTGGGTGTTTCTCTCATGATTGAAATAAGGTTATGTTTATTGAGGTTAGTTTTTTGTTTATTTCTAATGTTTTATTACTAATGTTAGATTATATTGTTAATTATTTGCATTGGCAAGAGAAAGTTGTGTGAGTGTTTCACACCAGATTTTATTAACTGCAAAAGGAAAATCCTAGATTCGGTTGCATTCGGGGTTGTTTAGGCCAACAGCCGAACCGTTGTTTTAAACCTCTTAAACGCTTTACTAACTAAAACAAAGAGTGAGGTGGTTTACAGTAGCCTTCCTCACTGAATTGAAAAACTATGCTTATCAGCATAGCAGACCCTTTGAAAAGCATCACTTTCCACCCTTGAAATGACACTTTCACTTCATTCACCACAGGGTCTGGCTGTATAATGAAATTTATTACTCTCAAAGGAGATAACTCTTGACTAGTGTCTTTTACGTCTGTACCCCTTCTCTTCTTAAATAGTTCAGTCATTTAATTGATTGACCATGTGATAAGAAACACAACTATTTTTTGTGACCCTGGAACCAACAGATCGAGTGCAAATAATTTAACACTCTACCTGCCCGTTATGGGCAAACCCTATCTTATAAAACATGAAAAATGTAGAAAAATTTCATGTTGATTTTTCAAAATCCAGTTTTTGCTGTCAATACACGTTTTTATGCCCCTTGAACTCAAATAACCACGTTTTTTGCGATTGGTTTGTGTGGTCGTGTCTGAATAAAATATTTCAAGAACTGTACGAAGTCGAAACATGGATTTTAAGTTAGGTACCACAATGGAAACCGGCAAGAAAATTTTTATCAAAATTGGTCAACCGGAAAAAGTAGTTTATTCGTGCAGTTGTTAAATTTTTTGCGATTTTCTCAAAATCGGCTGGTACAATTTTTTTTTAAATCACCTCATTAACCATATGAAGTATTTCTGACGTGTTTGGATAATCTACACATCTGCTAAAAATCTTGGGAAAGCTGTACTCTTCTGGTGAAAAATCTGGTGTGAAACACTCACACAACTTTCTCTTGCCAGTGGAAATAATTAACAATAAACCTAACATTATTAATAAAATATTAGAAATAAACAAAGAAACTAACCTCAAAAACATAACCTTATTTTAATCATGAGTGAATGATGCAAAATGAAAATCAACCTCAGTTTGGCTTAGAAATACGGAAAATCACTCTTTCTCTCTAAAATAGGCTCTGTAGAGAAAAATGCTTTAAATAAAAGTTGTAGATCTTTTAATTTTCTATAAATTTAATTATATACACTTTTGTCGTAAAATGCATACTAAGGCCGAAATCTTAAAAAAATCAATTTTTCACACATTTTCGTGAGAAAAAAAAAACAGAAAATCGCAAATTACCGCTAAACTAAGCGTTATACAAAAAATTGTTTGAAATAAAAGTTGTAGAATTTTACATTCTCTACAACTTTTATTATATAACGTTTTGCGCTTAAATGCATATGAAAGCCTCAATCTTAAAAAAACAACGTTTTTACGTGAAAACAACCTCAACCAGAATTTCAGCAAACATGACGCCTACCCTAACTTGTAGAGAATAAAAAATTGAGTAAACCAGGCGATTTAAAAAAAAATCGTAGGACCAGTTTTTGAGAAAATCGCAAAAAAGTGAAAAATTACACGAATAAACTACCACTTCCGGTTGGCCGATTTTGATGAAAATGTTCTTGTCGAGTCCGGTAGTAGTACGTAACTTAAGTTTCAAGTTTCAAGTTCGTAGAATGTTCCGTTCTTGAGATATTCTGTTCACACACACACGCGCGCGCGCGCGCGCGCACACACACACACACACACACACACACACACACACACACACACACACACACACACACACAGAGACACAGACACACACACAGACCAATCGCTAAAAACATGTTTTTTGGGTTCAGGGGGTCTGAAAACGTATAGATCCGGTGAAAACTCGATTTCTTAAAATCGACATGAAACAATACTTTCCTTCCTATATATTCATATAGGCAAGAAAAAGTAAAAAATGGGTTTTTAAAGATTGTGGCTTTAGTATGCATTTTACGGCTTAAGTACTAGTATGTAAAAAAGATATACAACATAAAAATATCTACAACTTTTATTTACTACATTTTTTTTACAAAGCTTCTTAGTTTAGCGTCAATTATTGATTTTCCGTATTTTTATTTTCTCTTGCCTATATGAATATATAGGAAGGAAAGTATTGTTTTCATGTCGATTTTAAGAAATCGAGTTTTCACTGGATCTACTCGTTTTAGATTCCTAAACCCAAAAAACATGTTTTCAGCGATCGGTCTGTGTGTGTGTGTGTGTACGCGCGTGCGTGCGCGCGCGCGTGTGTGTGAACAGAATATCACAAGCACGGAACATCGTACGAACTTGAAACTTAAAACTTAAATTACATACCACTACCGGACCCAACACGAAAATTTTCATGAAAATCGGTCGACCGGAAGAAGTAGTTTATTTGGGTAATTTTTCACTTTTTTGCGATTTTCTCAGAAACGGGTTCTACAATTTTTTTAAAAATTGCCTGCTTTTCTAAATTTTTTATGCTTTACAAGATAGGGTAGGCGCTAAGTTTGCTGAAATTCTTGGTGAGGCTGTTTTCACGTAAAAACGTTGTTTTTTAATTACGGCTTTAATATGCATTTTAGCGCAAAATTTTATACTATAAAAAAAATGTAGAGAATTTCAAAGTATACAACTTTTATTTCAAACATTTTTTGTATAACGCTTGGTTTAGCGGTAATTAGCGATTTTCTGTTTTTTCTTACGAAAACGTGTGCAATGTCGATTTTTTAAGATTTCGGCCTTAGTATGCATTTTATGACAAAAGTGTATACAATCAATTTTATAGGAAATTAAAAGATCTACAACTTGTATTTAGAGCATTTTTCTCTACAGAGCCTAGTTTAGAGTGATTTTCCGTATTTTTTAGCAAAACTTAGGTTGATTTTCATTTTGCGTCTTTCATTCATGATTGAAATTAGATTATGTTTATTGAGGTTAGTTTTTTTGTTTATTTCTAATGTTTTATTACTAATGTTAACATTCTTGTTTATTTATTGCATTGGCAAGAGAAAGTTGTGTGAGTGTTTCACACCATATTTTTTTATTATTGTTACTGAGATGAGAGAAAAAGATATAAATATTTGTTTACATCCATGAAATGAATTTGAACAGGTCAAGTGCAAGGTGAAATAAAAGCATCGACCACACAGTAATTTAAGATAATGATATCTTAATGACTAGGAAAGAATATTCCACAGAGAATTGAGGAAAACAAAAAATGAACTACATCCAAGTTCATGTTTTATAATAGCCAAAAGTGGGGGAATACCGCGCGCGCACATTTAAATTGTTTTTAAATAATTCAAAGTCTTCTGTTAAGGCGAGCAGACCGATTTTAATAAAAAAAATCTGGTGTGAAACACTCACACAACTTTCTCTTGCCAATGCAAATAATTAACAATAAACCTAACAATAGTAATAAAACATTAGAAATAAACTAAAAACTAACCTCAAAAACATATCCTTATTTTAATCATGAGTGAAAGACGCAAAATGAAAATCGACCTGTTTGGCTTAAAAATACAGAAAATCACTCTTTCACGCTAAACTAGGCTCTGTAGAGAAAAAAGCTTTTAATAAAAGTTGTAGATCTTTTAATTTCGTATAAATTTCATTAAATACACTTTTGTCGTAAAATGCATACCAAGGCCGAAATCTTAAAAAAATCAATTTTTCACACAATTTCGTGAGAAAAAAAACAGAAAATCGCAAATTACCGCTAAACTAAGCGTTATACAAAAAATTGTTTGAAATAAAAGTTGTAGAATTTTACATTCTCTACAACTTTTTATTATACAACGTTTTGCGCTAAAATGCATATTAAAGCCGCAATCTTAAAAAGAAAATGTTTTTACGTAAAAACAGCCTCAAGCAGAATTTCAGCAAACATGGCGCCTACCCTATATTGTAGAGCATAAAAAATGTAGTAAACCAGGCGATTTTAAAAAATCGTAGGACTAGTTTTTGAGAAAATCGCAAAATAGTGAAAAATTATACGAATAAACTACTACTTCCGGTTGACCGATTTTGATGAAAATGTTCGTGTCGGGTCCGGTAGTGATATGTAACTTAAGTTTCAAGTTTTAAGTTCGTACGATGTTCCGTTCTTGAGATATTCTGTTCACACACACACACACACACACACACACACACACACACACACACACACACACACACACACACACACACACACACACACACACACACACACACACACACACACACACACACACACAGACACACACACACACACACAGACCAATCGCTAAAAACATGTTTTTTAGGTTCAGGGGGGTCTGAAAACGTATAGATCCGGTGAAAACTTGATTTCTTAAAATCGACATGAAAACAATACTTTCCTTCCTATATATTCATATAGGCAAGAGAAAGTAATAAGAAAAAAAGTTCATATAAACATATGCCTGAAAACGCTTAGTTAGCGAGTTACAGCTAGCGAAACATTTCACCAAGAACTCTGTACCCTCGGTGAAGTAAGGCCGTATAAAAATGATAAAAGTAGTTACAAAGATACAAATACGATTGTTTCTTATGTTTTTTAATCTGAAAAATTGAATTAAATTGGTTCCAGAGCTGTAAATGCAATACTTCAGAGATATTTTACATAAAACACAAGAATTGGTGCAAAGAAATAACACATTTTTGTGTTTAACGTAAGATTACTTCCATAAATGGTAAATGAAAGTGTATTTTTTATTAAATAAATTTGTAGAAAATTTAATTCTGAAAAGAGTCATGTGAATTACTCAGGAAGAAAATGAATAATAGATATTGAAATTTCTCTTTAATTAAAATCGAAACAGACGCACATAAAAAGCACATTCTTAACTGCATAAAATATTAGGTTGGGAGTAACAGCTGATCATTATCAGCTGTTACTCCCAACCTACATATTAGTTAATATTTTATGCAGTACTCGTAGAGCATTTTTCTTTACAGAACCTAGTTTAGCGTGAAGAGTGGTTCCGTATTTTTAAGCCAAACTGAGGTTGATTTTCATTTTGCGTCTTTCACTTATGATTAAAATTAGGTTATGTTTATTGAGGTTAGTTTTTTTGTTTATTTCTAATGTTTTATTACTAATGTTAGGTTATAATGGTCATTATTTGCATGGGCAAGTGAAAGTTGTGTGAGTGTTTCACCCCAGATGTTTGTATAAAGCTGAGAGTAAATGTTTAATTAAAATTCAAAACTAAAGTAATATTTTTGTAAATGTAATAAAATAAGGTTACTTTTGGTTTCAAATTAAAATCGATGTTCAAATGTTTTATGTGTAGCAGATAGCGTTTAGTTTTTTAGTTTAAAAATTTTGATTTTTACTTTCTCTTGCCTAGATGAATATATAGGAAGGAAAGTATTGTTTTCATATCGATTTTTAAAAATCGAATTTTCACCTGATCTACACTTTTTCAGACCCCCTGAACTCCAAAGAAACATGTTTTTAGCGATTGGTCTGTGTGTGTGTGTGTGCGTGTGTGTTGTGTGTGTGTGTGTGTGTGTGTGTATGTATGTATGTAAAAAGAATATCTCAAGAACGGGACATCGTACGACCTGGAAACTTGAAACTTAAGTTAAATACCACTAGAGGACCCGACAGAAACATTTTCATCAAAATCGGTCAACTGGAAGTAGTAGTTTATTCGTGTAATTTTTCACTTTTTTACGATTTTCTCAAAAACGGTTCCTACGATTTTTTTAAAAATCGCCTCATTTACAAATTTTTTATGCTCTACAAGAAAGGGTAGGCGCCATTTCTGCTGAAATTTTAGGGGATGTTGTTTTCTTGTAAAAAAATTGTTTTTTTTTTAAGATAGCGTCTTTAATATGAATTAAGCGCAAAAATGTATAAAATAAAAGTTGTAGAGAATTTAAAATCCTTCAACTTTTATTTCAAACAGTTTTTGGTATAAATCTTACTTTAGCGGTAATTAGCAATTTTCTGTTTTTCTCTCACGGAAACGTGTTAAGTTTTTCGAAGCTAGTTTTTTGTTTATTTCTAATGTTTCATTACTAATGTTTGGTTATATTGTTCATTATTTGCATTGGTAAGAGAAAGTCGTGTGAGTATTTTACACTAGATTTTTCAATATATCATCATAATCCACCAGTCTACATTAGCAAAAATTGCAAAACAGGCAGACGTAAAACAAAACAAAAAAGTGACTAAAATCATAAAATTCATTTTATTTTTTAAAATTTTATTTGAAGTTTATTACAGTCCATTAAATTAATTTAAACAAATTTTTACTCACTCTTGCTCTATAGGAAAGAAAATATTGTTTTTTGTCGACTTTTTGAAATTGAGTTTTGACCGGATGTGCAAGTTTTCAGAATCCCTGAATCCAAAAAACATATTTTTAGCGATTGGTCTGTGTGTGTGTGTGTGTGTGTGTGTGTGCGCGCGCGCGTGTGTGAACAGAATATCTCAAGAACGAAACATCGTACGAACTTGAAACTTAAAACTTAGTTAGATCCCACTAAAGGACCCGACACGAACATTTTAATAAAAATCCGCCAACCGGAAGTAGTAGTTTATTCGTGTAATTTTTCACTTTTTTGCGATTTTCTCAAAAACGGTTCCTACGATTTTTAAAAAAAATCGCCTCATTAACTGCATATTTTATGATCGGGTAAACGCTATGTCTGCTGAAATTTTTGGGGAGGCTTTGTTCTTGTTAAGAAAAAGGTTTTTTTTAAGATTGCGGCCTTAATATGCATTTTAGGGCAAAAATGTAGCTACATAATCAAGGTTGTAGAATATTTCAAACGTACAACTTTATTTGTATTGTTCATTTTTTTTGTATAACGCTTAGTTTAGTGGTAATTAGTGATTTTCTGGTTTTTTCATAAATATCTGTAAAAAAATTGAATTTTTTAAAGATATCGGCCTTAGTATGCATTTACAACAAAAGTGTATAAATCAAATTTTTAGAAAATTATAAGATTTACAACTTTTTTTTTAACCATTTTCCCTATAGACTACAGTTTAGCGTCAAAGATTGATTTTCCATATTTAGCTTAATAATATAATTAAGCTAAACTAAGGTTGATTTTATTTTGCATCATTCTCTCATAATTAAAATTAGGTTATGTTTTTCAATTTTTTTGTTTATTTGAAGTTGCATCAACAGCTTGATAATTAGCGACTACGATGGGTCAAGAAACTTTAATGATGGGTATTGGCACGTAATAATTTCCAGACCCTAGCCGGGAATCGAACCCGGGACCACCGCTTAGTAGGATAGCGCGCTATCCTCTACGTCACGGAGGCGGCCATTTTAGATTTTACGTTGTTTACTAACGATATGGGTGGGTGGGGGTGCTAGGAACTAAAGTCCAGCCTTTCTTAGTTTGCTTCTAATGTAAACAAATAATGACGTCACTGAGCATGCGCATTATATAAAAATGAGTACACGCTGATTAAAAAGTAACAACAAAATACTTTCAAAAGTATTTTTATAAATTAAATTGTAAGGCTACATAATATCATGACTGACTGATGTTTTAAGTACTTTAAGTACTTATATAATTTAAAACATAGTTAACTTAATAGGAGTAGGACATGCATAAAGTGGCGGACCCTAGGGTGCACCCTGTAGTAGTAGGTGGGTGGCTTTGGTTAGTTGACATGACAGACACTAGGAGGAGGAGGAGGAGGAGGAGGAGGAGGAGGAGCAAATTAAGGACGACGGCTGAACTTTAGTAAATAAGTTGTACAATATCCTTCACTCGACGTAAAATAAAGAAAAATATTAATTAATAATGCACAAGACTGACTATTTTTATTAGTCTTGTACATGCGCCAATAAAACAGACTGATAATTTGCAAGGAATATAAGGAAAAATTGCGATATTATTTTGCAAAACTGTTAAAATTAATAATATCTTTGCTTTGTTGTACGTAATGTTCAACTGTCTAATCGGTTTAAAGTGATGAAATAAATGATGTATTAATAATGAATTATATTTTTATTGCACAGTTATTTACAGAAATTGTCTTCCCTCGGTTTTGTTTTTAACTTCTTTTTCTTTAATATGTCAATCCTCTGGTAAACTCGCGTGGCTGGTATTCGACTGCAGGTGTCCCAGTTTGATAGTAACTTGATAAATCTATTTTTACTTTCTCTTGCCTATATGAATATATAGAAAGGAAAGTATTGTTTTCATGTCGATTTTAAGAAATCGAGTTTTCACCGGATCTATACGTTTTCAGACCCCCTGAACCCAAAAAACATGTTTTTAGCGATTGGTCTGTGTGTGTGTGTGTGTGTGTGTGTGTGTGTGTGTGTGTGTGTGTGTGTGTGTGTGTGAACAGAATATCTCAAGAACGGAACGTCGTACGAACTTGAAACTTAAGTTACATACCACTACCGGACCCGACACGAACATTTTCATCAAAATCGGTCAACCAGAAGTAGTAGTTTATTCGTATAATTTTTCACTTTTTTGCGATTTTCTCAAAAACTGGTCCTACGATTTTTTTTTAAATCGCCTGGTTTACTACATTTTTTATGCTCTACAAGATAGGGTAGGCGCCATGTTTGCTGAAATTCTGCGTGAGGCTGTTTTTACGTAAAAACATTTTCTTTTTAAGATTGAGGCTTTAATATGCATTTAAGCGCAAAACGTTATATAATAAAAGTTGTAGAGAATGTAAAATTCTACAACTTTTATTTCAAACATTTTTTTGTAAAACGCTTAGTTTAGCAGTAATTAGCAATTTTCTGTTTTTTTCTCACGAAAACGTGTGAAAAATCGATTTTTTAAAGATTTCGGCCTTAGAATGCATTTTACGACAAAAGTGTATATAATAAAATTTATAGGAAATTAAAAGACCTACAACTTTTATTTAAAGCATTTTTCTCTACAGAGCCTAGTTGAGCGTGAAAGATTGATTGTCCGTATTTTTAGGGAAACTGAGGTTGATTTTCATTTTGCGTCTTTCACTCATGATTAAAATAAGGTTATGTTTTTGAGGTTAGTTTTGTTGTTCATTTTTAATGTTTTATTACTAATGTTAGGTTTATTGTTAATTATTTGCATTGGCAAGAGAAAGTTGTGTGAGTGTTTCACACCAGATTTTTTCATTTTGTATAGTTTGTGAAGTCCGTCGCTCGCCTTAAGAGTTTCGTTCTAT
>JAQMRL010000009.1:56293561-56416426 GCA_035578175.1 Catonia carolina | reverse complement strand
CACATATCAGAGTGCGTACAACTTTCTCTTGCCAATGAAAATAATTAATAATAAACCTAACATTAGTATTAAAACATTAGAAATGAACAAAAACTAACCCTCAAAAACATAACCTTATTTTAATCATGAGTGTATGACGCAAAATGACAATCGAACTCAGTTTGGCTTAAAAATACGGAAAATCACGCTTTCACGCTAAACTAGGCTCTGTAGAGAAAAATGCTCTAAACAAAAGTTGTAGATCTTTTAATTTTCTATAAATTTAATTCTATACACTTTTGTCGTAAAATGCATACTAAGACCGAAATGTTAAAAAAATCGATTTTTCTCACGTTTTCGTGAGAAAGAAAACAGAAAATCGCAAATTACCGCTAAACTAAGCGTTATACAAAAAAGTTTGAAACAGAAGTTGTAGGTTTTTAAATTCTCTACAACTTTATTATATAAGTTTTTGCGCTAAAATTTGTATTAAAGCCGTAATCTTAAAAAAACAACGTTTTTACGGTGAAAACAGCCTCACCGAGAATTCAGCAAACATGGCGCCTACCCTATCTTGTAGAGAATAAAAAATTGAGTAAAATAGGCGATTTAAAAAAAAATCGTAGGACCAGTTTTTGAGAAAATCGCAAAAAACTGAAAAATTATACGAATAAACTACTACTTCCGGTTGACCGATTTTGATGAAAATGTTCGTGTCGCGTCCGGTAGTGGTATGTAACTTAAGTTTCAAGTTTCAAGTTCGTACAATGTTCCGTTCTTGAGATATTCTGTTCACACACAGACACACACACACACACAGACACACACACAGACCAATCGCTAAAAACATGTTTTTTGGGTTGAGGGGGTCTGAAAACGTATAGATCCGGTGGAAACTCGATTTCGAAAAATCGACATGAAACAATACTTTCCTTCCTATATATTCCATATAGGCAAGAGAAAGTAAAAAGAACATTTGTTGTAACTCGAATGGATCGCGCTAAGTTCAATCACAAATAACATTTATGTTTTGACGTGCTGTACGGTTCCATGGGATAGAGTATAATACTTTTCCACTAAGTAACGACGGCAATGGTAAACCACGTGACTCCTCTTTTTACTTTTTTACTATTTACTTTTTTCGTCTAATCACCTAAACAACCCAGATCCCAAACGAACTTAGGCGTAGTGCTACAATACAAATCTATGCTAATATTATAAACACAGAACGTGTTTTTTTTTTTGAGCAGGCTCATATCCGAAACTAGTGAACGGATTTTCATGAAATTTTGACAGAATATTCGTATTTATATTCACAGCAACATTTTCTTTTTAAATTTTCAAAAATGATAACCTTAAGGGCCCTAATTAAAATTTTTTATAAAAGTGTGTGTGTGTGTGTGTGTGCGCGCGCGCGTGTGTGCATGTATTGCTGTTGAAGTAGACGAAGGGATTACATGATGGTGAGATACGTACGCAGGGTAAATTATTATAAAAACGTTTTGTGTGTACGTTGGAGTAAACAGTAAATCTAGCAGCTACACAATCTCTGTTACAAATTTATTTTTTAAAAAATCTGGTGTGAAACTACTCTCACACGACTTTCTCTTGCCAATGCAAATAATTAATAATATAACCTAACATTAGTAATAAAATAGACTATTAGAAAATAAACAAAAAACTAACCTCAAAAACATAACCTATTTTAATCATGAGTGAAAGACGCAAAATGAAAATCGAACTCAGTTTGGCTTAAAATACGGAAAATCACTCTTTCACTCTAAACTAGGCTCTGTAGAGAAAAATGCTCTAAACAAAAGTTGTGGTTCTTTTAATTTTCTGTAAATTTGATTTCTATACACTTTTGTCATAAAATGCAAACTAAGGCCGAAATCTTTTAAAAAATCGATTTTTCACAAGTTTTCGTGAGAAAAAAAACAGAAAATCGCTAATTTCCACTAAACTAAGCGTTATAAAAAAAAATGTTTGAATTAAAGTTGTAGGATTTTAAATTCTCTAGAACTTTAATTTTATACATTTTTGCGCTAAAATGCAAATTAAAGCCGCAATCTTAAAAAAACTATTTTTTAACGAGAAAAACAACCTTTCAAGAATTTCAGCAGACATGGCGCCTACCCTATCTTGTAAAGCATCAAAAATTTAGTAATTGAAGTGATTTGAAAAAAAAAATCATAGGAGCCATTTTTTGAGAAAATTGGAAAAATTTTAAAATGACACGAAATAAACTACTACTTTTGGGTTGACCGATTTGATGAAAATGTTTCGTGTCGGTCCGGTAATGGTGTCTAACTTCAGTTTCAAGTTCGTACGATGTTCCCGTTCTTGAGATATTCTGTCCACACACAGACCAATCGCTAAAAATATGTTTTTTGGGTTCAAGGGGTCTGAAAAAACGTGTAGATCCGGTGAAAATCGACATGAGAACAACACTTTCCTTCCTACATATTCATACAGGGTGATTCACAAAGATATGCAGAAACTTTGGGAGCCCATTTTACATGTAAAAATAATGAAAAAAGTTTACATAAACATGGGTCCGGAAATGTTTCATTTCCGAGTTCCGGCTAGCGAAAGTTTCGCCCGGGTTTCAGCTCACTCAGGTGAAATGAGGTGTTCCTGAAACTCTGGTAAGGTAGATTAAGGGGCGAATTCCCATCATTTCTTATGGTTTTTGATTTGATAAATTGAATAAAACAGGTCTCAGAACTGTAAGTTGAATATTTTTTAAGAAAACCAGTGTCAAATGCAAAAAAATGGAGAGAAAAACACATTTTTTCATCTTTGGGCAAGAATAACTTTGTTATTTCACCAAAAAACCGTTAAATTTTTTGAAAAAAACATGTTTGAAAATTTTATTCTGAACAAACCGGTGTAAATAAAGTACACAGAAAGCAAATAGATGTTTGATTAAATGAATTTTTATTAATAACAGTAGAATTAAAATTAACCGTAAAAACAAAGATGAAAAATTGTGTTTTTTAACACCATTTTTTTGCATTCTGTTTGTCAACATTTGTCAACACTGGTTTTCTCAAAAACTATTTAACTTGCAGTTCTGGGACCTGTTTTATTCAATTTATCAGGTCAAAAACCATAAGAAATGATGGAATTCGTCTCTTAATCTACCTTACCAGAATTTCAAAAAGACTTCATTTCACCTGGTGAGCTGAAATCCGGGCGAAATCTTTCGCTAGCCGTAACTCGGAAACGAAGAATTTCCGGACCCATGTTTATATAAACTTTTTTCATTATTTTTACATGTAAAATGAGCTCCCAAAGTTTCTGCATATCTTCGTGAATCATCTTATAGGCCTATAGAGGAAGAGAAAGTAAAAAGTTGTACTTCTTCAACATTAACCATAAAGGTAATGCGGTCACCCATTCACTTATTGAAGTGACAATGTCTCTAATTGAATAGAAACAACTTTGTCAATTCCAAGATGTGCCAATTACAAAACGAATAAATTGACACAAATTCATTTGGGTAAAGATCGCAAACAGTGTTTGCACAGTAATAATATAACTTCCACCTCACATTTAGTTGTAATTGTTTTATTGGGGTGTTAAACAACCCTTTAATTGATTTCCCATCAATTTACGGGGTAAATTAGTGCAAGTTCAATGAAAATAACTTCAACACAAGTTCTGTATCTTGTCTACTTCATAAGTCTATTAACATTTAAACCCGCACGCTTCATAGAGGTTAATTAAATAACTTAATTTATTGGTTTTCCCGATTCATTGATTTTTAACTATTAATACTTAAAAGAAAAGAAAAGGCATTCTAAATAATTAAATAAAATTAAATATTGGAAATTAAAAAAATTTGGCGTTAAACATTCACACGACTTTCTCTTGCCAATGCAAATAATGAACATTATAACCTAATATTAGTAATAAAACATTAGAAAAAAAACAATTAAACTAACTTCAAAAAACCATTACCTTATTTTAATCATGAATGAAAGACGCAAAATGAAAATCAACCTCAGTTTGGCTTAAAAATACGGAAAATCACTATTTCACGCTTTACCTAGGCTCTGTAGAGAAACATTCT
Organism: Catonia carolina; assembly: GCA_035578175.1. Classification (NCBI taxonomy): domain Eukaryota; kingdom Metazoa; phylum Arthropoda; class Insecta; order Hemiptera; family Achilidae; genus Catonia; species Catonia carolina. Next base: position 56,412,369 of record JAQMRL010000009.1, on the reverse strand, counting down.
TATACTCGTAAATTAAAGTTGTAAATTATTTAATTTACAATAAATTTTATTATGTAGGCCCTACAATTTTGTCGTTAAATGGACACTATGGTCGAAATCTTAAAAAATCCATTTTTTTACAGATTTTCATTTAAAAAAAAACGAAAATAACTAATTACCGCTAAACAAAGCGTTGTTGTTGTTTAGGTCATCAGCCAAAAGGCTGGTTTGAACCTGTAGAGGTTTTTACCAAGTAAAAACGAGGAGTGAGTGGTTTACCATTGCCTTCCTCACTGTGTGGAAAAGTATTCTTATCAGCATGCCGGGCCCTCTGAAAAGCACACATTTTCCACTCTGCAAATGACACCTTCACTTCATTCACCACAGGGTCTGGCTGTATAATGGAGGACATATTGAACATTTATGATAGATTTTCATAAATTTATGTCTTTTGGTGAGTAATTTTAGTATGTAATTTGTTGGTGTTAAGCCATTCTTCTTAATAAATAATCTATATAAAATCGGGTCATTCTTTTCGGTACACATGGTATTATTCAAGATTCAAGGGCAATCAAATACTTTGCTATTTTCTTAAGTAGTTTTCACTTATTCTATAATTATAACTATAACTATTACCTTGTCAGAGAAAGAAAAGGAGTCATTTTCCTTAAAAGGATTAGTATTTGGAATCATTTTTAATAATGATTTCTTTTTATTCATCTACCCATTTTTAATGGTAAGCACAATTTGGGTACTTGTTTATTTTTTTGGTTAACCGAATGCTGGAATTTCTTTACTGAGATATGTAATTAATTTCGTAATTTTGGATGCAACCGTCTTGCGTTTGCAGGTTTTCTTTACTATTTTCCTTGTTGAAAATCTTGTAAAAAAAATAATCTTATAGTAACGGGTGATTCAAAAAGAGCACCGGTTTTTAAACGGCTGGTAAATTTTTGTTTTTAAATTTCGATTCAGTTGTAGTTTCTCTTGTTTGCAGTGTAGTATTCTCGCAGTCTGTGTCTAACCATGGGGAAGTTTACTATTGCACAACGAGTGTTAATCGTCAAAACATTTTACCAGAGTGGAGAGAGTTATGCGGCTACTGTCAGGCGACTTCGCGGTACTCTAGGACGTAATGAAGCACCGAATGAATCAACAGTTCGCAGGCTCATGAAAAAGTTTTTTGAGACGGTTCAACAGTCGACCTTAAAAGTTCTGGACGTCGTCGTTCTGGCCGAACTGAGCAGAACGTTGCGTTGGTTCGTGACAGCATGGCTGTTAGCCCAGCAAAATCAATACGTCGCCGTTCTCAACGATTGGGTTTACGATGTTCTTCTGTACGGAGAATTCTTCGGTACGATCTCCAATATCACCCGAATAAAATTCAGTTGCTGCACGAGAAACAATGTTGTTGCTCCGTGAACGGTTCCAGGATCGCATAATTTCTCGTAATTCCGACCATCAATGGCCACCAAGGTCGTGTGACTTGACGCCTTGTGACTTTCATCTTTGGGGTCATCTGAAGTCATTGGTGTATGCCAATAAACCCCGAAACATCAATGACTTGAAGGAGAAAATTCGACGGGTTATCGGGCAAATGGAAATCGAAACTTGTCGTGCAGTAATATCCAATTTCATGGACAGAGTTGATGCGTGCCAGCGCAGTAGAGGAGGGACACATGCATGACATCATTTTTCATACATAAAATCGGAAGGTAAGATGAACTTGTTGATGTATTTATTTTCAGTTTTTCAATAAAATAAATCTCTTAATTTGATATATCAAAACCGGCGCTCTTTTGAATCACCCTATATATAATCTTTTGTTTTAAAATGCATATCAAGGTTGCAATCCTAAAAAACCATTTTATTTTTTGCGAGCCAACAGCCTTAACAAGAATTTCAGCAGATATGGCGCCTACCCTATCTTGTAGAGCATAAAAAATATAGTAATTGAGGCGATTACAAAAAAAACCGTTATTGAGAAAATCGCAAAAACCTGAAAAATGACACGAATAAACTAGGCCTACTACTTGTGGTTGATCTAATTTTATGAAAATGTTCGTGGTCGGGTCCTTTAGTAGTACCCAACTTAAGTTTTAAGTTTCCAAGTTTTTACAATTTTCCCTTCTAAAGAAATTTTGTTCACACACAGACCAATCACTAAAAACATGTTTTTTTGGGTTCAGGGGTATGAAAACGTGTATGTTTATATCGGGTGAAAACTCAGTTCGAAAAATCGAAATGAGAACAATACTTTCCTTCCTATATAATGAATATTCATACAGTTCAAAAGGAAGTAAAAATTAAGTAGTATAAATGAAGCGATTTATAAAAAAACACTTTCGAGCCGTTTTTGAGAAAAACGCAAAAAAAGGGAAAATTACGTAAAGAAACTACTATTTTAGGTCGACCGATTTTGATAAAAATATCTATATCAGGTCCTCTAGTGGTACTTAAGTTCCAAATTTTAACTTAGTACGATATGCCGTTTCTTAAAACTCTTTGTTTTAAAAGATATTTTTTTGGGTTCAAAGGCCCTTAAATGTGTGTTTCCGCTTAAAACTCGATATGAAAACAGTACCTAATTTTCTTTCCCTACATATTTATATAGAGCAAGAAAAGTAAAAGTGTTGTTGTTTAGGTGACCAGGTGAAAGGCTGGTTTGAACCTTTTGAGGTTTAACTAAGTAAAATGAAGAGTGAGGTGGTTTACTATTGCCACAACTCACTGAGTGGAAAAGTACGCTTATCAACATGCCAGGCCCTCTGAAAGCACAAATTTTTCACCCTGCAAATGACACCTTCACTTCATTCACTACAGGAACTGGCTGTATAATGAAATTCATTACTTTCAGAGGAGATAACTCTGATAAGTGTCTTTACACCTCTACCTCTTCTGTTCTTAAACGATTCAGTCATTTAATTGGCTGACCATGTGATAAGAAACACAACATATTTATTTTAGCCCTGCAACTAACAGATTGAGTGTAAATAATTTGACACTTCACCTGTCTGTTATGGGCAGATTGCAGTTGATGCGACGTTAAAAAAAAAGAAAAAAAACATTCGCAAGAAAATCGTTGAGGCATGCCATCATTCCATTTCCTTCCATAGCTGTCCAATACACGATGATTATTTTGTTTTTGTAATATGGGTCATATAACTTAATGGGCAATACGAATACAAAGCTATCTGAAAATTATGTCCATAACGATATTGGTAACTGTTTACTCTACGGTGGTTTAGTTCTCCTTTGGGAATATTTGCCGACCGCGCTTCATTCGAAAAACCATTCACCAATATCATTATTTTTTACAACACACATCTACTCTTGAAAAGTGTGCGAATAACTCGATTATTCTGCCATTTCTTCTTACAAGTCTATCAACCGTAAAACAAACTATCTAGTGTGAAACACTCACACAAATTTCTCATGCCAATGCATATTGTGCATAATAAAAACTAACATTAGTAATAAAACATTACAAATAAACAAAAACTAACCTCAATAAACATAACCTTATTTTAATCATGAGTGAAAGACGTTAAGTGAAAATCAACCTCAGTTTGGCTTAAAAATACGGAAAATCAGTCTTTCACGCTAAACTAAGCTCTGTAGAGAAAAATGCTCTAAATAAAAGCTGTAGATCTTTTTAATTTTCTATAAATTTGATTATATACACTTTTGTCGTTAAATGCATACTAAAGCCGAAATCTTAAAAAAATCGATTTTTCACACGTTTTCGTGAGAAAAAAAATTGATAATTACCGCTAAACTAAGCGTTATACAAAAAAATGTTACGATTAAAAGTTTTACGATTTCAAATTCTCTACAACTTTTATTATAGGCCTATACATTTTTTTTTTTAGTTACAATGCATATTAAAGCCGCAATTTTAAAAAAACAAATTTTTTACGTGAAAACAGCCTGACCAAGAATTTCAGCAAACATGCCGCCTACCCTATCTTGTAGAGCATAAAAATTGTAATAAATAAGGCGATTTTTAAAAAAAATCTTAGGACCCGTTTTTGAGAAAATCGCAAAAAGTGAAAAATTACACGACTAAACTACTATTTCCGGTTGACCGATTTTGATGAAAATGTTCGTGTCGGGTCCGGTAGCGGATATGTAACTTAAGTTTCAAGTTTCAAGTTCGTACGATGTTCCGTTCTTGAGATATTTTGCATACACACGCACGCACGCACGCACACACACACACACACACACACACACACACACACACGCACGCACGCACACAAACACACACACACAGACCAATCGCTAAAAACATGTTTTTTGGGTTCAGGGGGTATGAAAACGTATAGATCCGGTGAAAACTCGATTTCGAAAAATCGACATGAAAACAATACTTTCCTTCCTATATATTCATATAGGCAAGAGAAAGTAAAAATATTTATTAATATTTTTCAAGTTGATCTAAACGTAATATTATGCTTTTTCACGATACCATACTTTTTGTAAATAGTACATTAAAATATGTGAAGAAAAATATCAAAATTTATTAGGAAAACAGAAATGAAATTATATTACAATTTTTTAAGCATGTACTATAAAAATGACAGATTTTCTCTGAAGAAGTTATTAATAATTATTAAATTATTTAATAATAATTAATTTAATTAGTTTAAATTAATTTAATGATAATTTATTTTACTTTCTCTTGCCTATATGAATATATAGGAAGGAAAGTATTGTTTTCATGTCGATTTTTCGAAATCGAGTTTTCACCGGATCTATACGTTTTCAGGACCCCTGAACCCAAAAAAACATGTTTTAGCGATTGGTCTGTGTGTGTGTCTGTGCTGTGTGTGTGTGTGTGTGTGTGTGTGTGTGTGTGTGTGTGTGTGTGTGTGTGTGTGTCTGTGTCCTGGTGTGTCTGTGTGTCGGTGTGTGTGAACAGAATATCTCAAGAACGGAACGTCGTACGAACTTGAAACTTGAAACTTAAGTTACATACCACTATCGGACGCGACACGAACATTTTCATCAAATCGGTCAACCGGAAGTAGTAGTTTACTCGTATAATTTTTCAGTTTTTTTGCGATTTTCTCAAAAACTGGTCCTACAATTTTTTTCAAAATCGCCTATTTTACTCAATTTTTTATTCTCTACAAGATAGGGTAGGCGCCATGTTTGCTGAAATTCTCGGTGAGGCTGTTTTCATGTAAAAACGTTGTTTTTTTTAGATTACGGCTTTAATATAAATTTTTAGCGCAAAAACTTATATAATAAAAGTTGTAGAGAATTAAAAACCTACAATTTCTGTTTCAAACATTTTTTCGTATGACGCTTAGTTTAGCAGTAATTAGCGATTTTCTGATTTTTTCTCACGAAAACGTGAGAAAAATCGATTTTTTTAACATTTCGGTCTTAGTATGCATTTTACGACAAAAGTGTATATAATTAAATTTATAGAAAATTAAAAGATCTACAACTTTTGTTTAGAGCATTTTTCTCTTCAGAGCCTAGTTTAGCGTGAAAGCGTGATTTTCCGTATTTTTAAGCCAAACTGAGTTCGATTGTCATTTTGCGTCATTCACTCGTGATTAAAATAAGGTTATGTTTTTGAGGTTAGTTTTTGTTCACTTCTAATGTTTTAATACTAATGTTAGGTTTATTGTTTAATTATTTGCATTGGCAAGAGAAAGTTGTGTGAGTGTTTCACACCAGATTTTTTTTATGATGTCATGTACTCAATGCCTTTTTATTCCTTAGGAAATCCAGTAACAATTATTGAGAAAAAACAATGTTCGACTTACCTTACCTATTATTTAACTTAACTTGAACAATATTGGTATAGTGTTTTTAAAAATATTTTCCCGTTTTTATCATTAAAAATCTGGTGTGAAACCACTCACAACAACTTTCCTCATGCCAATGCAAATAATTAATAATAAACCTAACATTATTAATAAAATATTAGAAATAAACAAAAACTAACCTCAAAAACATAACCTTATTTTAATCATGAGTGAATGACGCAAAAATGACAATCGAACTAAGTTTGGCTTAAAAATACGGAAAATCACGCTTTCACGCTAAACTAGGCTCTGTAGAGAAAAATGCTCTAAACAAAAGTTGTAGATCTTTTAATTTTCTATAAATTTAATTACATACACTTTTGTCGTAAAATGCATACTAAGACCGAAATGTTAAAAAAATCGATTTTCTCACGTTTTCGTGAGAAAAAATCAGGAAAATGCTAATTAACTGCTAAACTAAGCGTGTGCACAAAAAAATGTTTGAAATAAAAGTTAGAGGTTTTTTAATTCTCTACAACTTTTATTATAAAACTTTTTACGCTAAATTGCATATTAAAGCTGTATCTTAAAAAAACTATGTTTTTACGTAAAAAACAGCCTCGCCCAGAATTTAGCAAACATGACGCCTACCCTATCTTGTAGAGAATAAAATTTAAATAAACCAGGCGATTTTTAAAAAAAATCGTAGGACCAGTTTTAAGAAAATCGCAAAAAAGTAAAAAATTATACGAATAAACTACTACTTCCGGTTGACCGATTTTGATGAAAATGTACGTGTCGGGTCAGGTAGTGGTATGTAACTTAAGTTTTAAGTTTCAAGTTCAAACGTTGTTCCGTTCTTGAGATATTCTGTTCACACACGCACACACATACATACACAACACACGCACCACGCACACGCACCACACATACACACACACACACGCACATACATACACTTACACACTCACACACACACACACACCCACACACACATACACACACACGCACACACACGCACACATACAACCAATCGCTAAAAACATGTTTTTTGGTTCAGGGGGTCTGAAAACGTGTAGATCCGGTGAAAACTCGATTTCGAATAATCGACATGAAAACAATACTTTCCTTCCTATATATTCATATAGGCAAGAGAAAGTATAAAAACTGTAAGGTTGCTTACAAAATATTCACAAAATGTAAAAAATTATGCTAAGGGTGGGGGATAAACAGAAAAGGCCCAAATAAATGCTACAGCAAACCTATATAAAAAAGTATTTCTAACAACATAAAACTAACCTGGTTTCAATACAGGTAATATTCATTATACGAAAGAAATAAAATTTCATTTCAATACACACTCTCTAAATAATAAATAAATAATTTCCATTCAATATAAACACTGGAACACTTAAATAAAACAATAACGGTACACTGGTAAAACACAAAAAGGGTCCCCCTTTACAAAACATATCAACACTAGCAAAAAATTTAACTACTGACTGAAGTAATGCGATTATGATAGATTGTTGCGTCGTAGATTGTCTTTTGTCTGAATGCGCGCGCACTCACCTGCATGCTATCTCAAAAATTATTAAAAACCGAGGGGACTCTTCTAACTATACAAACAAGAGATAAACATTTTTCAGTTTAATGAATTAAAATATTCTTCAGGGAAAATCTGTCATTTTTATAGTACTTGCTTTATTAAAAATAGTAAAATAATTTCATTTGTTTTTTCCTAATAAATTTTGATATTTTTCTTCACATATTTTAATGTAGTATTTACAAAAAGTATGGTATCGTGGAAAAATCAGTATACTACGTTTATACTTTTCTTAATAAATTTTGATATTTCTCCTGATATAGGGCCTATATATAAATTACATAATGTATTATTTACAAAGATAAATTATGGTTTATCGTGAAAAATCAATATACGCACCAGTGAATAGATACTCTCAATTTCCACTAGCCAAAAAAAATTATATTAGAAAATTATAAAAATTTGGTGTGAAAAACACACACACACAGGGAAAATCTGTCATTTTTATAGTACTTGCTTTATTAAAAATAGTAAAATAATTTCATTGCTTATTTCTAAATAAATTTTAATATTTTTCTTCACATATTTTAATGTATTATTTACAAAAAGTATGGTATCGTGAAAAATCATATACTACGTTTATACTTTTCTTAATAAATTTTGATATTTTCTTGATATATATATAAACTACATAATGGATTATTTACAAAGATAAAGTATGGTTATCGTGAATAAATCAATATACGTAAACGTACCAGTGAATAGATTACTCATAATTTCCACAAGACAAAAAAATTATATTAGACAATTATAAAAATTTTGGTGTGAAAAACACACGCAGGGAAAATCTGTCCATTTTTATAGTACATGCTTTATTATAATAAAATAATTTCATTTATTTTTTTCCTAATAAATTTTGATATTTTTCCTTCACATATTTTAATGTATTATTTACAAAAAGTATGGTATCGTGAAAAATCATATACTACGTTTCCTCTTCTTAATAAATTTTGATATTTCTCCAGATATACTGTATATATAATTATATAAATTACAAAATGTATTATTTACAAAGATAAAGTACAAAATGTATTATTTACAAAGATAAAGTATTAAATAAAATATTAGATAAAGTATATGGTTATCGTGAAAAACCAATATACGTACCAGTGAATAGATTACTCTTATTTCCACTAGCCAAAAAAAAAAAAATTATATTAGAAAATTATAAAAATTTGGTGTGAAAAACACACAAAGGGAAAATCTGTCATTTTTATAGTACATGCTTAATTAAAAATAGTAAAATAATTTCCTGCCCATAGCAGACAGGTGGAGTGTCAAATTATTTACACTCAATCTGTTAGTTGCAGGGCTAAAATAAATAGTTCTGTTTTCTTGTCACATGGTCAGCAATTAAATGACTGAATCATTTAAGAACAGAAGAGGTAGAGGTGTAAAAGACACTAATCAGAGTTATCTTCTTTGGAAAGTAATGAATTTCATTATACAGCCAGACCCTGTGGTGAATGAAGTGAAGGTGTCATTTGCAGAGTGGAAAATATGTGCTTTTCAGAGGGCCCGGCATGCTGATAAGTGAACTTTTCCATTCAGTGAGGAAGGCAATGGTAAACCACCTCACTCCTCGATTTACTTAGTAAAACCTCTACAGGTTCAAAGCCTTTCGCGTGATGACCTAAACAACAACAACAAAATAATTTCATTTCTTTTTTCCTAATAAATTTGATATTTTACTTCACATATTTTAATGTATTATTTACAAAAAGTATGGTATCGTGAAAAATCATGTACCTACGTTTTCTTTTCTTAATAAATTTTGATATTTATCTTGATATAATATAAACTACATAATGTATTAATTTACAAAGCTAAAGTATGGTTATCGTGAAAAATCAATATACGTACCAGTGAATAGATACTCATAATTTCCACTAGCCAAAAAAATTTATATATGACAATTATAAAAATTTGGTGTGAAAAACACACACAACTTTCTCTTACCAATGCAAATAATGAACAATATAATCTGATATTAGTAATAAACCATTAGAAATAAACAAAAAAAACATAACCTAATTTTAATAATGAGTGAATAACGCAAAATGAAAATCAACCGTAGTTAAGCGTAATCACTCTTTCACGCTAAAGTAGGGTCTGTAGACAAAAACGCGTATAGCAAAAGTTGTAGATCTTTTAATTTCTTATAAATTTGATTTATACACTTTTGTTGTAAAATGCTACTTTTTCAGGCTGAAATCTTTAAAAAAAATCGAATTTTTACAGATTTTCATGAAAAAAAAAATACAGGAAATCACTAATTAGGCTACGCTAAACTAAGCGTTATACATAAAAATGTTCGAAATAAATGTTATAGATTTCTAAATTGTCTACATCTTTTATTATATACCTACCACACTTTTGTGCTAAAATTCACATTAAGGTTGCAATCTTAAAAAAAAAAACAGTTTTTATTACCCTATCATGTATAGGGTAACATAAAAAAATGTAGTAAATGAGGTGATATTTTAAAAAATACCTATTTTTACTTTCTCTTGCCTATATGAATATATAGGAAGGAAAGTATTGTTTTCATGTCGATTTTTCGAAATCCAGTTTTCACCGGATCTATACGTTTTCAGACCCCCTGAACCCAAAAAAAACATGTTTTTAGCGATTGGTCCTGTGTGTGTCTGTGTGTGTGTGTATACAAAATATCTCAAAAACGGAACATCGTACGAACTTGAAACTTAAAACTTAAGTTACATACCCTTACCGGATCCGACAGGAAATTTTCATCAAAATCGGTCAACCGGAAGTAGTAGTTTATACGTGTAATTTTTTACTTTTTTCGATTTTCTCAAAAACTGTCCTACGATTTTTTTAAAAATCGCCTGGTTTACGCAATTTTTAATTCCCTACAAGATAGGGTAGGCGCCATGTTGCTGAAATTCTTGGTGAGGCTGTTTTTACGGAAACAAGTGTTTTTTTAAGATTACGGACTTATTATGTATTATAGCTCAAATATTTATATAATAAAAATGTAGAAAATTTAAAATTCTACAACTTTTATTTCAAACATTTTTTTGTATAACGCTTAGTTTAGCGGTAATTTGCGATTTTCTGTTTTTTTCTCACGAAAACGTGTGAAAAATCGATGTTTTAAAAGATTTTCCGGCCTTAGAATGCATTTTATGACAAAAATGTACATAATTAATTTTATAGGAAATTAAAAGATCTACAACTTTTATTTTAAACATTTTTCTCTACAGAGCCTAATTTAGAGAGAAAGAGTGATTTTCCGTATTTTTAAGCCAAACTGAGTTCGATTTTCGTTTTGCGTCTTTCACTCATGATTAAAATAAGGTTATGTTTATTGAGGTTAGTTTTTTCTTCATTTCTAATGTTTTATTACTAATGTTAGGTTATATTTTTAATTATTTGCATTGGCAAGAGAGTGTTGTGTGAGTGTTTCACACCAGATTTTTATATTATGTAATCAATTTAAAAAAAAATAAATATGTAACAGAAATAAAATTGTGTAGCTGCCAGATCTACTGTATACTCCAACGTACACACACACACACACGCACACGACGTTTAGATAATTTCCCCCGCGTACGTCTCTCACCTTCATCAAACCCCTTCATTTACTTCAACAGCAATACATATTCACATGTACACACACACACACACACACACACACACACACACACACACACACACACACACACACCACACCACGCCCACATATAAAAATCTTCATTAGGGCCTTAAGGTTGTAATTTTTTTAAATTTAAAAGAAAATGTGGCTGTGAATATAAATACATTATATAGTGTCAAAATTCATAAAAATCCGTTCAGTAGTTTTGGTGATTAGCCTGCATAAAAAAACACGCTTTGTCTTCTTTTTTTTACTTTGCTAATGTAAGCCTAATGCTAGCAAGACTGAGGTTTCTTGCTTTCCACCTTAACAACAAACTTGCCAAGAGAGAGCTCAAAATCCAGTTCGAGAACAAATTGCTTCTTCACAATAGTACCCCCAAAATATCTAGGCATAACACTTGATAGAACTCTTTCTTTCAAACATCATCTATCAAGAATAGCAGAGAAATTGAAAGCAAGAAATAATATTATACAACGCACTCTGATATGTGTTGGGGAGCTTCAGCCTCAACTCTTCGCTCAACAGCTCTGAGCCTTGTGTTCTCAGCTGCTGAAAACTGTGCACCTGTCTGGCTAAACAGCTCTCACACTCATAGAGTAGACGCCCAACTCAACAATACCATGAGAATGATCACTGGCGCTATCAGATCAACACCTACCGAATGGCTTCCAGTATTGAGCCACATACCACCCCCAAACCTGCGCCGCAAGAATGCCCTCATTAGAGAGTATGATAAAATTGTCGACAATCAAGACATGAGAATTCATGAGGATATTGAAAACGCAAATAAAACTCGTCTGCGATCAAGAAGGCCACCTAAAAAAAACTGCAATTACTGCCAAAGGGGAAGCATTTAACATACCCAGTGCATGGCAGCATGAATGGGCATCAAAGCAGCAAGAACAAATCCCATGGTTTTCACAAAAACCACCAGGTTTTGGACTACCTCGTAGAAAATGGTCAGCTCTAAATAGAATAAGAACAAAACACGGTAGGTGTGCTGATTTATTGTTTAAATGGGGCAAAATACCATCGCCTTTATGTGAGTGTGGTCAAAGACAAACTATTGATCACATAGTGGAAGAGTGCAGAATGACTGCCTTTAGAGGAGGAGGGACAAGAGCGGATTTCCTGATGGCAACTCCAGAATCAATAGCCTACTTGGACAGACTGGATGTCTGTATATAGACTTCAGCATGTTTTTATAATTACGTACTGTATGTACATATTTTTCATGTTTTTTTTATGACTATTTGTTTCCCAAACAATCATTAATGTTATTTCCCATCCTTATAGACAGAGGGTCATATTTGATCCCAATATATAACAATTATGATGCTGATTTTTAAATGTCTTAAAAAGCCATACGCTAAATAAATACTTTTAAGACCACACTGGATCACTTTAAGTTAGTTTAACATTTATTTAGTCTTACGTTGTTTTCTCTTCTCCCTTTAGGCCCTCATTCTAAGCGATCGGGCCAGTCTCACGTCATCTGACACGACACTCGTTTTATATTGTTTAGTTGGAGGAGATGCAAATTTAAAGCTTTTAATGATGTTTAATTTTTTGGATTTATTTTGGAGGTCTTCAATTTTTAATCCCATCTCCTCCAGATCTTCATTTATTTCTCTCATCCATACCGGTTTGAGAGGGAGTCCACAACAGAAATTCAATATCTGTTTGACATATCTATTTTCTGGATATCTCAATATGTGACCGAGGTATGATATTCTCTTTTTCCTCATCGTCTCAGTTACTGGATCAATAGTTTTGTAAACTTCACTATCGGGCAAAAGTCTCCAGTGTCCTTCCACTTTGTTTCTCTTGCCTATGCAGGTTCTCACTATTTCTCTTTCCTTTTTGATAACTCTGTCAGTGTTAATCTTGGATTTTATTTTAAACAGGGTCTCACTGCAATAGGTAATTTTGGGTTGGACAACTGGCTCTTTTGAAATAAATCAATTTTCACGCTTTGTCTTTATAATATTAGTATAAATAAATTACGAAAATTAAAACGAGTAAAATATAGGTGATTCAAAAAGAGCGCCGGTTTTGATATATCAAATTAAGAGATTTATTTTATTGAAAAACTGAAAATAAATACATCAACAAGTTCATCTTACCTTCCGATTTCATGTATGAAAAATGATGTCATGCATGTGTCCTCCTCTACTGCGCTGGCACGCATCAACTCTGTCCATGAAATTGGATATTACTGCACGACAAGTTTCGACTTCCATTTGCCCGTTAACCCGTCGAATTTCCTCCTTCAAGTCATTGATGTTTCGGGGTTTATTGGCATACACCAATGACTTCAGATGACCCCAAAGATGAAAGTCACAAGGCGTCGAGTCACACGACCTTGGTGGCCATTGATGGTCGGAATTACGAGAAATGATGCGATCTGGAACCGTTCACGGAGCAACAACATTGTTTCTCGTGCAGCAACTGAATTTCATACGGGTGATATTGGAGATTGTACCGAAGAATTCTCCGTACAGAAGAACATCGTAAACCCAATTGTTGAGAACGGCGACGTATTGATTTTGCTGGGCTAACAGCCACACTGTTACGAACCAACGCAACGTTCTGCTCAGTTTGGCCAGAACGACGACGTCCCGAACTTTTAAGGTCGACTGTTGAACCCGTCTCAAAAACATTTTTCATGAGCCTGCGAACTGTTGATTCATTCGGTGCTTCATTACGTCCTAGAGTACCGCGAAGTCGCCTGACAGTAGCCGCATAACTCTCTCCACTCTGGTAAAATGTTTTGACGATTAACACTCGTTGCGCAATAGTAAACTTCTCCATGGTTAGACACAGACTGCGAGAGTACTACACTGCGAATAAGAGAAACTACAACTGAATCGTCAATCGGAATGTTCTCCAAAATAGAAATGAGCTCAAACAATGTTGCCAACCGATAAACAAAAATTTACCAGCCGTTTAAAAACCGGCGCTCTTTTTGAATCACCCTTTATGTAGGATAGTACAATAGTTCACAATTTTCTAGAAATATAGTGCATTTTTCCGTAAATTTTATGAAATATTTATTGAGAGAAAAAGTAGCCCTATTTGCAGAGTTTTCTTCCACTTGAAATGGTGTGATATGACATCGATTACAAATATGGTACTTCTTATAATGGTCCTATCCTTTCTTTTCCTCCATTCTACCTACATTTAAGAGGTCGTACTCTAAAAAAAAAAAACAAACTGGACGGCAAATCAAGCAACTAATCTCACGGCTAAAAAAATTCATTAAAGAATTCTTTAAAAATATACATTTTGCCTGTATCAATCAGATGCAGTGTTAAATTATTAGCGCTTGATTTGTTAGTCACAGGGTTACAAAAAAAATTTCACTATCTTATCACATGGTCACCCAATTATATGACTAAACGATTAAACCCTTTATAGGGCAGTACTCTGCCCTTAAGAGACAGAAAGGGTGGAGTGTCAAATTATTTACAGTCAATTTGTTTGTTGCAGGGCTAAAATAAATAGTTCTGTTTCTTATCACAAGGTCAGCCAATTAAATGACTGAATCATTAAGAACAGAAGAGGTAGAAGAACTAATCAGAGTTATCTCCTCTGAAAGTAATGAATTTCATTATACAGTTGGACCCTGTGGTGAATGAAGTGAAGGTGTCATTTGCAGAGTGGAAAATATGTGCTTTACAGAGGGCCCGATATGCTGATAAGCATACTTTTCCGTTCAGTGAAGAAGGCAATTGTAAACCAGCTGACTCCTCGTTTTACTTAGTAAAACCTCTACAGGTTCAAACCAGCCTAAAGGGGCTGATCACCTAAACAACAACAACAACAACAACAACAACAATAACTACGGGGGTAAATATGCAAGTTGTAAAACGTTAAATTTTGTTGTCTACGGACTTGAGTAATGCATTTCTAGTGCCAAAACAGTAAGATATTTCTTTGTATGTTATCTTATTTTTAAGTTTTTACTTTCTCTTGCCTATATGAATATATAGAAAGGAAAGTATTGTTTTCATGTCGATTTTAACAAATACACTCTTCACCGGATATACACCATTTAAGACCCCCTGAACCCAAAAAACATGTTTTTAGTTATTGGTTTGCGTGTGCGTGCGTGTGTGTGTGTGTGCGTGCATGCGTGCGCGCGCGCGCGTGTGTGTGTCAAGAACGGAACATCGTACAAACTTGAAACTTGAAACTTAAGTTACATACCACTACCGGACCCGACACGAACATTTTCATCAAAATCGGTCAACCAGAAGTAGTAGTTTATTCGTGTAATTTTTTACTTTTATGCGATTTTCTCAAAAACGGCACCTACAATTTTTTTAAAAAATAACCTCATTTACTACATTTTTTATGCTCTACACAATATGGTAGGCGCCATGTCTGCTAAAAATCTTGGGAAGGCTGTTCTCTCGTAAAGAAAAGGTTTTTTTTAAGATTGAGGCCTTAAAATGCATTTTAAGGCAAAAGTGCATTAATAAAAGTTGTAGAGAATTTAAAAACCTACAACTTTAATTTCAAAAAATTTTTGTATAACGCTTAGTTTAGCGGTAATTTGTAATTTTATGTTATTTTTTCATGAAAATCTGTAAAAAACCGGAATTGTTTAAGATTTCGGCCTTAGTATGCATTTTACGACAAAAATAAATTAAATTTATAGGAAATTTAAAGATCTACAACTTTTATTTAACGTATTTTTCTTTACAGAGCCTAGTTTAGCGTGAAAGAGTGATTTTCTGTATTATTAAGCCAAACTAAGGTTGGTTTTCATTTTGCATCATTCACTCATGATTAGAAATAAACAAAAGAACTAACCTCAAAAAACATAACCTTATTTTAATCATGAGTAAATGATGCAAAATGAAAACCAACCATATCCTAAAAAATCTGGTGTGAAACACTCACACAACTTTCTCTTGCCAATGCAAATAATTTACAATATAATTTAACATTAGTAATAAAATATTAGAAATAAACAAAAAACTAACCTCAATAAACATAACCTTATTTTAATCATGAGTGAAACACTCAAAATGAAAATCAACCTCAGTCTGGCTTAAAAATACGGAAAATCACTATTTCACGCTAAACTAGGCTCTGTAAAGAAAAATATGTTAAATAAAAGTTGTAGATCTTTAAATTTCCTATAAATTTGGTTATATACACTTTTGTCGTAAAATGCATACTAAGGCCAAAATCTTAAAAAAATCGATTTTTCACACGTTTTCGTGAGAAAAAATCAGAAAATCGCTAATTACTGCTAAACTAAGCGTCATACAAAAAAATGTTTGAAACAGAAGTTGTAGGTTTTTAAATTCTCTACAACTTTTATTATATAAGTTTTTGCGCTAAAATTTATATTAAAGCCGTAATCTTAAAAAAACAACGGTTTTACGTGAAAACAGCCTCACCGAGAATTTCAGAAAACATGGCGCCTACCCTATCTTGTAGAGAATAAAAAATTGAGTAAAATAAGCGATTTTAAAAAAAATCGTAGGACCAGTTTTTGAGAAAATCGCAAAAAACTGAAAAATTATACGAATAAACTACTACTTCCGGTTGACCGATTTTGATGAAAATGTTCGTGTCGCGTCCGGTAGTGGTATGTAACTTAAGTTTCAAGTTTCAAGTTCGTACGATGTTCCGTTCTTGAGATATTCTGTTCACACACAGACACACACACACACACACACACACACACACACACACACACACACACACACACACACACACACACACACAGACCAATCGCTAAAAACATGTTTTTTGGGTTCAGGGGGTCTGAAAACGTATAGATCCGGTGAAAACTCGATTTCTAAAAATCGACATGAAAACAATACTTTCCTTCCTATATATTCATATAGGCAAGAGAAAGTAAAAATCCAATAAGACGTCTAAAACGTGGATGGAACCGGGACGTCATCAATTAACGTAGCACTGTAATTTGACTATCCATTACAGTGTTCTAAATGCTGCACTTAGGCTATCTATTCACGTCGGAGTTCTGTCACTGGACTCTGTCTCCACTCACGTTTATTTTACAATGTTAATTTTTCCAAACTTTGTGTTATCACACTCACTGATTGTTTCCAACAGATTGTGAATTTCCTAAATAGAAATAAAAGAAAACTAAGGTTGGTTTTCATTTTGCATCATTCACTCATGATTAAAATAATATTATGTTTTTTGAAGTCAGTTCTTTTGTTTATTTCTAATGTATTATTACTAATGTTAGGTAAGATTGTTCATTATTTACATTGGAAAGAGAAAGTCCTGCCCATAACAGACAGGTGGAGTGTCAAATTATTTACACTCAATCTGTTCGTTGCAGGGCTAAACTAAATAGTTCTGTTTCTTATCACATGGTCAGCCAATTAAATGACTGAATCATTTAAGAAGAGAAGAGGTAGAGGTGTACTGTGACACTAATCAGAGTTATCTCCTCTGAAAGTAATGAATTTCATTATACAGCCGGACCCTGTGGTGAATGAAGTGAAGGTGTCATTTGCAGAGTGAAAAATATGTGCTTTTCAGAGGGCCCGGCATGCTGATAAGCTTACTTTTCCATTCAGTGAGGAAGGCAATGATAAACCACCATACTCCTCGTTTTACTTAGTAAAACCTCTACATGTTCACGTTCAAACCAGCTTTTCAGCTGATGACCTAAACAACAACAAGAAGAGAAAGTTAAGTTTTTTTTTTTTATTCCTAATTTGTGTACGTTGCAATCTGTTCAATTGAGAACAATAAGCAACCCCATGACCCAATGAGATGAGGATGATGTGTATGACGTGTAAATGAGACTGTGTAGTCTTGTACAGACCCAGGCCGACCATTCCTGAGAGAGTATGGTTAATTGAACCCCAACCATCAAAGTACACCGGTAACCACTAGAAAGTCAAGTGAAACCAGATTTTTCAGTTACAAAACCAATTTCAAAAATAAATTTTAGCATAATATATTTTTTGAGTTTTGTTCGATACTGAATAAAAACACAAACACTAGACGCCTAGTCATTAAATAAATATTTTTTTGGCTTCAAGGGTTAAAAAAATAATAAACAATATATATATAAAATTTTACACAGACTAAATACATTTTCAGTTGTATACTTAGCTTATAAAATGAACTATAAATTAAAATAAAGAAGGTGAAGTTAATCTTTGAGAAATAGCTGTATTGGTTTTTTGGGAAGATGCTGAGATAAGAAAAACAAAGAGGAACGAACGTTAAACTGTATTTCACTGCACCACTTCCCCCTTATCCACCCCACCACAATGTTTCTAGACTCATTCTTAAAGCTTTACAATATAACTAAAAACCTACATATTTTTTATCTTAACATCTTTACAAAATAAATCTTTCATTTTCCTTAAATAAATCACTTCAGTTTTCTTAGTTTTCTAACTCTTACCAATTCATTATTACACATTGTAAAAAAAAACCCGTTAAAGGTTTATTTCGCGCTAATAAATTACTGCTAATTATTTTCCATAGATTTTAGGCTAAAAAATTCTACTTTCTCTTTTTTTGGTTTAACGTCCGACTGTTGTGCAATTACTGGTAATGCAGACGGTGAAAGATGAAATGATTTTTTTTATAACGTATGAAAATATGCCGTGCCTGAATGGGATTCGAACAGAAGACCGAATGATGAGAGGCGAGCACGTTACCAACTACGCCAATGCGGCAATTCGTGTAATTTTTCACTTTTAGTGATTTTCTCAAAACCGGCTGCTACTATTGTTTTTTTAAATCGCCTCATGTACTACATTTTTTACGTTCTACATGACAGGGCAAGCGCCATGTCTGCTGAAATTCTTAGGGGAATTCTTATGCTCTCGTAGAAAGAAAAATCTGGTGTGAAACACTCACACAACTTTCTCTTGCCAGTGCAAATAATTAACAATAAACCTACCATTAGTAATAAAACATTAGAAATAAACACACAAACTAACCTCAAAAAACATTAGTGAAATACACAAAATTAAAATCGACCTCAGTTTGGCTTAAAAATACAGAAAATCGCTCATTCACGCTAAACTAGGCACTGTATAAAAAAATGCTCTAAATAAAAGTTGTAGATCTCTTAATTTCCTATAAATTTTATTATATACACTTTTGTCGTAAAATGCATTCTAAGGCCGAAATCTTAAAAAAATAGATTTTTTACCCGTTTTCGTGAGAAAAAAACAGAAAATTGCTAATTACCGCTAAACTAAGCGTTATAAAAAAATGTTAAAAATAAACGTTGTAGAATTTTACATTCTCTACAACTTTTATTATATAACGTTTTGGGTTAAAATGCATATTAAAGCCGCAATCTTAAAAAGAAAATGTTTTTACGTAAAAGCAGCCTCACGCAGAATTTCAGCAAACATGGCGCCTACCCTATCTTGTAGAGAATAAAAAATTGAGTAAACCAAGCGATTTTAAAAAAAATCGTAGGACCAGTTTTTGAGAAAATCGCAAAAAAGTGAAAAATTATACGAATAAACTACTACTTCCGGTTGACCGATTTTGATGAAAATGTTCGTGTCGGGTCCAGTAGTGGTATGTAACTTAAGTTTCAAGTTTCAAGTTCGTACAATGTTCCGTTCTTGAGATATTTTGTTCACACACACACAGACCAATCGCTAAAAACATGTTTTTTGGGTTCAGGGGGTCTGAAAACGTATAGATCCGGTGAAAACTTGATTTCTTAAAATAAACATGAAAACAATACTATCCTTCCTATATATTCATATAGGCAAGAGAAAGTAAAATTAGTGCGCAGCGACCATTTGCTTCATGAGTTCCAAGAATGTGGTAAGGATTCATAACGGCGTACGCAACCGTGTTGTTTTCTTGTTACTTTTGTACAGTGCTTAGAAAATTCGGGTTTTTTATGGGAAACCAAGCATAAGTATACATGCTATTATACAATTGAGATTAGTTATTCTACACATTTTTACTTCCTCTTGTCTATATGAATATATAGGAAGGAAAGTATTGTTTTCATGTCGATTTTACGAAATCAAGTTTTCACCGGATCTATACGTTTTCAGACCCCGTGAACCCAAAAAACATGTTTTTAGCGATTGGTCTGTGTGTGTGTGAACAGAATATCTCAAGAACGGAACATCGTACGAACTTGAAACTTGAAACTTAAGTTACATACCACTACCGGATCCGACACGAACATTTTCATCAAAATCGGTCAACCGGAAGTAGTAGTTTATTCGTGTAATTTTTCACTTTTTTTCGATTTTCTCAAAAACTGGTCCTACGATTTTTTTAAAAATCGCCTGGTTTACTCAATTTTTTATTCTCTACAAGATAGGGTAGGCGTCATGTTTGCTGAAATTCTGTGTGAGGCTGTTTTTACGTAAAACCATAGTTTTTTTAAGATTACGGCTTTAATATGCAATTTAGCGAAAAAATGTATATAATAAAAGTTGTAGAGAATTTAAAAACCTACAATGCTTATTTCAAACCTTTTTTTGTATAACGCTTAGTTTAGCAGTAATTAGCAATTTTCTGTTTTTTTCTCATGAAAACGTGAAAAAAATCGATTTTTTTAAGATTTCGGCCTTAGTATGCATTTTATAATAAAAGTGTATATAATCGAATTTATAGAAAATTAAAAGATCTGCAACTTTTATTTAGAACATTTTTCTCTACAGAGCCTAGTTTAGCGTGAAAGAGTGATTTTCCGTATTTTTAAGCCAAACTGAGGTCGAATTTAATTTTGTGTATTTCATTAATGTTTTTTGAGGTTAGTTTGTGTGTTTATTTCTAATGTTTTATTACTAATTTTAGGTTTATTGTTAATTATTTGCATTGGCAAGAGAAAGTTGTGTGAGTGTTTCACACCAAATTTTTCTGTTATATAAGGCTACAAGTTGTTTTAATAAGCATTCTTACAACTGAAAATTTTGTGATTCCCATTTCAATGAACGTTCCTTGGTAAGTACGAGGGGGTACCCAAAAGTATCCGGAATAGCTCTGCTGTGGGCGGAGCTTGTGCAGTACAAATTCCCGCCACTAGGCTGCTTGTAGCGCTACTCATTGCCAGTTCAATGCCATTTTGTTCGTTGATCTAGCCTGTTCTGTTCTCGTGCAGTGATTGTTCTCGCTAGTGCTGGTGTCGTTTTTCATGATGGCAAGTTTTAATGAACAACGTGCGGCTGTGAAATTTTGCTTCTTGCTCGGTAAAAACGCCGCGGAAACAGTTGTAATGTTGAACACAGCTTACAAAGACGACGCTATTGGAAAAACCCAAGTGTACGAGTGGTTTTTGCGCTTTAAAAATGGCGACATGTCGATTGAGAACAAACCTCGTTCTGGACGACCGTCAACTTCCCGAACAAACGAAAATGTTGTGAAAGTGAAAGAAATTGTACGAACAGACCGACGACAGACCATTGACTTTTTATCTTTAAGTGTTAAGAAGACTACGAAACAGCATTCGTCGTAAAAGACCTAATTTGTGGCAGACAGGGGACTGGTTTTTCCACCACGACAACGCGCCTGCACACACGGCAATCTCGGTTACCCAGTTTTTGGCGAAAAACGGCATGGTTTTGCTACCACACGCACCGTACTCACCCGATCTGGCTCCGTGTGATTTTTTCTTGTTCCCACGCATGAAAAGGGGCATGAAAGGTCTCCGATTTAACAACGTTGATGATGTCAAGAAAAAAACGACGGATGAGCTGGCAGCCATCACTGAAGAGGAGTACAAAAAATGTTTTGAACAGTGGAAGCACCGGTGGGACAAATGTATTAGTTGTAATGGAGAGTATTTTGAAGGGGATAAGGTTCTTTTGTAAAAAAATTAAAAATAAATAGTTTTAAAAAATAATTCCGGTTTCTTTTGGGTACCCCCTCGTATGCTTACCATGGCTTGATATAAGAAAAAAGAAATATCTTACTGTTCTGGCACTAGAAGTACATTATTCAAGTCCCTATAAAACAACATTTAACATTTTACAACATGTATATTTTCCTTCGTAGTACTGCCCTATAAAGGGTTAATATGCATTTGAGGGATAAAGTGTATAATCAGATTTATAGGAAATTAAAAGATCTACAACATTTGTTTGAAGCATTTTTCTCTACAGAGCCTAGTTTAGCGTGAAACAGTGATTTTCCGTATTATTAAGCTAAACTGAAATGATACTACGCGACAGTAATCTGTTCATGTCTGTACGAGGCTTTTTGTGCCAAAAAGGCTAACGTAATGAATAAAGAAGAACTTAAGTCTTAAAAAACTACAGAAGAATTTTTAAGTCGGAATTTGAAAACAAAAATCCTGTACAGTAGAATCTCGGTAGTCCGGCCGTGCAGTAGTCCGCTGGCACCTCCAGTAATCCGGCCCTTAAAATATTAGCCCTTAATGTATGAAACCTCACCCAGGACAGATTTTGGTAAAAGATTTAAATTGAATTAGGGAAATCAACTCGACCTAATTACGGCGAATTTAATAATATAACATGTATGTTTAGGACTTGATTAAAGAAATAAATAAGCAGACTTTAATTATTGTTAAATGGAATAATTTTTGGCGTTTTAACCAAAACCCAGAACTGGGTCATACTCTATACTTCATGCTGAATTTGCAACGAAACGTAATTACTCTTAGAACAGGAGCACCCCCACACCGCACTAGGCCATGTCAATAGCCGATAATTATGTTTAGTACTACAATTACTACACAAATACTCAGCAAACCTTTTTCAATTAGTTAATTTAATTTAAAATCACATAGAAATCAATGCATATTCATTTTTTGTTTAAATTTATAATTTATAGTTCCAAAATGCCAACCCATCCAGTAATCCGGCATTTTTAGTAATCCGGCACCCTCTCGGTCCCGAACAGGCCGGACTACCGAGATTATACTGTATTTAGTTCCCTATAAAGAGTAGATAGAGAAATCACTAATGGTTTTTGCCATTAGTCAAAGGTAAGCCTTTTTAAAAACGTCCACCAATCTTGAGACACGTCTTACGAAAGTAATTTTTGATTTTAACTTGGGTCAACCTCATTTATACTGAAGCATTTTCTGTCCAAGTAAAATTTTTGCCCAATGTTAATAGTTTCTCAGTTTACACGATAGATAGCGCGCACAAAGCAAAACCGAACAGAAATAAAAAGACAATAACATAGTTACATTTTAGCTTTTTATTTAGCTACGTACTAACAAAAAACATTCCCACTTGGAGTTAAAGACACTTCACCGTTAGAACTAAACTTTTAAAGCTTTAAAACAAGATCAGTCATTCCCTATTTGATGTAATAAAGTCGGTGTAGGATGTTCCCTCGCAAATCCAATCGCCCTTTTTTCCCCTTCATTCAATATTGTACCATCGAAATTCACTCGACCGAATCCAAATCGAGATTTCTAAACTTTAATTCCGCCTCGTTACGTTTTGTCGGGTGTCCTTTCCCCTTTCCTACGGACTGCTAATTAATTAATTACATTTCCATTTTAACTTTTATTTTAGTGTATCTATTTATAAGGATGAAGCTGAGGAAAACATACGACATAAAAATCTACACGACTTTCTCTTGCCAATGCAAATAATTAACAATATAACCTAACATGAGTAATAAAACATTAGAAATAAACAAAAACTTCTGGTGTGAAACACATGACACAACTTTCTCTTGTCAGTGCAAATAAGTTAAACAATGTAACCTAACATAAGAAATAAAACACTAGAAATAAACAAAAACATCTGGTGTGAAATACTTGACACAACTTTCTCTTGCCAGTGCAAATAATTAACTATACAACCTAACATGAGTAATAAAACATTAGAAATAAACAAAAACTTCTGGTGTGAAACATTTGACATAACTTTCTCTTGCCAGTGCAAATAAGTTAAACAATGTAACCTAACATAAGTAATAAAACATTGAAATACACAAAAACTAACCTCACAAAACATAACCTTATTTTAATCATGAATGAAAGACCCAAAATGAAAATCGACCTCAGTTTGGCTTAAAAAAATGGAAAATCATTCTTTCACGCTGAACTAGACTCTGTAGAGAAAAATACTCTAATTAAAAGTTGTAGATCTTTTAATTTCCTATAAATTTGATTATATACACTTTTGTCGTAAAGTGCATACTAAGGCCGAAAATCGATTCTTCACACGTTTTCGTGAGAAAAAACAGAAAATCGCTAATTACCGCTAAAATAAACGTTATGCAAAACAATATTTGAAATAAAAGTTGTAGAATTTTAAATTCTCTACATTTTTTATTAATTACATAAATTTTTGCGCTATAATACATATAAAAGCTGTAATCTTAAAAAAAAAACACTTTTTTACGTGAAAACAGCCTCACCGAGAATTTCAGCAAACATAGCGCCTACCCTATCATGTAGAGAATAGAAAATTGAGTAAATGAGGCGATTTTTAAAAAAAACCGTGGAACCAGTTTTTGAGAAAATCGCAAAAAAGTGAAAAATTACACGAATATACTACTACTTCCGGTTGACCGATTTTGATGAAAATGTTCGTGTCGGGTCCGGTAGTAGTATATAACTTAAGTTTTAAGTTTCAAGTTCGTACAATGTTCCATTCTTGAGATATTTTGTATATACATACACACAGATCAATCTGTAAAAACATATTGTTGTGTGGGTTGAGGGCGTTTGTTTACGTGTATATTCGGGTGAACAGTGTATTTTTGTTATGATCGACATGAAAACAATACTTTTCTTCCGATAAATTCATATAGGCAAGAGAAAGTAAACCCAAAACTTTAAAACAAACCGTACCTGAAATTTTGTGTTTACTTTGTGAGATATACGCATTTTCTAACTCTGGCTTCATATCGGTCATTTTACGTACTTCTAGTTATCTCCTCTCACAGTAATTTAATTTAATTACACAGCCAGACACTATCCACACTGTTTACATTGGAAGGAGATACTCGTGTGAGAGTTTCATACTAGATGTTTGAATGTACAGTAAAACTTCACTAATTCGGACTTCACTAATTCGGAATTCGCGATATTTCGGACTACTCCAAGAAAAGCAGATTTTTTAATTTTTTTAGTTAAAAATTAATAAAGTGCTACTTCAAAAAATAATAGCTTTTAACTGTGTAATAAAAATTATTTCATCCTGTAATACATTATTGGCTACTCAGTGAAGAAAACGTTCCACAATTTAAGCTAGTGAAGTGAGAAACCACATAGACGAACTTATTGAATTTGCAGACTTCAATCCGGAATTCAATGACTATTATCTTGTCCTAAGACAGATGCGCCAACAAGTTACAAGAAAACAGTGTAGCAAAGAATCACAGAAAAAAATAACAAGTTTTTTTTTCTAAGCAACCTCAAATGATCCCTGAGGATATTTTGTCAACCTCCTACTTCAACAAGTGCCAAATAATCGGTACGTAAGTACAGAGTTTTAATTAAATATCATTTTACACTGGACATTTATTATTTAACAATATTTTTACTGCCGTAAATATTTTTATTTCTATACTTTTAACTTTGTTGTTTTTCAATCTACTGTACTGTAAATTCATTAAACATCGATAATTCAGACAAATAACGTTTATTTTTTTAATTTTAATTGCCTAAATTATTCAATTTTTAGATGTAAACAAATATTCGCGATAATTCGGACGTCACTTCCCCCCAATTAGTCCGAACTAGTGAGGTTTTACTGTAAATGGTTGGGTGAAAGACATTTTAAAAAAAAATGACAATTCGATGTATCGATATTTGAAGGAATATTGGAGTGGTAGGGCTGAACAGAAACGAATCGAAATAAAAAAATGTGATTTATAATTGTCACCGAAGGGATTTAACAAACGAAATATGAAAATTCTCACCTACACTGTTTACAAACTGTCTACCCCATATATTTACATTTATGCTACATGACTCATGACTCATGACTCATGTTACATCCTACGATTTATTCATTGCGACTCATATTTCATCTGATTTTCTGTTTATTTTCCCTTTTTTTACTTCTTTACTATCTTCTTCAATTCTGTCTCGAAAAAAGATACGCTTATATTGGGTGGAACGAATTTTTTTTAATTTATTTTTACTTTCTCTTGCCTATATGAATACATAGGAAGGAAACTATTGTTTTCATGACGATTTTTCGAAATCGAGTTTTCACCGGATCTACACGTTTTCAGACCCCCTGAACCCACACAAACATGTTTATAGCGATTGGTCTGTGTGTGTGAACAGAATATCTCAAGAACGGAACATCGTAGAAACTTGAAACTTAAAACTTAAGTTACATACCACTACCGGACCCGATACAAACATTTTCATCAAAATCGGTCAACCGGAAGTAGTAGTTTATTCGCATATTTTTTCACTTTTTTGCGATTTTCTCAAAAACTGGTCTTACGATTTTTTTTTAAATCGCCTCAAATACTTAACTTTTTTATGCTCTACAAGATAGGGTAGGCGCCATGTTTGCTAAAATTCTTGGTGAGGCTGTTTTCACGTAAAAAAGTCTTTTTTTAAGATTACGGCTTTAATATGTATTATAGCACAAAAATTGATATAGGCCTAATAAAAAATGTAGAGAATTTCATATTCTACAACTTTTATTTCAAACATTTTTTGTATAACGCTTAGTTTAGCGGTAATTAGCGATTTTCTGTTTTTTCTCACAAAAACGTGTGAAAAATTGATTTTTTTAAGATTTCGGCCTTAGTATGCTTTTTACCTGCTCATAACAGACAGGTAGAGTATCAAATTATTTACACTCAATCTGTTCGTTGCAGGGCTAAAATAAATAGTTCTGTTTCTTATCACATGGTCAGTCAACCTCTTCTGTTTTTAAATGATTCAGTCATTTGCCTGAAGTATTTAAGAACAGAAGAGGTAGAGGTGTAAAAGACACTAATCAGAGTTATCTTCTCTGAAAGTAATGAATTTCATTGTACAGTCAGACCCTGTGGTGAATGAAGTGAAGGTGTCATTTACAGAGTGGAAAATATGTGCTTTTCAGAAGGCCCGGCATGCTGATAAGCGTACTTTTCCACTCAGTGAGGAAGGCATTGGTAAACCACCTCACTCCTCGTTTTACTTAGTAAAACCACTATAGGTTCAAACCAGCCGTTCGGCTGTTGACCGAAACAACAACAACATGCATTTTACGACAAAAGTTTATATAATCAAATTTATAGAAAATTAAAAGATGTAAAACTCTGAATGAAAGTATTTTTCTCTACAGAGCCTAGTTTAGCGTGAAAGAGTGATTTTCCTTATATTTAAACCAAACAGGTCGATTTTCATTTTGCGTCTTTCACTCATGATTAAAATAAGGTTATGTTTTTTGAGGTTAGTTTTTTGTTTATTTTTATTGTTTTATTACTAATGTTATGTTATATTGTTTAAATTATTTGCATTGGCAAGAGAAAGTTGTGTGAGTGTTTCACACCAGATTTTTTTTACTTCCTTTCTATTTTTTTCAATCCTGTCTCGAAAAAAATATGCTTATACATTAGGTGGGACGAATTTTTTTAAATTTTATTTTTATATTTTTAGAAGCTCTCTTTGCGACCGAACCCCCCTCCCAGATTTCTTTCATTTTAAGTTTCTCTTCGCCTATATACAGGGTGATTCAAAACTATACAGCAATCTCTTGGGATCTCATTCTATAGCTAAAAATAAGAAAGAAAGTTCATGTAAACATATGCCTGAAAACGCTTAGTTAGCGAGTTACGGCTAGCGAAAAATTTCATCTAGAACTCTGTACTCTCGGTGAACTAAGCCCGTATGAAAATGTAAAAGGTAGTTACAAAGATATAAATAATATTGTTTCTTATGCTTTTTAATCTGAAAAAATTAATAAAATTGGTTCCAGAGCTGTAAATGCAATACTTTCAGAGATATACTACATAAAACACAAGAATTGGTGCAAAGAAATAACACATTTTTGTGTTTAACGTAAGATTACTTTTATAAATGGTAAATAAAGGTGTATTTTTTCTTAAATAAATTTGTAGAAAATTTAATTCTGAAAAGATGCATGTGAATTACTCAGGAAAAAAATGAATAATAGATATTGAAGTTTCGCTGTATTTTAAATAAAAACAGACGCATATTTTTCAATATGTAGGTTGGGAGGAACAGCTGATCAATCAGCTGTTCCTCCCAACCTACATAATATTAGTCAATATTTTATGCAGTTGAAAATGTGTGTCTTGTTTTGATTTTAAATAAAGCGAAATTTCAATATCTATTATTCATTTTTTCCTGAGTAATTCACATGAATCTTTTCAAAATTATATTTTCTACAAATTTATTTAAGAAAAATACATTTTTATTTACCATTTATGAAAGTAATCTTACGTTAAACACAAAAATGTGTTATTTCTTTGCACCAATTCTTGTGTTTTATGTAAGATATCTCTGAAAGTATTGCATTAACAGCTCTGCAACCAATTTTATTCAATTTTACAGATTAAGAAACATAAGAAACAATCGTATTTGTATCTTTGTAACTACCTATAACATTTTTATACGGCCTTACTTCACCGAGGGTACAGAGTTCTAGGTGAAATTTTTCGCTAGCCGTATCTCGCTAACTAAGCGTTTTCAGGCATATGTTTATATGAACTTTTTTTCTTAATTTTAGCTATAAAATGAGATCCCAAGAGATTGCCATGTAGTTTTGAATCACTCTGTATATTCATACCGGACAAAAAAAATTAATACCTATACTTGAGAGATTTTGACTTCAGGTGGTTAATAAATAGTTCTTAGCTCTAATTATTTAGAACAAAAAAAGCTTAAAAAAGTGAAACTTTACTTCATTTCTTCATTTCTTTTGAAAAGAAGCTTCAAATACTTTTATTTTTTTTTAAATTGAAGAAGACTTTGTACCGGTAAAAGTAAGTCAGTTTGAAAAGATTTCGGTACACTAATCAGTGATTAAAGACATGAAAGAACTTAAACTGAACATTCCTTGATTAAAGGAAAACATAATCTGTAAACTTGGAAACTGTATTCATTACCTTTCCAATCTTACAATCCTTTAAGACAACAAAAAATAAAATATTTTATTAAAGATTTATTATACAGATCGGACATCATAAATTTAAATTCAAATTTTCTTTTCTAAATTATTCGCAACGGTAGTACAAATTTTCTTTGATTTGTTTTTCCATCAAATGTAAATTTAAACATCAGAATATTTTCCTTGAAAAACTTTTTTACAAATCATTTGGTGGTTGTTTTGTAATCAGAAAGTTTCAAGAACAGATTTGATTTTTTTTTACTTCAAAGAAAATGTAGTTTAAAATTTTGGTGCTACGGGAAAAACTTTTATACCTCAACTTTTTAAATAATCTTCGCAATGTGGTTTTCGGGATTATATGTGGTGTTCCTTGGAATTACAATCATAGGGAAGGAAATAGAAATAATTTTCATTAGTTTGTTATTTTCTTTCCACAAATAAATGAACACTTGTTATATACATGAATCACTAATAAACGTTTAGACCTTTAAAATTATATAAATTTTGATACATTTCAAGCTGTATTTTATTTTAAAATACATAAATTTGTAACCTGCCCATAACAGACAGGTGGAGTGTCAGATTATTTACACTCAATCTGTTAGTTACAGGGCTAAACTAAATAGTTCTGTTTTTTATCACATGGTCAGCCAATTAAATGACTGAATCATTTAAGAACAGAAGAGGTAGAGGTGTAAAAGACACTAGTCAGAGTTATCTCCTCTGAAAGTAATGAATTTCATTATAGAGCCAGACCCTGTGGTGAATGAAGTGAAGGTGTCATTTGCAGAGTGGAAAATATGTGTTTTTCAGAGGGCCCGGCATGCTGATAAGCGTACTTTTCCACTCGGTGAGGAAGGCAATGGTAAACTACCTCACTCCTCATTTTACTTAGTAAAACATCTACAGGTTCAAACCAGCCTTTCGGCTGTTCACCTAAACAACAACAACAAATTCGTAACCGTTTTCTATTTAAGTATTGTAAATTTTATGAATACATCACATTGTATGTTTGGAATAATGGTAACGTTGTTTTGTGGAGATGTAGAAATAGGTGGGTCGAAATCCATAAGCGAAAATTTTTTTTATTGTTAAAAAAATATTCGATTGGCTATATAAAAAAAATTAATTATGCATTAATTTTTTAATTTTCCATTCGTTTTATAATCTAAAATTATTGCAACAATCAGCTGTCTCTGAAAATTATGTTTATTTTTAGACAAACAATTTTTAGATGATAAAAAAGTTTGTCAAAAAAAGTAAAAAAATAATTTTTTTAAATATTTCCAATATTATTTTAACAGTAAAAAAAATTTCAACAGCTGGATTTGACCCACCTATCTCTACATCTCCACAAATCAACGTTACAATTACTTCAAACACACAATCTGACGTAACCATAAAATTTACAATACTTAAAAAGAAAAAGGTTACAGATTTATGTATTTTAAACTAAAATACAATTTAAAGTGTTTGAGAATTGATGTTTCTTACTTTCTCTTGCCTATATGAATATATAGGATGGAAAGTATTGTTTTCATGTCGATTTTATCAAATACACTCTTCACCGGATCTACACGTTTTCAGACCTCCTGAACCCCAAAAAAATGTTTTTAGCGATTGGTCTGTGTGTGTGTGTGTGGTGAACAGAATTGCTCAAGAACGGAACATCGTACGAACTTGAAATTTGAAACTTAAGTTACATACCACTACCGAACCCGACACGAACATTTTCATCAAAATTAGTCAACCGGAAGTAGTAGTTTATTCGTGTAATTTTTCACTTTTTTACGTTTTTTTTTAAAACTGGTCCTACGATTTTTTTAAAAATCGCCTCATTTACTAAATTTCTTTTGCTCTACAAGATAGGGTAGGTGTCATATCTGCTGAAATTCTTGGTGAGGCTGTTTTCACGTAAATTAATTGTTTTTTTTAAGATTGCGGCTTTAATATGCATTTTAGCGCAAAAATTTATATCAAAAACTAAAGAAAATTTAAAATTCTACAACTTTAATTTCAAACATGTTTTTGTATAACGCTTAGTTTAGCGGTAATTAGCGATTTTCTGTTTTTTCTCACGAAAACGTGTAAAAAATCAATTTTTTTAAGATTCCGGCCTTAGTATGCAATTTACGACAAAAAAGTGTAATTAAATTTATAGGAAATTAAAAAGTCTACAACTTTTACTTTAAGCATTTTTCAGTACAGAGCCTAGTTTAGCGTGAAAGAGTGATTTTCTGTATTTTTAAGCCAAACTGAGGTTGATTTTCCTTTTGTGTCTTTCAGTCATGATTAAAATAAGGTTATTTTTTTGAGGTTAGTTTTTTTTATTTCTAATGTTTTATTACTAATGTTAGGTTATATTGGTCATTATTTGCATTGGCAAGAGAAAGTTGTGTGTGTTTCACACCAGATTTTTTAAAGGTCTAAATGTTTTCTTTAGATTTCTGACGATAGCAAGTGTTAATTTATTTGTGGTAAGATAATATTAACAAACTAATGAAAATGAATGCTATTTCCTTATGGTTGAAATTCCGTGAGACACCCGGTGTATGTTCGAATACGTATTTATTTCACCGACGTGTCGGGTCCTCTAGTGGTATCAAACTTATGTTTCAAGTTTTAAGTTCGTACGATGTTTTGTTCTTGAGATATTCTGTTCACAAACAGACAGACAGACACCCACACACACATACACACACACACACACACACACACACACACCAATCGCTAAAAACATTATTTCATACAAAGGGCTTAAATATGTAACTATAGGCCTATCTATCGAACATTTTTTTTTTATTCCTAGTATGTGTGGCATTGCATTTGATTGAAGAGAAATAAAAAACATTTGATTTGTTGGTTAAGATATTTATTTTGTATTTATAATATTATTCTCATGTTTTCATTGGTTATGCGATAAATAAAAATTGTTTCTTCACTTTTAAGAAAAACCAAAACTTGCAGGCATTATTTATATGATGAAATGTTCAAATAATATAATATATATAATGAATTAAACAATGAATATAGATGAAATGATACAATTGAATGTTTATAATTGGTTTTGATGAAGTTGATGTTAATACATTGAGTTCGTACTTAGTAATGAACGAATAATAATTTTTTTTAAATATTTCTTTTCGTTGCCTAGCAACACACACATTGTTGGATTTTAAATTTAGATCAGCTGTTGATTTTATAATTTAGATCAGCTGTTTGATTTTAGAATTTAGATCAGCTGGACCGTAAATATAGGGTGATTCAAAAAGAGCGCCGGTTTTGATATATCAAATTAAGAGATTTATTTTATTGAAAAACTGAAAATAAATACATCAACAAGTTCATCTTTCCTTCCGATTTTATGTATGAAAAATGATGTCATGCATGTGTCCTCCTCTACTGCGCTGGCACGCATCAACTCTGTCCATGAAATTGGATATTACTGCACGACAAGTTTCGACTTCCATTTGCCCGATAACCCGTCGAATTTCCTCGTTCAAGTCATTGATGTTTCGGGGTTTATTGGCATACACCAATGACTTCAGATGACCCCAAAGAGGAAAGTCACAAGGCGTCAAGTCACACGACCTTGGTAGCCATTGATGGTCGGAATTACGAGAAATGATGCGATCCTGGAACCGTTCACGGAGCAACAACATTGTTCCTCGTGCAGCGTGACAGGTGGCACCATCCTGCTGAAACCACAACTCGTCAATGTTTATTCCATCCAAATGACGCCACAAAAACTCCCTAATCATCGTACGGTATCGGTCTCCATTTACTGTCACGGCTTGTCCTTCTTGATTTTCAAAAAAGTAAGGGCCGATGACACCGCCCGACCAAAAGCCGCACCAAACTGTCACTCGCTATGCATACAAGAGAAACTACAACTGAATCGTCAGTCGGAATATTCTCCAAAATAGAAATGAGGTCAAACAATGTTGCCAACCGATAAACAAAAATTTACCAGCCGTTTAAAAACCGGCGCTCTTTTTGAATCACCCTTTATTTATAAAATAAAAACTGTAAACATTACAAGTATGGCTGGACGTAACAGTATGTGTACGTTGCAATCTGTTCAATTGAGAACAATAAGCAACCCCTATGACCCAATGAGATGAGGATGATATGTATGACGTGTAAATGAGACTGTGTAGTCTTACACAGATCCAGGCCGACCATTCCTGAGAGAGTATGGTTAATTGAACCCCAACCATCAAAGTACACCCACAACCACTGTCTAGTATTCAAATCCGTATAAAAGTAACTACCTTTACTAGGATTTGAACCTAGTAAAGGTAGTTACTTTTATACGGATTTGAATGCTAGACAGTGGTTGTGGGTGTACTTTGATGGTTGGGGTTCAATTAACCATACTCTCTCAGGAATGGTCGGCCTGAGTCTGTACAAGACTACACCTCATTTACACGTCATACATATCATCCTCATCTCATCGAAAAATTGACATGAAAACAATACTTTTTTTCTTCCTAATATTCATTAACGTTAAGAGAAAGTACAAAATCAAGTATAAAACAATCACACGACTTTTGCAGGCCAATGAAACTAGATAATGGAAAAATTTCCAGGAAAAACATTTCTGTTTGCCGTACCGTATATTGTTATGTTATAACATAAATAACATTAAAATAGTGAGGAGACGACAAACATAAAAATAAATTGATAACTCACTGAAATGAGAGAGAGAGAGAGACAATACGTTACCATTGGTCACGTTGAAAAACCGGAGAGGTATTTTTAAGTAAGCAGTAAAACTGAAAATTTGTGACTTCCACAATACAGAGATTTTATCTTACCGTTCTTTCCTCTTTTAGGGGTTGTTGTTAAGGAGAGGGAGGAAATACCCACCCTTTCTAAACTTATATATAACCACAAATCCACGGCTTATATTACTATACCATGGTTATATCTTGTCATCATAGTATTTGGTACTAAAAACCAGATCTAGTTGTTTTTCTGGTCCTAAATTTTAAAATTATAGTATACTGTTGTCTAATGTAATATTTTAGTTCATTTTATTTTAATTTTCTTTTGTCCTATATGGAATATATAGGAAAGAAAGTATTGTTTTCATGTTGATTTTAACAAATCCACTCCTCACCGGATCTACAAGTTTTCAGACCCCCTGAATCCAAAAAAACATGTTTTTAGCGATTGGTCTGTGTCTGTGTTTGTGTGTTTGCGTGTGTGTATTTGTGTGCGTGCGCGCGCGCGTGCGTGTGTGTGTATAAACAGAATATCTCAAAAACGAAACATCGTTCGATCTTGAAACTTGAAATTTCAGTTATATACCACTACCGGACCCGACACGAACATTTTCATCAAAATCGGTCCACCGGAAGTAGTAGTTTATTCGCGTAATTTTTCACTTTTTTGCGATTTTCTCAAAAACTGGTCCTACGATTTTTTTTAAATCGCCTCATTTACTTAATTTTTTATGCTCTATAAGATAGGGTAGGCGCTATGTTTGCTGAAATTCTTGGCCAGGCTGTTTTCACGTAAAAAAGTTTTTTTAAGATTGCGGCTTTATTATGCATTTTACCGCAAAAATGTATATAAAAAAAAAGTTGTAGAGAATTTAAAATCCTACAACTTTTATTTATAACTGTGTTTTTGTATAACGCTTAGTTTAGCGGTAATTAGCAATTTTCTGATTTTTTCTCACGAAAACATGTAAAACATCGATTTTTTGTAAGATTTCGGCCTTGGTATGCATTTACGACAAAAGTGTATATAATAAAATTTATTGGAAATTAAAAGATCTACAACTTTTATTTAGAGCATTTTTTTTGTACAGTGCCTAGTTTAGCGTGAAAGAGTGATGTTCCGTATTTTTAAGCCAAACTGAGGTCGATTTTCATTTAGCGTCTTTCACTCATAATGAAAATTATGTTATGTTTATTGAGGTTAGTATTTGTCTATTTCTTTTTTATTACTTTCTCTTGCCTGTATGAGTCTACAGGGTGATTCAAAACTATACAGCGGCCGGCCGCATTGGCGAAGTTGGTAACGTGCTCGCCTCTCATCATGCGGTCTTGGGTTCGAATCCCATTCAGGCACGGCATTTTTTCATACGTTACAAAAACTCATTTCATCATTCACCGTCTGCATTAGCAGTAAGTGCAGAACAGTCGAACGTTAAACAAAAAAAAAAAAAAAAAAAAAAAAAAAAAAAAAACTATACAGCAATCTCTTGGGATCTCATTCTATAGCTAAAAATAAGAAAAAAAGTTCATATAAACATATGCCTGAAAACGCTTAGTTAGCGAGTTACGGCTAGCGAAAAATTTCACTTACAACTCTGTACCCTCGGTGAAGTAAGGCCGTATAAAAATGTAAAAGGTAGTTACAAAGATACAAATACGATTGTTTCTTATGTTTTTTAATGTGAAAAATTGAATAAAACTGGTTCCAGGGCTGTAAATGCAATACTTTCAGAGATATCTTACATAAAACTCAAGAATTGATGCAAAGAAATAACACATTTTTGTGTTTAACGTAAGATTACTTCCATAAATGGTAAATAAAGGTGTATTTTTTCTTAAATAAATTTGTAGAAAATGTAATTCTGAAAAGATTCATGTGAATTACTCCGGAAAAAAATGAATAATAGATATTGAAATTTCGCTTTATTTAAAATCAAAACAGACGCATATTTTTCAATATGTAGGTTTGGAGTAACAGCTGATCAATAATATTAGTTAATATTTTATGCAGTTAAAAGAGTGCTTTTAACTGTTTATAATATGTTTATATGAAGTTTTTTTCTTATTTTTAGCTATATAATGAGATCCCAAGAGATTGCCGTGTAGTTTTGAATCACCTGTATATACAGGCAAGAGAAAGTAAAAATCTAATCTTAACTTACTAATAGTTATGTTCTTGCAATCACACTTACACATCTATGTGAATATGAAATAAAAAGAAAAGTATACAAATATAATTCATTTTATCCTGAGATCCGAATGAACGAGGGCCGCATAAACGATGTTTCACTGTACGGTCGTTAACAAGTAACTGTGGAAGGCAAATAGATTCTGTTTACTTTATAAAACGACAGTAAATTTCTAATGTTACACAAGTTTAGTTTCAGGTTACATTTTGCAAATTGATTTAATTTATGTACAAAATTAATGTATTTGTCAATAGAGTAAATTGAAATTATTAATTTTGTCAATACATTATTGTACAGTAACCTCTCTTTAATTGGGAATTTTCGGATTTTGGGTAGTGCCGGATTACAGATTTTTCCGGATTATTGAATTCTGGTAATATTAGTGAAGATAATCTGTACATATCAGGCAATTTAAGGGTTTTTTTACTTTCTCTTGCCTATATGAATATACGTATATAGGAAGGAAAGTATTGTTTTCATGTCGATTTTTCGAAATCGAGTTTTCACCGGATCTATACGTTTTCAGACCCCCTGAACCCAAAAAACATGTTTTTATCGATTGGTCTGTGTGTGTGTCTGTGTGTGTGTGTGTGTGTGTGTGTGTGTGTGTGTCTGTGTGTGAACAGAATATCTCAAGAACGGAACATTGTACGAACTTGAAACTTGAAACTTAGGTTACATACCACTACCGGACGCGACACGAACATTTTCATCAAAATCGGTCAACCGGAAGTAATAGTTTATTCGTATAATTTTTCACTTATTTGCGATTTTCTCAAAAACTGGTCCTACGATTTTTTTTAAAATCGCCTATTTTACTCAATTTTTTATTCTCTACAAGATAGGGTAGGCGCCATGTTTGCTGAAATTCTGGGTGAGGCTGTTTTTACGTAAAAACGTTGTTTTTTTAAGATTACGGCTTTAATATAAATTTTAGCGCAAAAACTTATATAATAAAAGTTGTAGAGAATTTAAAAACCTACAACTTCTGTTTCAAACATTTTTTTGTATAACGCTTAGTTTAGCGGTAATTTGCGATTTTCTGTTTTTTTTCTCACGAAAACGTGAGAAAAATCGATTTTTTTAACATTTCGGTCTTAGTATGCATTTTACGACAAAAGTGTATATAACTAAATTTATAGAAAATTAAAAGATCTACAACTTTTGTTTAGAGCATTTTTCTCTTCAGAGCCTAGTTTAGCGTGAAAGCGTGATTTTCCGTATTTTTTAGCCAAACTGAGTTCGATTGTCATTTTGCGTCATTCACTCATGATTAAAATAAGGTTATGTTTTTGAGGTTAGTTTTTGTTCATTTCTAATGTTTTAATACTAATACACATTTTCTCACGAAAATGTGTGAAAAATTGATTTTTTTTAAGATTTCGGCCTTAGTATGCATTTTACGACAAAAGTGTATATAATTAAATTTATAGAAAATTAAAAGATCTACAACTTTTGTTTAGAGCATTTTTCTCTACAGAGCCTAGTTTAGCGTGAAAGCGTGATTTTCCGTATTTTTAAGCCAAACTGAGTTAGATTGTCATTTTGCGTCATTCACTCATGATTAAAATAAGGTTATGTTTTTGAGGTTAGTTTTTGTTCATTTCTAATGTTTTAATACTAATGTTAGGTTTATTGTTAATTATTTGCATTGGCAAGAGAAAGTTGTGTGAGTGTTTCACACCAGATTTTTTACTTTCTTTTGCCTATATGAACATATATAGGAAGGAACGTATTGTTTTCATGTAGATTTTAAGAAATCGAGTTTTCACCGGATCTACACGTTTTCAGACCCCCTTAATCCAAAAAACATGTTTTTAGCGATTGGTCTGTGTGTGTGTGTGTATACGAAATATCTCAAGAACTGAACATCGTAGGAACTTAAAACTTAAGTTACATACCACTACGGGACCCGACAAAAACATTTTCATCAAAATCGGTCAACCGGAAGTAGTAGTTTATTCGTATAATTTTTCACTTTTTTGCGATTACAATAGGCCTATAACCTAAGTTGAACAATGAGTAATTGACCCAATATGAAAATCAACTTTTGTTCAACGTAAAATCGCACGATACCATGTATGACGTGTAAATGAGTTGTAGTCTTGTACAGACTCAGAGAGTATGGGTAATTGAACCCCAACCATCAAAATACAACGGTAACCTCTACAACATATGCAGTACTATGATTAACATTTTTTTTTTGAAATTCCTAATATGTGTACGTTGCAATCTGTTCAATTCAGAACAATAAGCAATCCCATGACCCAATGTTATGAGGATGATGTGTATGACGTGTAAATGTGGTGTAGTCTTGTACAGACCCAGGTCGACCATTCCTGAGAGAGTATGGTTAATTGAACTCCAACCATCAAAGTACACCGGCAACCACTATCTAGTATTCAAATCCGTATAAAAGTAACTACTTTTACTAGGATTTGAACCAGGAACATTCGTCTCCGAAAATCAGCTGTTAAACAGCTGATTTTGACGACGACTTTACCTCTAGACCAACCCGGTGCGTTAATTAACATTTTAGCCTACAAAATGTGTATCTCTTAATATTAATTTTTTTTTTTTTTGCTTTCAGGTAATTACTGTGAGATTACTATTACCACTGAACTGGTTGCAACTTTAAAGGTAATTCTAAATATATTTTATTCTCACGGGCATCGTTTTAACGATTGTTTTTTTTTAAAGAACGCAACTCGTTTTTATATAACATGAATGTAATAAAAAAATATTGTGACACTTATCGCTAAGGTCCTTTTCGGGATCTAAGTAATTAAATAATTAATACACTAAAGTTTACAATTACAAATATTTATTACAACTAACAGATTTACAAAATAAATAATAAACTAATTATAATGAAGTAATACAGAGTGATTCAATAAGATGGAAACAATTTCAATAAGCTGTATTTCCTGAACTACATGTTATATTTTAATTCTGTAAATTACATTTGAAAGAGAAAGTTTTAAATTTTAATTTACATACATGAAAGTTTATAGATGTTCAATGTGTCCTCCTCCGGCTGCACGTACAACATCTAGAAGGTAACTGAACTCATCCCAAACTCTCTGACGCATGTCTTGGGTCACTGAGTTGACTGCAGCTGTGATACGATTCCTTAGTTCATTCAAATTGGTGGGAAGAGGTGGTATGTAAACTGCACTTTTCACGAACCCCCACAAGAAAAAGTCACAGGGTGTGAGATGTGGAGACCTCGGTGGCCAAAACTGAAGTGCAGAGTCGATTCATTTAGGAAACGCCGAACATTGCGATGCCAATGGAGTGGAGCTCCGTCCTGCTGGAAAATGTAATCTCCTGAATCTTCATTCATTTGAGAAAATCCACCCCATTGGCATCGCAATGTTCGGCGTTTCCTAAATAAATCCATACGTCAACGATGGATAGGTCGCATGGCGAATGACGACTCTGCACTTCAGTTTTGGCCACCGAGGTCTCCACATCTCACACCCTGTGACTTTTTCTTGTGGGGGTTCGTGAAAAGTGCAGTTTACATACCACCTCTTCCCACCAATTTGAATGAACTAAGGAATCGTATCACAGCTGCAGTCAACTCAGTGACCCGAGACATGCGTCAGAGAGTTTGGGATGAGTTCAGTTACCGTCTAGATGTTGTACGTGCAGCCGGAGGAGGACACATTGAACATCTATAAACTTTCATGTATGTAAATTAAAATTTAAAACTTTCTCTTTCAAATGTAATTTACAGAATTAACATATAACATGTAGTTCAGGAAATACAGCTTATTGAAATTTTTTCTATCTTATTGAATCACTCTGTACAATAAATAACTTAATAATTTACTTAAAATAAATAATAAACTAATTATAACGAAGTAGCTAATACAATAAATAACTTAAATAATATACTTAGTACTACTTACAATTAATTATACACAAAGCACATACACAAAAACTGAATACAATACACATACACAAGATAATAAAATCTGGTGTGAAACACTCACACAACTTTCTCTTGCCAATGCAAATAATTAATAATAAACCTAACATTATTAATAAAATATTAGAAATAAACAAAAACTAACCTCAAAAACATAACCTTATTTTAATCATGAGTGAATGACGCAAAATGACAATCGAACTCATTTTGGCTTAAAAATACGGAAAATCACGCTTTCACGCTAAACTAGGCTCTGTAGGGAAAAATGCTCTAAACAAAAGTTGTAGATCTTTTAATTTTCTATAAATTTAATTATATACACTTTTGTCGTAAAATGCATACTAAGACCGAAATGTTAAAAAAATCGATTTTTCTCACGTTTTCGTGAGAAAAAAAACAGAAAATCGCTAATTACCGCTAAACTAAGCGTTATACAAAAAAAATGTTTAAAATAAAAGTTGTAGAATTTTTAATTCTCTACAACTTTTATTATATAACGTTTTGCGCTAAAATGCATATTAAAGCCGCAATCTTAAAAAGAAAATGTTTTTACGTAAAAACAGCCTCAAGCAGAATTTTAGCAAACATGGCGCCTACCCTATATTGTAGAGCATAAAAAATATAGTAAACCAGTTGATTTTAAAAAAAATCGTAGGACTAGTTTTTGAGAAAATCGCAAAAAAGTGAAAAATTATACGAATAAACTACTACTTCCGGTTGACCGACTTTGATGAAAATGTTCGTGTCAGGTCCGGTAGTGGTATGTAACTTAAGTTTCAAGTTTCAAGTTCGTACGATGTTCCGTTCATGAGATATTCTGTTCACACACACACACACACACACACACACACACACACACACACACACACACACACACACACACACACACACACTCACACGCACGCACGCGCACACACACACACTCACTCACACACGCACACACACACACACACACACACACTCACACACACACGCGCGCGCGCACGCACGCACACACACACACACACACACACACACACACACACACACACACACACACACAGACCAATCGCTAAAAACATGTTTTTTGGGTTCAGGGGGTCTGAAAACGTATAGATCCGGTGAAAACTCGATTTCTTAAAATCGACATGAAAACAATACTTTCCTTCCAAGAGGAAGTAATAATATAACAATAGTTAACCCCTACAATGGCCGGACACTACGTTGACCTGATCCAACGCAATAAACACTCGTCAAAGATCAAACGAATATTGTATCACTGACAGCACTCGAGGCTTTATTTATATAGGCAGTTCAAAGAGTTTTCTCGAAAGACACCGAAATTTGATACAAAAGTCCTTTCTGGAGAAATTTTAACTAATGTAAACAAGTTGTTGTTGTTTAGGTGATCACCCTGTAGTAGGCTGGTTTAAACTTTTAGAGGTTTAACTGAGTAAAACGAGGAGTGAGTTGGTTTACCGTTAACCTTCCTCACTGAATAGAAAAGTATGCTTATCAGCATGCCAAGCCCTCTGAAAAGCAGATATTTTCCCCTCTGCAAATGACACCTTCACTTCATTCATCACAGGGTCTGGCTGTATAATGAAATTCATTACTTTCAGAGGAGATAACTCTGATTAGTGTCACAGTACACCTCTACCTTTTCTGTTCTTTAATGATTAAGTAATTTAATTGGGTGACCATATGATAAGAAACAGAACTATTTATTTTAGCCCTGCAATAAACAGATTGAGTGTAAATAATTTGACACTACACCTGTCTGTTGTGGGCAAATTATTCAGAGCAATATTACAAAATTAAAATTTAGATTGATGTTTCCATTCAGTCATTTAGATTAAAACTTACTTAGTTTTAATATTAGTTATAAACTTAAAAGGCAACCAAAGGTAAAGTGATGAATTTAATGTAAACAAGTTATACTTGAATAAAAAGGTGTTACAGGTAATCAACCGACTCTTTCATAAATAGTTGTACAACAAAAGACCCTACCTTATCATACACAATAGCGCGGTCCTTTTTAAATAACCTTTTTATAACTAGCCCTATTGTTACTTTTTACTTTCTCTTACCTATATAAATATATAGGAAGGAAAGTATTGTTTTCATGTCGATTTTTCGAAATCGAGTTTTCACCGGATCTACAAGTTTTCAGACCCTTGAACCCAAAAAACATGTTTTTAGCGATTGGTGTGTGTGTGTGTGTGCGTGCGCGCGCGTGTGTGAACAGAATATCTCAAGAAATTTTTGCGATTTTCCCAAAAACTGGTCCTACGATTTTTTTAAAAATTGCCTCATTTACTACAGTTTTTATGCTCTACAAGATAGGGTGGGTGCCATGTGTGCTGAAATTCTTGGTGAGGCTGTTATCACGTAAAACAATTGTTTTTTTTAAGATTGCGGCTTAATTAATAATTATGCATTTTAGCGCATACATTTGTATAATAAAAAATGTAGATAGTTTAAAATCCTACAACTTTTATTTCAAACATTTTTTTAAACGCTTAGTTTAGCGGTAATTCGCAATTTTCTGTTTTTTCTCGCAAAAACGTGTGAAAAATCGATTTTTTAAGATTTCGGCCTTAGTATGCATTCTACAAGAGCATATATATTAAAAAAAAAAATGGGAAATTAAAAGATCTACGACTTTTATTCAGAGCATTTTTCTCTACAGAGCTAGTGTAGCGTGAAATAGTGATTTTCGGTATTTTTAAGCTAAACTGAGGTTGGTTTTCATTTTTGCGTCTTTCACTCATGATTAAAATAAGGTTATGTTTATTGAGGTTAGTGTTTTGTTTATTTCTAATGTTTTATTACTAATGTTTGGTTATATTGCTTAAATTATTTTCATTGGCAAGAGAAAGTTGTGTGAGTGTTTCACATCAGATTTTTTTTCATTGAAATAATTTTTTGTTGTAGACCTAGGTCTAAACTATTGAAAAACATAAAAATCTGGTGTGAAACACTCACACAACTTTCTCTTGCCAATGCAAATAATTAACAATAAACCTAACATCATTAATAAAACATTAGAAATAAACAAAAAAATAACTTTAATAACATAACCTAATTTTAAACATGAGTGAAAGACGCAAAATGAAAATCGAACTCGGTTTGGCTTTAAAATACGGAAAATCACTCTTTCACGCTAAACTAGGCTCTGTAGAGAAAAAACCTTGAAATAAACGTTGTAGATCTTTTAATTTTCTATAAATTTGATTATATACACTTTTGTCGTAAAATGCATACTAAGGCCGAAATCTTTAAAAAAATCAATTTTTCACACGTTTTCGTGAGAAAAAAACAGAAAATCGCTAATTACTGCTAAACTAAGCAATATACAAAAACTGTTTTTAAGTAAAAGTTGTAGGTTTTTATATTCTCTACAACTTTTATTATATAAATTTTTTCGCTAAATTGCATATTAAAGCTGTAATCTTAAAAAAACTTTGTTTTTACGTGAAAACAGCCTCACCCAGAATTTCAACAAACATGACGCCTACCCTATCTTGTAGAGAATAAAAAATTGAATAAACCAGGCGATTTTTAAAAAAATCGTAGGACCAGTTTTTGAGAAAATCGCAAAAAAGTGAAAAATTACACGAATAAACTACTTTTTCCGGTTGACCGATTTTGATGAAAATGTTCGTGTCGGGTCCGGGAGTGGTATGTAACTTAAGTTTCAAGTTTCAAGTTTCAAGTTCGTAGGATCTTCCGTTCTTGAGATATTTTGTACACACACACACACACCCCCCCACACACAAACACACACACACACACAAACACAAACACACACACACACACACACGCACACGCACGCATGCGCACACAGACACACGGACACACAGACACACAGACAGACCAACCGCTAAAAATATGTTTTTTGGGTTCTGGGGGTCTGAAAACGTATAGATCCGTTGAAAACTCGATTTCTTAAAATCGACATGAAAACAATACTTTCCTTCCTATATATTCATATAGGCAAGAGAAAGTAAAAAACTGAAAATCAAAATTTTCAGTCCAAACCATCATACAGTCTCCCCTTAAATGTCCAAAGAAAGAAAATATTTTTTCTTCTCCACGCTTAATATTGGTTTCATTTCTTTGTCACTGTTTTGTTTACAATTATTTATAGTTCTACTACGTGATTTAAGTTATATATCAATTTATATTGTTTTCTTACTTTTTGGAAATAGATGCTTTTAACAGTTGCAAAGTTTCCCTATTTTGAACAATGGGTTTTTATCAGTAAATTACGGTTTCAATTTTATATATAGGGAAGGAAGGAAGAAAGAGTAAAGATGGGGAGGGTTTCGATGATAAAAGGAAACCCTTATACATTTGGAGTGTGCGGTGAGAAAATGGGATCATTGGTGGGTGGTGCACTGGTGGGTGGGTTTCTGGGGGTGTCCATTATTCACCCACCGACTGACAACTTTTAAATGACATTCAGGCGCTGCCACTGCTGTTTCTACTCTCTTGTTTAGAGTATTATCTCCTATTACATCTCTATACTTTTTCAATTAACCTAACAATTCTAGACTTTGTGCTTTCAAATTTATTTACTTAAATTTCATACTTCATTAATTAACTTTCTTAATAAAATGGCAAAAAAAATTTGACTTATTTTATCCAAAACTTTTTACTTTCTCTTGCCTACACGAATATATAGGAAGGAAAGTATTTTTTTCATGTCGTCGATTTTAACAAATCCACTCTTCACCGGATCTACACGTTTTCAGACCCCCTGAACCAAAAAAACATGTTTTTAGCGATTGGT
Organism: Catonia carolina; assembly: GCA_035578175.1. Taxonomy (NCBI): domain Eukaryota; kingdom Metazoa; phylum Arthropoda; class Insecta; order Hemiptera; family Achilidae; genus Catonia; species Catonia carolina. Next base: position 56,367,744 of record JAQMRL010000009.1, on the reverse strand, counting down.
CTGTGTGTGCGTGCGTGCGTGCCTGTGTGTGTGTGCGTGCGTACCTGTGTGTGTGTGTGTGCGCGCGCGCGCGCGCGCGTGTGTGTGTGTGTGTACAAAATATCTCAAGAACGGAACATTGTACGAACTTGAAACTTGAAACTTAAATTACATAGAATACCACTACCGGACCCGACACGAACATTTTCATCAAAATCGGTCAACCGGAAGTGGTAGTTTATTCGTATAATTTTTCACTTTTTTGCGATTTTCTCAAAAATGGCTCATTTACTACATTTTTCGTAGTCTACAAGATAGGGTAGGCGCCATGTCTGCTGAAATTCGTGGTAAAGCTGTTTTCTCGTAAAAATATTGTTTTTTTAAGATTGCGATTTTAATATGCATTTTAGCATAAAAATGTGTATAATATAAGTTGTAGACAATTAAAAACGCTAAAACTTTTAGTTCGAAAATTTTTTTGTATAACGCTTAGTTTAGCGGTAATTAGCGATTTTCTGTTTTCTTTTTGTCACGAGATCGTGCAAAGAAATCGATTTTTTAAAGATTTCAGCCTTATTATGCATTTAACGACAAAAGTGTATACGATCAAATTTATACAAAATTAAAAGATCTACAACTTTTAATTAAAGCATTTTTCTCTACAGAGCCTAGTTTAACGTGAAAGTGATTTTCAGTATTTTCAACCCAAACTGAGGTTAATTTTTATTTTGCGTCTTTCACTCATGATTAAAATTAGGTTATGTTTATTGAGGTTAGTTTTTTGTTTATTTCTAATGTTTTATTACTAATGTTAGGTTTATTGTTAATTATTTGCATTGGCAAGAGAAAGTTGTGTGAGTGTTTCACACCAAATTTTTACTGTTCGAATATTGTGAGGTGTAACCCATGGGCGGGATTTGGCGGGAGTCATTGGGGGGGCAAATACCGGGGGGGTCTGGGGGGTATGGAATACCCCCCAGCACAAGAGGGGGGTCCGGGGGACCTCCCCCGGAAAATGTTGAGATTTTTATTGCCTTCAACTCAATTTTAGGGCTGTTTTTAGGCTAAATTAATAAAGTAAATTTTGTTGGGATTTTAACGTTAAAACGTCATTTTAACTCCCAATTGATGTAAACCTAAAATTGATCTAAAATGGTCCAATAACAATGTTTTTAAATGTTAAAAAATAGTATTAACTTATTTAACCATTAACACATTTTTATTGGACCATTTGATTAATTAATTTTAAGTTTAAATACATCTCCACTAAGAACAGCTTATAAGAAGAACATCTGAATTGATTCAGATGCATCTGAACATCTGAATTGATTTCGATACACTAACTTGGTTAAAAATGTATACCAGTAGAATATTGGGGGGGCAAGTGCCCCCCCTTGCCCCCCCCAGATCCCGCCTGTGGTGTAACCTATATAAAAATAGTAGTTTGTTCCATGGAAGGTGGGCCTAACTTTACTAATAAAATATTAAGCCAATGAAATTTAAGAAGGTTAATGACACCAGGTGTGTTGAACACACGAGAGAACGCTCCACTAGACTAAATTTACCTCCCTTATAATCCTCACATATATGACGTAATGACAATACCTAATTGTACGGCTGATTAAGCTGTGCATAAATGCGGTTAATTAATTATTATTCAGATTATTACAACAGGATCAGTTGGTTACATAATTTAGAGTGCCGCAAGGAATCATTTTAGGACCTAACCTTCTTAATTTAAGGACTACTATTTAAGGAGCTTAAACTGTTTACGGTTCCTTTACTTTACATTTTTCAGGAGATAAAAAATGTTACGAAAAATACTTCTATGCAAATGTCTACTATTATGACAAAATCTGACTAAATCACAGGACTTTCTCTTGCCAATGCAAATAATGTACAATATACAGTCCAGCCTCTCTTAGTTTGCTCCTAATGTGAACAACAAATGACGTCACTGAGCATGCGCATTATATCAAAATGTATTCACGCTGATTAAAAAGTAACAACAAAATACTTTCAAAATTATTTAAATACAAAATACTTTTAAAAGAATTTTTATAAATGAAACTGTTAGGCCTACATCATATCATGACTGATGTTTTTAGTACGTTAAGTGCTTATAATTTAAAAAATAGTTAATATAACAGGAATACGACATTCGTAAAGTCGGGGACTCTAGCGTGCATCCTGTAGTAGGTGGCTTTTGTTTGCTGACAGAAGGAGGAGCAAACTAAGAACGGCTGAACTATAGGTAACGTAACATTAGTAATAAAACATTACAAATAAAAAAAATCATAACCTAATATTAATCATGAGAGAGTGATGACAAAAAAATCGGTAAAATATGGGATTTTTTTTAAAGATTTCGGCCATAGTATGCCTAAATTTAGTATAAGTAAACTTACTTACTCTTACTCCCATGGCCATCTATATCGGAGTTGATATTTAGCCGCACCAACAAAAAGCCTCCATGTCGCTCGATCTTCAGCATCTCTCTCTGTAGCTCCCAGTCTCTCCATGTCGGACTTAACCTGCTTCCACCATCTTTGTCTAGGTCTTCCCCGGGGGCGCCTTCCTGTGAGGTTGGGGTCTAATATTTTCTTCAGGTTGGACTCTTCTCCTCTTCTTAGCACGTGCCCAGCCCATCGCATTCTCCTACATTTTATTTCACTTACAATGTCTGGGTTACTGTAGAGGTCCCTAATTTCCTTGTTGTGTTTTCTCCTCCATTCTCCTTGTTCATATGTGGGCCCATATACCTTGCGCAGGACTTTATTTCAAACACTATCAGCTTTTTTTTCTTCCTTCTTGGTCATTTCTCCACGTTTCAGAGCATATAATAGAACTGGACATATGATTGTTTTATATAGTCTAATCTTTGTTTTGTGGGACAGGGACTTTGAAGAAAGTAATTTGTTGCAGGCATACATACATTTTTTTGATAAGTAAACTTAGCCTATAGAAAATTAATAAATCTACAACTTTATTTTCAAGCACTTTTTTTTCTACATTTTCTAGTCTACGAAGTAATTTCAGAAACTATTCAAAAGATTTCAAAAATTCTTTTACTGTTGTGTTATTTAGGTCATCAGCCTGTAGGCTGGTTTAAACCTCTAGAGGCTCAAATAAGTAAAACGAGGAGTCAGGTGGTTTAAAATTGTCAACACAAGTTGAAACTTGTGCTCTACAATATATAAACATCTTAAAATCAGATTATTATTATTATTATTTCTTGTTAGATCCTACTAGGGATGCATTTCTCTTAGTTCCAGCCAGTTTCCGGATGGCCCATGCTGCCTTCATTTTTTCTGCATGTGATCTTTTTCGCTCCTCCGTCCAGGCTGTTCCCGTTCTCCTCGGCCCTCCCAAGCACTTTAGATTCTCAAGTTTCTGCTTCATTTCTGTTCTATTGAGAAGTGTTTCGCCCGTAATGTCATTCACCAGCATCGTCTCGTGGATCTCCTTGTGCCATCTCGTTGTAGTTTTCCTGCCCTCCCAGTACTTCCATAACTGCTTCGTTAGTCTGGAGTCGTGCATCCTCGCTATGTGGCCGAAGAATGCCAGTCGTCTCTGCTGGATGACTTCTCTTATGGGTGTGGTGAAGGAATATACTTCTTCGTTACTTCTGAGCCTGTATTCTCCCTCTTTATTTTGAGTCGGCCCGATGATTCTTCTGATGATTTTCCTCTCGGTAGTTTCTATCGAGCGCAGGTGGATGTTAGATTTCAAGTGGTGGGCTTCCGCCGCGTACAGCACCTCCGGTCTGGCAACCGTCTGGTAGTGTCTTATCTTGGCATTACGCGAAATTGATCTCTTATTATAAACGTTCTTGGTGAGACCGTGTGTTTGTGCTAGCTTTGTAGCTTTTGCTTGAATCGCAAGTTTGCCAGAGTTGTCCAGCGTTATGATCTCGCCAAGATATTTAAATGATTCAACACGTGAAATTTCGTCCTCTATAAACTAAAAAAATTCCTTGAGCCTGGACTCGCAATGGGACCAGGTCCCCTAAAAAAGAAGCTGACAAAATATATAACAGAGCTATAAGAGGAGCAAGTATTGGCAACGTTGCTGGCAAGTGATTGGCCAGCTATAAAAAAGGGTAGGGGGGCAATTAGGGCCACCAAGAGACAGGCCGGATTCTAAGTCTAAAGGTCTACGGTCCCCCTCGCCATGGTTGGTGGAGGAGTTTGTATCCCCCTTCCTAAAATGTTCGAAAACTAAACATCTTAAAATCAGATATTATTTAAAAACTACAAAAAATTCCTTGAGCCCGGACCCCTAACGGAACCCCGGCCCCTAGTTTCAGACTTTGGCGCATTGGCGTAGTTGGTAACGTGCTAGCCTCTTATCATGCGGTCTTGGGTTCGAATCCCATTCAGGCACGGCATATTTTCATACGTTACAAAAAAAAATCATTTCATCCTTCACCGTCTGCATTAGCAGTAATTGCAGAACAGTCGGACGTTAAACAAAAAAAAAATCTGGTGTGAAACACTCACACAATTTTCTCTTGCCAATGCAAATAATTAATAATAAACCTAACATTAGTAATAAAACATAAGAAATAAACAAAAAACTAACCTCAAAAACATAACCTTACTTTAATCATGAGTGAATGATGCAAAATGAAAATCAACCTCAGTTTGGCTTAGAAATACGGAAAATCACTCTTTCTCTCTAAACTAGGCTCTGTAGAGAAAAATACTTTAAATAAAAGTTGTAGATCTTTTAATTTTCTATAAATTAAATTATATACACTTTTGTCGTAAAATGCATACTAAGGCCGAAATCTTAAAAAAATCAATTTTTCACACATTTTCGTGAGAAAAAAAACAGAAAATCGCAAATTACCGCTAAACTGAGCGTTATACAAAAAAATTGTTGGAAATAAAAGTTGTAGAATCTTCAATTCTCTACAACTCTTATTATATAAAGTTTTGCGCTAAAATGCATATTAAAGCTGTAATCTTAAAAAAACAACGTTTTTACGTGAAAACAGCCTCACCCAGAATTTCAGCAAACATGACGCCTACCCTATCTTGTAGAGAATAAAAAATTGAGTAAACCAGGCGATTTTTAAAAAAATCGTAGGACCAGTTTTTGAGAAAATCGCAAAAAAGTGAAAAATTACACGAATAAACTACCACTTCCGGTTGACCGATTTTGATGAAAATGTTCGTGTCGAGTCCGGTAGTGGTATGTAACTTAAGTTTCAAGTTTCAAGTTCGTAAGATGTTCCGTTCTTGAGATATTCTGTTCACACACACACACACGCACGCACACACACACACACACACACACGCACGCACACACGCACACACACACACACACACACACACACACATACAGACCAATTGCTAAAAACATGTTTTTTGGGTTCAGGGGGTCTGAAAACGTATAGATCCGGTGAAAACTCGATTTCGAAAAATCGACATGAAAACAATACTTTCCTTCCTATATATTTATATAGGCAAGAGAAAGTAAAAATTATTTCAGACTTGGGTGACATGGTCTCTTGTCGGCCCTGGAGGCAATGCGTATGTTCAGAGCTCATCAGCTTTCAAAAATAGTATATTGTCTTCTATACCTCTACTTCTTCTGCTCTTAAATGCTTCAGTCATATCATTTGGTCACCATTTGATAAGAGAGAGAACTACTGAGTGATTCATTTAAGAGTAGCCAGCCGCTCGAGTAATTTTCATATGCTGTATTGGCAGCACTGATCACGATGAGATCGACTGGCCTTTATAGTACAATTTATATTATTATTTAATTATTATATTTTTTTTTTCGACGAATAGCTCTTTAACGAGAGCACGCTAAATCAATATTTGGGGTGTTTCTTCATGTCCTACGCTGCTCCATTCTCTTCCTCACCCACACCTCCCTCATCCTTCTCGATCTGTCCATCCTCAGCTGGTCCATATTGTGAGGTTCACACCTCCTCCTCTCACTTTCCTCCCTAAAGGTCACTCTCTCAACTTTACCCCGAAAAACCTCTCTATTGCATATATCTTCTGTGGTAATCCCTGCCGTTAAGCAATCTGACAGCGTTTCGGTGAACCATGCTGGCTTAATCTTAAGTTTCATTATCCTCTCATAGACCTGTTTTGCCAGCCGATTATTGTCCATTCTCGCTATATGACCAAAAAACATAAGTCTTCTTTTCCTCATTGTGTGAATAATGTTTTCAACTCTGCTATATATTTCCTTATTTGTTCGGGGTCTATTGTACTCTGCATCTAGTTTCCTAGGCCCCAATATACTTCTCATTATTTTCCTTTCTGCGCCCATCACTTTATTTATACCTCCTTTTAGCTTAATTTTAAGCGTTTCCGCACCATACAACGCTTCTGGCCTTATCACTGTTTCGTAATGTCTGATTTTTGCACCCCATGATAAAACTTTTTTATTGTAAATTCCTCTGGTATTTATTATAGAGTACAATTTTTCCAGCAAGATGGTGCAACATGTCACACGTCTCGCCGGTCCCTATCTCATATCAATCAGGCTTTTCCCATGCGAGTTGTTAGTAAAGATTTGTGGCCTCCTCGTTCACCCGATTTGAGTATGAGCGATTTTTGTCTATGGGGTTATTTAAAAGGAACCGTTTACCAAACAAACCCCCGCAGTATACATGAGCTAAAGAATAACATCTTGGTAGCCATTCAAGCAATAGACGTTTCCGTAATGCGTCGTGTGTGCATTAATAACATTAAACGAGCGCAAAAATGTGTAAGCGTTCAAGGACGCCACTTTCAGCATCTACTGTAAAGGTGAAGTTGAAATTTGTATATAAATTTGTAAATAAATATGTAAAATTATGTATTAAGTAATTCTATTTATTCATTTACAATTTGAATCCAATTGAGTGCCGAAGGCCGCTGTTAAATGCAGCGGGCTACTTTTAAATAAATCACCCTGTATTTTTTTCTAGCCCTGGAAATAGCAGATCGAGTGTAAATAATTTAACTCTCCACCTGCTTGTTATGTGCAAAATGAAGCCAATGTTATTTATTATCGTACACTTGAAGATTAATGCAAAATAAGGATTATAACCGGTTGAACAGAAATTAGAGGCAGAAATTTTCAACTAAAAGCAACAGATTTTATGGTTTAGTATTTACTGAAATTCCAAATGTTCTAACAGCGTTTACCGTTAAAATCAATGTTAATTAAACACGCATTGTGTAAGGCAATTTAAAGACTAATAACAGATCAAAATATCACCTACTTTTACAAATTGTTAATAGATTATTAAGTACCATTAATGCTTACGTCATAATTATTACAATGTGGCCTTTTTGATTAGGTGGTTAGCTGTTCATCGTATGGTGTTTTTAATTAAAGCAGGCGTAACGGATTATAATAATTATAATTGCGTTAATTATAACAGTTTAATTAATAGACTTTCTCTTCAATGAAAATCTATAATTTTCCTAACATTACGGTAACTTGATATTCAACCGTAGTATAATTGCGCCTGCGATTTGCCAGTGAAAATTTACTGACATCCGTTCTTCTTAGTAGAAAAACATAGTATGGATATTTACCATAAAATCGCGCGCGCGTTTGTGCAAAAAAAGAGAGGTTGTGTGAGATAAAAGATTATGTGCGTGCTTGAATGTGTGTGTATGAGAGAGAGAGAGGGGGGGGAGAGAGAGATTGTGAGAGAGTGAGTGAACGAGTAAGAGAGAGGTTGTGGGAGTGAATGAGTAAGAGAGAGAGAGAGAGATTGTAAGAGAGTGAGTGAACGAGTAAGAGAGAGGTTGTGGGAATGAATGAGTGAGTAAGAAAGAGAGAGAGAGAGAGAGAAAGAGAGTGAGAGAGATTGTGAGAAAGTGAGTGAACGAGTAAGAGAGAGGTTGTGGGAATGAGTGAGTGAGTAAGAAAGAGAAAGAGAGAGAGAGAAAGAGAAAGAGAGAGAGAGATTGTGAGAAAGTGAGTGAACGAGTAAGAGAGAGGTTGTGGGAGTGAGAGAGTAAGAGAGAGAGAGAGAGAGAGAGAGAGAGAGAGAGAACAGAGACTGTTAGGATCGAGGAATTCATAAAATGTTAAATAGTAAATAATAGAGTGGCAAAGTAACAATAGAGGTAGTTATAAAAGAATACTTAAAAGGGCCGTGTGTAGTATGTGTGAAGTAACAGCTGATCAGCTGTTACTCCCAACCTACATATTAGTTAATATTTTATGCAGTTAAGAATGTGCGTTTTATGTTCGTCTGTTTTGATTTTAAATACAGCAAAATTTCAATATCTATTATGCATTTTTTCCTGAGTAATTCACATGAATCTTTTTAGAATTAAATTTTCTACAAATTTATTTAAGAAAAAATACACCTTTATTTACCATTTATGGAAGTAATCTTACGTTAAACACAAAAATGTGTTATGTCTTTGCATCAATTCTTGAGTTTTATGTAAGATATCTCTGAAAGTATTGCATTTACAGCCCTGGAACCAATTTTATTCAATTTTTCACATTAGAAAACATAAGAAACAATCGTATTTGTATCTTTGTATCTTTACCTTGAACATTTTTATACGGCCTTACTTCACCGAGGGTACAGAGTTGTAAGTGAAATTTTTCGCTAGCCGTAACTCGCTAACTAAGCGTTTTCAGGCATATGTTTATATGAACTTTTTTTCTTATTTTTAGCTATAGAATGAGATGCCAAGAGATTGCCGTACAGTTTTGAATCACCCTGTTTAGATTCATATAAGGCAAGAGAAAGTAAAACAAAATAAAATTATCAATGTCAAAATTTTTTTGTTCTACCCTGTATTCTAAAACGATATGATAAAATTTTGTATATTTACATAAACAGAAATCAAAATCCTAATAATGTAATCCTAATAACGTATATGAAACTCCTAATAACAGAACGAAATAGAGTATTGGGTCCTATCTACATAAGGAGATGTAAGTTGCTTATTTCAGACATCAGAGAGGAAAGGCTAAGAAAGAGAGAGTGTGTGTGTGAGTGAGTGCATGATTGTGAAAAAGAGGAATTGTAAGGTAAAAAGAGATAAACGGAGGGGAGAGAGAGAGAGACAAGAAACTCAAATTCGGATAGAAAGGCACTGCTGACACCGTAGTAAACATTCGGTAATAGCAATATAGGTGTTTGTGTTTGCGTGCGTGCGTGTGTAAGGAGAGGAAAATTTAGAGAGAGGATGAGCAAGAGAGACATGAAGATTTTAATTGTTTACTTCAAATTGTTTTACCGATCTTTATGAAAAAAAAAAACAGCAGAAAATCACTAATATATTCCTTAGTTCGTTCCTTCCTTGGTTTTTCCTTGCTTCATTGCAGGGCTAAAATAAATAGTTCTGTTACTAATCACATGGTCAGCCAATTAAATGACTGAATCATTTAACAACAGAAGAGGTAGAGGTGTACTGTGACACTAATCACAGTTATCTCCTCTCAAAGTAATGAATTTCACTATATAGCCAGACCCTGTGGTGAATGAACTGAAAATGTCATTTTCAGAGTAGAAAATATGTGCTTTATAGAGGGCTCAGCATGCTGATAAGCGTACTTTCCCACTCAGTGAGGAAGGCAATGGTAAACCACCTGACTCCTCGTTTTACCTAGTAAAACATCTACAGGCTCAAACCAGCCTGCAGGCTGATCACCTAAACAACAACATATCAACCAAGAGAAAGTAAAAAAATATTGTTAATGTCAAAAAACTTTTGTTCTACCCTGTATTTTAAAATGAAATGATAAAATTGTATATATTTACATAAACAGAAATCAAAATCCTAATAATGTAATCCTAATAGCATATATGAAACTCCTAATAACAGAACGAAATAGAATATTGGGTCCTATCTACATAAGGAGATGTAAGTTGCTTATTTCAAACATAAGAGAGGAAAGGCTAAGAAAGAGAGAGAATGTGAGAGAGATAAACTCATATTCGGATGGAAAGACTGTTTGTAAACATTCGGTAATAGCAATATAGATGTGTTAGTGTGTATGTATGTGGTGGGAAGGGAGAGAGAGAGAGAGAGAGAGAGAGAGAAAAACATGAAGATTTTAATCGTTTACTTCAAATTGTTTTCTTTACACAGCACTTGAAATTTCGAATCCGACATATATTAACGCTTACGTAAATAAATTTTCTTTTTCAATTAAATATTTATTTAACGGATGATTATAAAAAGGGGTAGGTAGGTAGTCATATAAAAAGCCACCCTTATTATTTACTACCCCTAAATTTAAATTGAATATTATTTTTAAAGAACGTGTACGAAATAATTTTAAATGGATTTAAATCTAAATTTAGTTTTTGGAGTGGCCCGTTGATTGATTATTCATTTATTTAAAACTTACTCCAAAAATCACCTCCGTAAATTTCACTTAAAAATGCATGTGGTATTTATTCAGTAATAAATTTATCTGAACGTTAACAAAATGTTTTCAAAAAAAAATCTGGTGTGAAACACTCACACGACTTTCTCTTGCCAATGGAAATAATGACCAATATATTCTAACATAGTAATACAACATTAGTAATAAACAAAAAACTAACCTCTAAAAACATAACCTTATTTTAATCATGAGGGAAAGACACAAAATGAAAATCGAACTCAGTTTGGCTTAAAAATACGGAAAATAACTCTTTCACGTTAAACTAAGCTTTGTAGAGAAAAATGCTTTAAATAAAAAAAAGTACATCTTTTAATTTTCTATAAATTTGATTATATAAAATGCAAAATACGGCCGAAATCTAAAAAAAAATCGATTTTTCACACGTTTTCGTGAGAAAAAACAGAAAATCGCTAATTACCGCTAAACTGAGCGTTATACAAAAAATGTTTGAAATAAAAGTTATAGGATATTAAATTCTCTACATTTTTTATACATTTTTTTGCTAAACTGCATATTGAAGCCGTAATTTTAAAAAAACAAATTTTTTACGTGAAAACAGCCTGACCAAGAATTTCAGCTAACATGGCGCCAACCCTATTGTGTAGAGCATAAAAACTTAAGTTAATAAGGCGAATTTTAAAAAAATCGTAGGACCAGTTTTTGAGAAAATCGCAAAAAAGTGAAAAATTACTCGAATACACTACTACTTCCGGTTGACCAATTTTTATGAAAATGTTCGTGTCGCGTCCGGTAGTGGTATGTAACTTAAGTTTCAAGTTTCGAGTTAGTGTGAGGTTCCGTTCTTGAGATATTTTGCACACACACACACACACACACACACGCACACGCGCACGCGCACGTCCACGCACACGTACGCGCGTGTGTGTGTGTGTGTGCGCGCGCGCGCGCACACACACACACACACACACACACACACACACACACACACAGACCGATCGCTAAAAACATGTTTTTTGGGTTCAGGGGGTCTGTTTACGTGTAGATCTGGTGAAGAGTGTATTTGTTAAAATCGACATGAAAACAATACTTTCCTTCTTATATACGAGGGGGTACCCAAAAGTATCCGGAATAGCTCTGCTGTGGGCGGAGCTTGTGCAGTACAAATTCCCGCCACTAGACTGCTTGTAGCGCTACTCATTGCCAGTTCAATGCCATTTTGTTCGTTGATCTAGCTTGTTCTGTTCTCGTGCAGTGATTGTTCTCGCTAGTGCTGTTTTGTGCTCGTGTCGTTTTTCATGATGGCAAGTTTTAATGAACAACGTGCGGCTGTGAAATTTTGCTTCTTGCTCGGTAAAAACGCCGCGGAAACAGTTGTAATGTTGAACACAGCTTACAAAGACGACGCTATTGGAAAAACCCAAGTGTACGAGTGGTTTTTGCGCTTTAAAAATGGCGACATGTCGATTGAGAACAAACCTCGTTCTGGACGACCGTCGACTTCCCGAACAGACGAAAATGTTGTGAAAGTGAAAGAAATTGTACGAGCAGACCGACGACAGACCATTGACCAAATATCACAGGTTAGTGGGTTATCTTGGAGCTCAGTCCAACGCATTTTAACAGAAGACTTGACAATGAAAAGAGTCGCTGCCAAGTTTGTGCCTCGGGTTCTGACAGACACTCAAAAGGAACGTCGAATTGAAACGTGTAGTGATTTGAAACAACAGCTTGAAACTGATCCAGATTTCATGTCAAAGATCATTACGGGTGACGAGTCTTGGTGCTATGGGTACGACCCAGAAACCAAACAACAATCCAGTCAATGGAAGACTTCATTATCACCCCGACCAAAAAAAAGTAGTCAAGTCAGATCGAACATCAAAACAATGCTGATTTGTTTTTTTGATGTGAGGGGAATTGTCCATTCAGAGTTCGTTCCACCAGGCCAGACGGTAAATCAAGCTTTTTATCTTGAAGTGTTAAGAAGACTACGAAACAGCATTCGTCGTAAAAGACCTAATTTGTGGCAGACAGGGGACTGGTTTTTCCACCACGACAACGCGCCTGCACACACGGCAATCTCGGTTACCCAGTTTTTGGCGAAAACGGCATGGTTTTGCTACCACACGCACCGTACTCACCCGATCTGGCTCCTTGTGATTTTTTCTTGTTCCCACGCATGAAAGGGGTCATGCATGGGGGGGGGGAAGGTCTCCGATTTAACAACGTTGATGATGTCAAGAAAAAAACGACGGATGAGCTGGCAGCCATCACTGAAGAGGAGTACAAAAAATGTTTTGAACAGTGGAAGCACCGGTGGGACAAATGTATTAGTTGTAATGGAGAGTATTTTGAAGGGGATAAGGTTCTTTTGTAAAAAAATAAAAAATAAATAGTTTTAAAAAATAATTCCGGTTTCTTTTGGGTACCTCTCGTATTCATATAGGCAAGAGAAAGTAAAAATGCATGTGGTATTTGTTCAGTAATAAATTTATCTGAACGTTTAAAAGTTTTTTCAAAAAAGTGGCAACCAATTCTATAATACGAGGTGTGGCTATTAAATAACGAGACTGACGTTGTAAAAATTTTTAATGTTATTTCATACATAATCACTTATTATCACCTTCAATATACACTCCTTCTCTATCCCTACAACGCTCCATGCGAATTTTCCATTGTTGGAAACAGTGCTGGAAGTCATCTTCTGTCAGCTACTTCAAGCCTGGAAACGTGTATTATTTTGTGTAAACTCGATTTCGAAAAATCGTTATAAAACAATACTTTCCTTCCCTAGATATTCAATATAAGGCAAAAAAAGTAAAAATTTTTAAAATTTTAGAAAATATGTTATTTGTGTACCAAATTTTGGAAAATGCTTTTTTACTTTCTCTTGCCTGTATGAATATAGGTATAGGAAGAAAAGTATCGTTTTTATGTCGATTTTTCGAAATTGAGTTTTCACCGGATCTACACGTTTTCAGACCCCCTCAACCCAAATAAACATGTTTTTAGCGATTGGTGTGTGTGTGTGTGTTATATGTGTGTGAACAGAACATCTCAAAAACGGAACATCGTACAAACTCAAAACTTAAGTTAGGTACCACTAGAAGACCCTACACGAGTATTTTCATCAAAATCGGTCAACCGGAAGTAGTGGTTTATTCATGTAATTTTCACTTTTTTGCGATTTTCTCAAAAATGGTTCGTACAATTTTTTTTTAAAATCGCCTCATGTACTAAATTGTTTATGCTTTAAAAGATAGGGTAGGCGCCATGGCTGCTGAAATTCTTAGTGAGGCTGTTTTCTCGTTAAAAAATTATTTTTTAAGATTGCGACTTTTATATGCATTTTAGCGCAAAAATGTAATTAGTAAAAGTTTTGGGAATTTAATATCCGACAACTTTGATTTGAAACATTGTTTTGTATAATAGGGTACTTAGTTCAACGGTAATTATCGATTTTCTGTTTTTTTTTCTCACGACAACGTGTAAAAATCGATTTTGTAAAAATTTCAGCCTTATTATGCATTTGACGACAAAAAGTAAAATTAAATTTCTAGGAAATTAAAAAATCTATAATTTTTTTTTGAACGTTTTTCTCTACAGAGCTTAGTTTAGCGTGAAACAGTGATTTTCCGTATTTTAAAGCCAAACAGTTAGATTTTCATTTTACGTCTTTCACTCATGATGAAATTTAAGTTGTTTTTATTGAGGTTAGTTTTTTGTTTATTTGTAATGTTTTTTTACTAATATTAGACTTATTGTTAATTATTTTCATTGGCAAGAGAAAGTTGTGTGAGTGTTTCACACCAGATTTTTTTATTTATCTTGCTGACTCTGCACATAGTTTTATAGAAAACAATTGTTTACGAACATTTTCTAAAATAAGTACAAGGCAAATTGTAGATTGTATAATTTTACAATAGTACAAAAACCTACACAAAGATTTAGTAATAAATGCCGGTTAATAGACATGTGACGTCACAGAGTAAGTACAGTGAACAGTGAACAGTAAACGCTTTTCAAGGAAAAAGATTTTCTCTCTAAAGACAGTTTTCCCATTAAAAACAATGTAAGTGGATTTAGATGTTTACTAAAATGTTAAAACGACTCAGACGTTTTTAAAACGCCTTCTTAAAATGATAATTTCTACGTAAAATCTTTCTAGTTTGTTTTTTAAGAATACACGACAATGCGAAGGCTTAAATCGTCAACATTATCTGATTAAAAACTTAACGTTTTCTGTTCGATTCCCAGTGTAAAAATTCAAATTTTTTTGAAAAAAATTCGAATAATATAAATTTGGAATAAATACTGTACATTTTTACTTTCTCTTGTCTATATGAATATATAGAAAGGAAAGTATTGTTTTCTGTCGATTTTTCGAAATCGAGTTTTCACCGGATCTACACGTTTTCAAACCCGCTCAACCCAAAAAAACTAGTTTTTAGCGTTTGGTCTCTCTCTCTCTGTGTGTGTGTGTGTGTGTGTGTGTGTGTGTGTGTGTGTGTGTGTGTTTGTGTGTGTGTGTGTGTGTGTGTGTGTGTGTGTGTGTGTGTGCGTGCGTGTGCGTGTGCGTGCGTGCGTGCGTGTGTGTATGTGTGTGTGTGTGTGTGTGTGTGTGTGTGTGTGTGTTTGAGTGAGTCTGTGTGTGTGTGTGTGAAATATGATACGAATAAACAACGACCTCCGGTTAACCGATTGTGATGAGAATTTTCATGACAGGTCCTCTAGTAGGTATGTCCTAACTCAAGTTTCAAGTTTCAACTTTATACGATGTTCCGTTCTTGAGATATTTTGTTCACACACACGCACGCGCGCACGCACATACACAGACAGACCAATCGCTAAAAACATGTTTTTTTGGGTTGAAGGATCTGTTTCCGTGTTGATCCGGTGAAAACCCAATTTCTTAAAATCGACATGAAAACAGTACTTTCCTTCCTATATATTCATTTAGGCAAAAGAAAGTAAAAAATCTAGCGTGAAACACTCACACGACTTTCTCTTGCCAATGCAAATAATTAACAATAAACCTAACATTATTAATGAAATATTAGAAATAAACAAAAAACTAACCTCATAAACATTACCTTATTTTAATCATGAATGAAAGACGCAAAATGAAAATCGAACTCAGTTTGGCTTAAAAATACAGAAAATCACTCTTTTACGCTAAACTAGGCTCTGTAGTGAAAAATGCTTTAAATAAAAGTTGTAGATCTTTTTATTTCCTATAAAATTTATTATATATACTTTTGTCGTAAAATGCATTCTAAGGCCTAAATCTTAAAAAAATCAATTTTTCTCACGTTTTCGTGAGAAAAAAATCAGAAAATCGCTAATTACCGCTGAACTAAGCGTTATACAAAAAAATGTTTGAAATAAAAGTTGTAGAATTTTAATTTCTCTACAACTTTTATTATATAAACTTTTGCGCTAAAATGCATATTAAAGCCGTAATTTTAAAAAGAAAATGTTTTTTCGTGAAAACAGCCTCACCGAGAATTTCAGAAAACATGGCGCCTAACCTATCTTGTAGAGAATAAAAAATTTAGTAAATCAGGCGATTTAAAAAAAAATCGTAGGACTAGTTTTTGAGAAAATCGCAAAAAAGTGAAAAATTACACGAATAAACTACTACTTCCGTTTGACCGATTTTGATGAAAATGTTCGTGTCGGGTCCGGTAGTGGTATGTAACTTAAGTTTCAAGTTTCAAGTTCGTACGATGTTCCGTTCTTGAGATATTCTGTTCACACACACACACACACAGACACACACACAGACCAATCGCTAAAACATGTTTTTTGGGTTCAGGGGGTCTGAAAACGTATAGATCCGGTGAAAACTCGATTTCTTAAAATCGACATGAAAACAATACTTTCCTTCCTATATATTCATATAGGCAAGAGAAAGTAAAAATTGCCACTAATAAGTGAAAACCCACCGGGTTGGTCTAGAGGTAAAGTCTTCGCCAAAATCAGCTGTTTAACAGCTGATTTTCGGAGACGAAGGTTCCTGGTTCAAATCCTAGTAAAGGTAGAGTTACTTTTATACGGATTTGAATACTAGACAGTGGTTGTGGGTGTAGTTTGATGGTTGGGGTTCAATTAACCATACTCAGTGAGTGTGCCTGTAGAAGACTACACAGTCTCATTTACACGTCATACACATCATTCTCATCTCATTGGGTCATCTCATTGCTTATTGTTCTCAATTAAACAGATTGCAACGTACACATATTATAAGGAATAAAAAAAACAAAAAAAAAGTGAAAATGTATTTCAATGAAATCTATATGGCATTGAATTATTTTCAGCGTTCAAACCCAAACACGTCTACAAGCAGGCACGAACACGCGTAATACGAACAGATCTTAACGGTCATAGAGAAACAAAGGGGAAGGCGCAGAAAAATATAGTAAAATGACTGCTTGAAAACCGAAGGTTAAAATAAAGAAAAACAGAATCAAAAATCTGGTGTGAACACTCACACAACTTTCTGTTGCCAATGCAAATAATTAACAATAAACCTAACATTAGTAATAAAACTTTAGAAATAAAAAAAAACTAACCTCAATAAACATAACCTAATTTTAATCATTAGTGAAAGACGCAAAATGAAAATCGACCTCAGTTTGGCTTACAAATACGGAAATCACTCTTTCATGCTAACCTAGGCTCTGTACAGAAAATTGCTATAAATATAAGTTGTAGATCTTTTAATTTTCAATAAATTTGGTTATATACACTTTTAATGTAAAATGCGTACTACGGCCGAAATGTTAAAAAAATCGGTTTTTCTCACGTTTTCGTGTGAAAAAAATAGAAAATCGCTAATTACCGCTGAACTAAGTGTTACACAAAAAAAATGTTTGAAGTACATATTTTTTTTTGTTAATCCTAATTTGTGTAGTTCGTTGCAATCTGTTCAATTTAGAACAATAAGCAACCCCATGACCCAATGAGATGAGGATGATGTGTATGACGTGTAAATGAGACTGTGTAGTCTTGTACAGACCCAGGCAGACCATTCCTGAGAGAGTATGGTTAATTGAACCCCAACCATCAAAATACACCGGTAACCACTGTCAAGTTTCAAATCCGAATCAAAGTAACTGCCTTTACTAGGATTTGAACCAGGAAGCTTCGTCTCCGAAAATCAGCTGTTTAACAGCTGATTTTGGCAACGACATTACCTCTAGACCAACCGGTGGGTTGGAAATTTGTGGGTTTGAAATATTTTTAATTTCTCTTGCCTATATGAATATATAGGAAGGAAAGTATTGTTTTCATGTCGATTTTCGAAATCGAGTTTTCACCGGATCTTTGTTTTCAGACCCCCTGAACCCAAAAAACATGTTTTTAGCGATTGGTCTGTGTGTGTGTCTGTGTGTGTGTGTGTGTGTGTGTGTAATATCTCAAGAACGAAACATCGTACGAACTTGAAACTTGAAACTTAAGTTACATATCACTACCGGACCCGACACGAACATTTTCATGAAAATCGGTCAACCGGACGTAGTAGTTTATTCGTATAATTTTTCACTTTTTTGCGATTTTCTCAAAAACTGGTCCTACGATTTTTTTTAAAAATCGCCTGGTTTACTACATTTTTTATGCTCTACAAGATAGGGTAGGCGCCATGTTTGCTGAAATTCTGCGTGAGGCTGTTTTTACGTAAAAACATTTTCTTTTTAAGATTGCGGCTTTAATATGCATTTTAGCGCAAAACGTTATATAATAAAAGTTGTAGAGAATGTAAAATTCTACAACTTTTATTTCAAACATTTTTTTGTATAACGCTTAGTTTAGCGGTAATTTGCGATTTTCTGGTTTTTCTTCTCACGAAAACGTGAGAAAAATCGATTTTTTTAACATTTCGGTCTTAGTATGCATTTTACGACAAAAGTGTATATAATTAAATTTATAGAAAATAAAAGATCTACAACTTTTGTTTAGAGCATTTTTCTCTACAGAGCCTAATTTAGCGTGAAAGCGTGATTTTCCGTATTTTTAAGCCAAACTGAGTTCGATTGTCATTTTGCGTCATTCACTCATGATTAAAATAAGGTTATGTTTTTGAGGTTAGTTTTTGTTCATTTCTAATATTTTATTAATAATGTTAGGTTTATTATTAATTTTTTGCATTGGCAAGAGAAAGTTGTGTGAGTGTTTCACACCAGATTTTTTTTTTAGCTTTTATTTGTTATCGGGAATTGTACATTTTTGACAACTACCCAATTTGATCGTTGCTTTTGCTGTATTATTTGACGTGAATTAGTGACATGAATTTGAACAGGGACCCCTCAGTAGAGTTTGTTCATGGATGGCTGTCAGCTGGTCACCATACAAAGTCGCTTGCCCAACCGGTGTTACTTAACAAATAATAGCGACTTACTACCAGCTGACTGACTGGGCTGGCCCGAAGGCCGTTTGAAATATAATGCAGAAAAATATAATAGAATGACTGCTAGAAAACCCAAGGTTAAAATAAAGAAAAACAGGATTAACAAATAGTGGAAAAGGGAAAGATCATTTGAACGAAAGACCTGATTCAACAAGATAATGTTGGAGAAAGCATTTGTGTTAACTATGCCATCTCGTGTGTCGGGTGATTTCGGCCAACAACATAACCTTGCATGCGTACATACATTTGAAGTGTGCTACATTTAACAACTTAAATGCTTATCTCTTTCTTGTAAAGCATCCAAAAAAAAAAATCTGGTGTGAAACACTCACACAGCTTTCTCTTACCAATGCAAATAATTAACTATAAACCTAACATTAGTAATAAAACATTAAAAATCTGGTGTGAAACACTCACACAACTTTCTCTTGCCAATGCAAATAATTAACAATAAACCTAACATTAGTATTAAAACATTAGAAATGAACAAAAACTAACCTCAAAAACATAACCTTATTTTAATCATGAGTGAATGACGCAAAATGACAATCGAACTCAGTTCGGCTTAAAAATACGGAAAATCACGCTTTCACGCTAAACTAGGCTCTGTAGAGAAAAATGCTCTAAACAAAAGTTGTAGATCTTTTAATTTTCTATAAATTTAATTATATACACTTTTGTCGTAAAATGCATACTAAGACCGAAATGTTAAAAAAATCGATTTTTCTCACGCGTGAGAAAAAAACCAGAAAATCGCAAATTACCGCTAAACTAAGCGTTATACAAAAAAATGTTTGAAATAAAAGTTGTAGAATTTTACATTCTCTACAACTTTTATTATATAACGTTTTGCGCTAAAATGCATATTAAAGCCGCAATCTTAAAAAGAAAATGTTTTTACGTAAAAACAGCCTCACGCAGAATTTCAGCAAACATGGCGCCTACCCTATCTTGTAGAGCATAAAAAATGTAGTAAACCAGGCGATTTTTAAAAAAAATCGTAGGACCAGTTTTTGAGAAAATCGCAAAAAAGTGAAAAATTATACGAATAAACTACTACGTCCGGTTGACCGATTTTCATGAAAATGTTCGTGTCGGGTCCGGTAGTGATATGTAACTTAAGTTTCAAGTTTCAAGTTCGTACGATGTTTCGTTCTTGAGATATTACACACACACACACACACACACACACACACACACACACACACACACACACACACACACACACACACACACACACACAGACACACAGACCAATCGCTAAACACATGTTTTTTGGGTTCAGGGGGTCTGAAAACGTATAGATCCGGTGAAAACTCGATTTCGAAAAATCGACATGAAAACAATACTTTCCTTCCTATATATTCATATAGGCAAGAGAAAGTAAAAATAAACAAAAAACCAACCTCAATAAACATAACCTAATTTTAATCATGAGTGAAAGACGCAATATGAAAATCAACCTCAGTTTGGCTTACAAATATGAAAAATCACTCTTTCACGCTAAACTAGACTCTATAGAGAATAATGCTCTCAATAAAAGTTGTAGATCTTTTAATTTCATATACATTTTATTATATACACTTTTGTCGTAAAATGCATACTAAGGCCGAAATATTAAAAAAATCGATTACTCACACGTTTTCGTGAGACAAAAATTAAATTGCTAATTACTGCTAAACTAATCGTTATACAAAAAATATTTAAATAAAAGTTGTAGATTTTTAAATTTTCTACATTTTTTATTATATAAATATGCGCTAGACACAATTAGGAAAAAACGAATCTCCTTTTTGGGCTATCCTTAGAACACCGGAGAACAGAGTACTTAGACGACTTATTGAAAGTGTCTGTGATTTTAAAATCGGTTTGAATTGGACGAAGGAGGTCAAGGAGGACTTGGAAAGGTTTGGGTTGACGCTGGAGGATGTGAGGTTCAAGTCTGAAAGTTATAGAAAGTTGAGGGATCTGGCTTTGGAACCGGAAACCAAGACTAGAAGAGTGACACATGGGACACATGCATGTCATCATTTTTCATACATGAAATCGGAAGGTAAGATGAACTTGTTGATGTATTTATTTTCAGTTTTTCAATAAAATAAATCTCTTAATTTGATATATCAAAACCGGCGCTCTTTTTGAATCACCCTATAGTAAAACCATATTACCGTAACAGAAACACCTATTTTCAATTGAAATTAACTTCCAAACAAAAACACCAATATTTCCTCTACGGCTGATTCCTACGCGTTCTAGAAATTATCGTTTTTTGTAAACGCGATCTCCGTAATGTTAGAGCAGTAACATGATTATATTAATCTCAATTTACAAGAATGAAAACGTGAAAAAATATGAAAATAAACACTACGTACCCCATCAACGTAAAAAAATAGTTTTCTCAATAGAAAAAGCATCAAATTTCGTGTTATATATCAATTTAAATAGAGGAAAACAATCAATCAATAAATATATGGTAAAATTGAAAAATTAATATTACTTTCTCTTGCCTATATGAATATATAGGAAGGAAAGTATTGTTTTCATGTCGATTTTTCGAAATCGAGTTATCACCGGATCTATACGTTTTCAGACCCCCTGAACCGAAAAAACATTTTTTTAGCGATTGGCCTGTGTGTGTGTCTGTGTGAGTGTGTGTGTGTGTGTGTGTGTGTGTGTGTGTGTGTGTGTGTGTGTGTGTGTGTGTGTGTGTGTGTGTGTGTGTGTGTCTGTGTGTCTGTGTGTGAACAGAATATCTCAAGAACGGAACATCGTACGAACTTGAAACTTGAAACTTAAGTTACATACCACTACCGGACGCGACACGAACATTTTCATCAAAATCGGTCAACCGGAAGTAGTAGTTTATTCGTATAATTTTTCAGTTTTTTGCGATTTTCTCAAAAACTGGTCCTACGATTTTTTTAAAAATCGCCTATTTTACTCAATTTTTTATTCTCTACAAGATAGGGTAGGCGCCATGTTTGCTGAAATTCTCGGTGAGGCTGTTTTCACGTAAAAACGTTGTTTTTTTTAAGATTACGGCTTTAATATAAATTTTAGCGCAAAAACTTATATAATAAAAGTTGTAGAGAATTTAAAAACCTACAACTTTTATTTAAACATTTTTTTGTATAACGCTTAGTTTAGCGGCAATTTGCGATTTTCTGTTTTTTTTCTCACGAAAACGTGAGAAAAATCGATTTTTTTAACATTTCGGTCTTAGTATGCATTTTACGACAAAAGTGTATATAATTAAATTTATAGAAAATTAAAAGATCTACAACTTTTGTTTACAGCATTTTTCTCTACAGAGCCTAGTTTAGCGTGAAAGCGTGATTTTCCGTATTTTTAAGCCAAACTGAGTTCGATTGTCATTTTGCGTCATTCACTCATGATTAAAATAAGGTTATGTTTTTGAGGTTAGTTTTTGTTTATTTCTAATATTTTATTAATAATGTTAGGTTTATTAATTATCATTTGCATTGGCAAGAGAAAGTTGTGTGAGTGTTTCACACCAGATTTTTTTATTAAAATTAGTCAGCTCCCCTTAAAAAACACTGGTGAATATGTTTCCCGTTTTAGTTAAAAATCTAAAACTATTATAGTTGTATTATTTAGTGGTAGTGGGAAAATTAATCCACCCAACTATGATGACACGCGCGCACCTACACACAACAAGTCATTTCAATTAAAGAGAAAACAAATTGGTTTTTTGTGACAGCTATATCGAAGTGTAATTCATATTTTGAAAGTCGGCAGTCCAATCACGTATGGTGGGAACAAATTGAAGGTACAAACACCTGCAAACTCGTGTGGGTAGTTCAAGGCTAAAACGAAAAGCCATTCTATAATTTTGTACACTACGAGGACGCCATTTAAATATTTTTCCTTATTTTTTCAAAATGTAAATTTATTTAGTATTAGTAATATTTATTTAGTTTAACGTCAATTAGTGATTTCACTTTTTCTTACCTATATATGAATACATCTGCCCATAACAGACAGGTCTCTGGTTAAATTATTTACACTCAATCTGTTCGTTGCAAGGCAACGAAAAAATATAAATAGTTGTGTTTCTTATCACATGGTCACCCAATTAAATGACTGAATCATTTAACAACAGAATAGGTAGAGGTGTACTGTGACACTAATCAGAGTTATCTCCTCTGAAAGTAATGAATTTCATTATACAGTTGGACCCTGTGGTGAAAGAAGTGTAGGTGTCATTTGCAGAGTGGAAAATGTGTGCTTTACAGAGGGCCCGGCATGCTACTAAATGTAATTTTCCATTCAGTGAGGAAGGCAACTGTAAACCACCTGACTCCTCGTTTTACTTAGTAACACCTCTACAGGTTCAAACCAGCCTAAAGAGGCTGATCACCTAAACAACAACATGAATACATAGGAAGGAAATTATTGTTTTCATGTCGATTTTAGGAAATAAAGTTTTCACCGGATCTACCCCTTTTCAGATCCTCTGAACCCCAAACACATGTTTTTTAGCGATTGGACAGGTGATTGTGTGTATGTGTGTGTGTGTATGCGCGCGCGCGCGTGTGTGTGAACAGAATATCTCAAGAATGGAACCTCATACGAACTTGAAACTTCAAACTTAAGTTAGATACCACAACCAGACCAGACAAAAATATTTTCATTAAAATCAGTCAACCATAAGTAGTAGTTTATTCGTATAATTTTTCACTTTTTTGCGATTTTCTCAAAAACGGGTCCTACGATTTTTTTAAAAATCGCCTTATTTACTTAATTTTTTATACTTTACAAGATACGATATGCGCCATTTCTGCTAAAATTCTAAGAGAGGCTATTTTCATGTAAAAAAATTGTTTTTTTTTAAGATTGCGGCTTTAATATGGATTTTACCGCAACAATTTTTAAAATAAAAGTTGTAGAAAATTTAAAACCCTACAACATTTATTCCAAACTTTTTTATGTATAACGCTTAGTTTAGCGGTAATTAGCTATTTTCTGTTTATTTCTCACGAAAACGGGTGAACAATTAAATTTTTTTGATAGCTTTCAGCCTAAGTAGATAAATTTTATGACGAAAGTGCATAATAAAATTTATAGGAAATTAATAGATCTACAACTTTTATTTAGAGCATTTATCTCTACAGAACCTAGTTCAGCGAGAAAGAGTGATTTTCCGTATTTTTAAGTCAAACTGAGGTCGATTTTCATTTTCCGTCTTTCACTCATGATTAAAATAAGGTTATGTTTTTTAAGGTTAGTTTTTGTTTATTTCTAATGTTTTATTACTATTGTTAGGGTTATTGTTAATTATTTGCATTGGCAAGAGAAAGTTGTGTGAGTGTTTCACACCAGATTTTTTACTTTCTCTTGCCTATATGAATATATAGGAAGGAAAGTATTGTTTTCATGTCGATTTTTCGAAATCGAGTTTTCACCGGATCTATACGTTTTCAGACCCCCTGAACCCAAAAAACATGTTTTTAGCGATTGGTCTGTGTGTGTGTCTGTGTGTGTGTGTGTGTCTGTGTGTGAACAGAATATCTCAAGAACGGAACATCGTACGAACTTGAAACTTGAAACTTAAGTTACATACCACTACCGGACGCGACAAGAACATTTTCATCAAAATCGGTCAACCGGAAGTAGTAGTTTATTCGTATAATTTTTCAGTTTTTTGCGATTTTCTCAAAAACTGGTCCTACGATGTTTTTTAAAATCGCCTATTTTACTCAATTTTTTATTCTCTACAAGATAGGGTAGGCGCCATGTTTGCTGAAATTCTCGGTGAGGCTGTTTTCACGTAAAAACGTTGTTTTTTTAAGATTACGGCTTTAATATAAATTTTAGCGCAAAAGCTTATATAATAAAAGTTGTAGAGAATTTAAAATCCTACAACTTTTATTTCAAACATTGTTTTGTATAACGCTTAGTTTAGCGGTAATTTGCGATTTTCTGTTTTTTTTTCACGAAAACGTGTGAAAAATTCATTTTTTGAAGATTTCGGCCTTAGAATGCATTTTACGACAAAAGTGTATATAATTAATTTTATAGGAAATTAAAAGATGTACAACTTTTATTTAGAGCATTTTTCTCTACAGAGCCTAGTTTAAAGAAAAAGAGTGATTTTCCGTATTTATAAGCCAAACTGAGGTCGATTTTCATTTTGCGTCTTTCACTCATGATTAAAATTAGGTTATGTTTATTGAGGTTAGTTTTTTGTTTATTTCTAATGTTTTATTACTAATATTAGGTTTATTCTTAATTATTTCTATTGGCAAGAGAAAGTTGTGTGAGTGTTTCACACCAGATTTTTTCATGTGTAAATCACCACATAACATTAACTACGCACAAGCCCAAGGCTTATGTAGGCATCATCACTCATTAAAAAAAAAAAAAAAATTTAACACTCCACTTGCCTTTTATGGGCAAAAAATAAATTACTAATGTGAAATTTAAAATTTTTTAAAAACCTTAATTAAATTCTGAATGTAAATTGAATTGTTTTTACCCCTTTCCCCTCTTAAATTACTTCCTCACTTTATTAAATATAAACCAGGAAATAAGTAGAAATTTTAATAAAAACTTATAATATTTTGATATGACATTATGAAACCATCAACCATGTACATGAAATTAAGTAAGCAGTGCATAAAAAAAGACACCATTATTCAGTATTCATTCATATTTAGCATAACAATGTAACTAAGATTATACAAGTAAGTATAAAATGAAGGCGTATGAAAAATAACAATAATATATTTTTCAGAGTGAGTAAATTTTAAGATTTCCTCTTATTTCTATTTATGTACTACTGTACCCAATACAAGTGTACAAACCTAACAACTGAAAAAATTATTTCATTTTATTTTCTCTACTGGAAGTATCATTTTTCAATATATTTATATAACAGAAGCAGGCAGTCATTTTATATTATCCACTTTTTCAATCCTTAGCTCACTTCTACTGGGTGATCAAAAAATAATCATGTTATTTACAGTTCACCCGTTCTTAGTTTGCTCCTAGTGTCAACAAACAAAAGCCACCTACTACAGGGTGCACGCTAGAGTCTGCGACTTTACGGATGTCGTATTCCTATTAAGTTAACTACTTTTTTTTACTTTCTCTTGCCTATATGAATATATAAGAAGGAAAGTATTGTTTCATGTCGATTTTAAGAAATCGAGTTTTCACCGGATCTATACGTTTTCAGACCCCCTGAACCGAAAAAACATGTTTTTAGCGATTGGTCTGTGTGTGTGTGTGTGTGTGTGAACAAATTATCTCAAGAACGGAACATCGTACGAACTTGAAACTTGAAACTTAAGTTACATACCACTACCGGACCCGACACGAACATTTTCATCAAAATCGGTCAACCAGAAGTAGTAGTTTATTCGTATAATTTTTCAATTTCTTGCGATTTTCTCAAAAACTGGTCCTACGATTTTTTTTAAAAATCGCCTGGTTTAATCACTTTTTTATGCTCTACAAGATAGGGTAGGCGTCATGTTTGCTGAAATTCTCGATGAGGCTGTTTTTAAGTAAAAAAAGTGTTTTTTAAGATTACGGCTTTAATATTTTTCTCACGAAAACGTGAGAAAAATCGATTTTTTTAACATTTTGGCCTTAGTATGCATTTTACGACAAAAGTGTATATAATTAAATTTATAGGAAATTAAATGCTACAACTTTTATTAAGAGCATTTTTTTCTACAGAACCTAGTTCAGCGCGAAAGAGTGATTTTCCGTATTTTTAAGCCAAACTGAGGTTGATTTTCATTTTGCGTCTTTCACTCATGATTAAAATTAGGTTATGTTTATTGAGGTTAGTTTTTTGTTTATTTCTTATGTTTTATTACTAATGTTAGGTTATATTGTTTAAATTATTTGCACTGGTAAGAGAAAGTTGTGTGAGTGTTTCACACCAGATTTTTTAAATTATAAGTACTTAAAGTTGTAAAAACATCAGTCATGATATGATGTAAGCCCAACAATTTCATTTAAAAAAATACTTTTAAAAGTATTTTGTATTTAAATACTTTCGAAAGTAGTTTGTTGTTACTTTTTAATCAGCGTGTACACATTTTGATATAAAGCGCATGCTCAGTGACGTCATTATTTGTTTACATTAGGAGCAAACTAAGAGAGGTTGGACTATAGGTCAGTGCTTTTTAACCCGTGGTCCACGGGGCGTCTAATGTCAAAACTTTTATTACTGGTAACGTGCTATAAATTGACGACTGCGCCAATCATGCGGAGGGAGGGAGGACAGTATACTATCCATCCTACTTACATCGGCCAACCCGAAAACATAAGACACGCATCAAGCGTCTAACTCAAAATGTAACCACCACAAACACTTATACAGAAAAAATCTGGTGTGATACACTCACACAACTTTCTCTTGCCAAAGCAAATAATTAATAATAAACCTAACATTATTAATAAAATATTAGAAATAAACAAAAACTAACCTCAAAAACATAACCTTATTTTAATCATGAGTGAATGACGCAAAATGACAATCGAACTCAGTTTGGCTTAAAAATACGGAAAATCACGCTTTCACGCTAAACTAGGCTCTGTAGAGAAAAATGCTTTAAACAAAAGTTGTAGATCTTTTAATTTTCTATAAATTTAATTATATACACTTTTGTCGTAAAATGCATACTAACACCGAAATGTTAAAAAAATCGATTTTTCTCACGTTTTCGTGAGAAAAAAAACAGAAAATCGCAAATTACCGCTAAACCAAGCGTTATACAAACAAATGTTTGAAATAAAAGTTGTAGAATTTTATATTCTCTACAACTTTTATTATATAACGTTTTGCGCTAAAATGCATATTAAAGCCGCAATCTTAAAAAGAAAATGTTTTTACGTAAAAACAGCCTCAAGCAGAATTTCAGCAAACATGGCGCCTACCCTATATTGTAGAGCATAAAAAATGTAGTAAACCAGTTGATTTTAAAAAAATCGTAGGACTAGTTTTTGAGAAAATCGCAAAAAAGTGAAAAATTATACGAATAAACTACTACTTCCGGTTGACCCACACACATAGACACAGACCAATCGCTAAAAACATTTTGTGTGGGTTCAGGGGGTCTGAAAACGTGTAGATCCGGTGAAAACTCGATATCGAAAAATCAACATGAAAACAATACCTTTCTTTCTATTACATTCATGTTGTTGTTGTTTAGGTCAACAACCGAAAGGCTGGTTTGAACCTGTAGAGGTTTTACTAAGTAAATCGAGGAGTGAGGTGGTTTACCATTGCCACAACTCCACGGAATAGAAAAGTATACTTTTCAGCATGCCGGGCCCTTTGAAAAGCACAAATTTTCCACTCTGCAAATGACACTTTCACTTCATTCACCACAGGGTCTGGCTGTATAATGAAATCCATTACTTTCAGAGGAGATAACTCTGATTAGTGTCACAGTACACCTCTACCTCTTCTGTTGTTAAATGATTCAGTCATTTAATTGGCTGAACATGTGATAAGAAACAGAACTATTTATTTTAGCCCTGCAACGAACCGATTGAGTGTAAATAATTTGACACTCCACCTGTCTGTTATGGGCAGATATTCATGTAGGGCAAGAGAAAGTAAAAAACGTGATCGATTTAAAATAATCAATTGTACAACTTAAGATAGAATTTGTAGGTATTGATTGAATAATGTGGAACGCAATTCGTTGATTTTGTCCTTTAATAAAGAAGAAAGAATTTACTTTTGGAGTGTGGTGGGGTGAGGCAGAATTTCATGAGTTGCCCTTTTATTTAGAAAATAAATTAAGTACAGTTGACAAATAACAGAGCTGTTATTAGAAAGAGAGATATCTATTTTGATCTAGGCAGAGAAAGAAACAATAATGAGTTAGTTGTAGTGTTTTATTTAATACGTATCCATTGTAGAAAATATATTAACAGATGTTGGACTTTTTCTATCCAACAATATTAGTATCAGTGTGGTTATTCGATTATTAGTTTTCTTTTATTTTTTTTATCTCGGATCACTTATGTTGTTGTTTAGGTCATCAGCCTGTAGGCTGGTTTGAACCTGTAGAGGTTTTACTAAGTAAAACGAGGAGTGAAGTGGTTTACAATTGCCTTCCTCACTGAATAGAAAAGTACACAGCATGCCGGGCCCTCTGAAAAGCACATATTTTTCACTCTGCAAATGATACCTTCATTCACCACAGGGTCCAACTGTATAATGAAATTCATTACTTTCAGAGGAGATAACTGTGATTAGTGTCACAATACACCTCTACCTATTCTCTTATTAAATGATTCACTCATTTAATTGGCTGACCATGTGACAAGAAACAGAACTATTTATTTTAGCCCTGCAACTAACAGATTGAGTGTAAATAATTTGACACTCCACCTGTCTGTTATTGGCAGGGATCACTTTTATAAACTAAAAACAAAAACAAAAAATATCATCTCACAAAAAATTAATGTTCATAATCTGGTGTGAAATACTCACACAACTTTTTCTTAACAATGTAAATAATGAAAAACATAACGTAATTTTAATCCAGAGTGAATGACGCAAAATTAAAATCAATCTTCGTTTGGCTTAAAAATACGAAAAATCACTCTATGACGCGAAATTTAGTAGCTTTGTGGAATATAATGTTTGAATTAAAGTTGTAAGTTTTTTAATTTTCCGCGTAGTTTTGCTATTAGTTTTTTTTTAATTTCTATATCTCGGATCAGTTTTATAAACTAAAAA
The DNA here is from genome assembly GCA_035578175.1 of Catonia carolina. Taxonomy (NCBI): domain Eukaryota; kingdom Metazoa; phylum Arthropoda; class Insecta; order Hemiptera; family Achilidae; genus Catonia; species Catonia carolina. The sequence continues at coordinate 56,338,273 of JAQMRL010000009.1, read as the reverse complement.
ATATCATCTCACAAAAAATTAATGTTCATAATCTAGCGTGAAACACTCACACACCTTTTTCTTAACAATGTAGGCCTAAATAATGAAAAACATAACCTAATTTTAATCATGAGTGAATGACGCAAAATAAAATCAACCTCCGTTTGGCTTAATAATTTAAAAAATCTGGCGTGAAACACTTACACAACTTTCTCTTGCCAATGCAAATAATTACCAATAAAACATTACAGATATTTATTTTTTAATTAGTAATTAAACATTACAAATAAAAAAAAACTAACCTCAAAAAACAAAACCTTATTTTAATCATGAGTGAAAGACGCAAAATAAAAATCGATCTCAGTTTGGCTTAGAAACACGGAAAAAAACACGGAAAAATCACTCTTTCACGCTAAACTAGGCTCTGTAGAGAAAAATACTTTAAATAAAAGTTATAGATCTTTTAATTTCCTATAAATTTGGTTTTATACACTTTTGTCGTAAAATGAGTAGCCTACTAAGGTCGAAATGTTAAAAAAATCGATTTTTCACGTTTTCGTGAGAAAAAACAAAAAAATCGCTAATTACCGCTGAACTAAGCGTTAAACAAAAAAATGTTAGAAATAAAAGTTGTAGGACTTCAAATTCTCTACATTTTTTATTATATACATTTTTGCGCTGAAATGCATAATGAAGCCGCAATCTTTAAAGAACTATTTCTTTAAGCAAAAACAGCCTCACCAAAAATTTCAGCAAACATGACGCCTACCCTATCTTGTTGAGCATAAATAATTTAGTAAATCAGGCGATTTTAAAAAAAATTGTAGGACCAGTTTTTGAGAAAATCGCAAAAAAGTGAAAAATTACACGAATAAACTACTACTTCCGGTTGACCGATTTTGATGAAAATGTTCGTGTCGGGTCCGGTAGTGGTATGTAACTTAAGTTTTAAGTTTCAAGTTCGTACGATGTTTCGTTCTTGAGATATTTTGTACACACACGCACACACACACACACACACACGCGCGCGCGTGTGCACGTGCACACACACACAGACCGATCCCTAAAAACATGTGTTGTGTGGGTCTGTTTAGGTGTATATTCGGGTGAAGAGTGGCTTTGTTAAAATCGACATGAAAACAATACTTTCCTTCCTATATATTCATATAGGCAAGAAAAAAATCATTCTGTATAAAGAAATAAAATGAATTGGGTGATATTGGACGAACTTGTCTAAACACGTTTTGATTGAAACCCGCATATACCTACTGATATTTTCCGATAGATACTTTTTTAAAAGTTAAAGTAAAATACACGATACGCCCATAACTGACAGGTGGAGTGTCAGATTATTTACACTCAATCTGTTTGTTGCAGGGCTAAAATAAATAGTTGTGTTACTTATCACATGGTCAGCCAATTAAATGACTGAATCATTTAAGAAGAGAAGAGGTAGAGGTGTACTGTGACACTAATCAGAGTTATCTCCTCTGAAAGTAATGAATTTCATTATACAGTTGGACCCTGTGGTGAATTTAGTGAATGTGTCATTAGCAGAGTGGAAAATATGTGCTTTTCAGAGGGCCCGGCATGCTGAAAAGCACACTTTTCCACTCAGTGAGGAAGGCTATGGTAAACCACCTCACTCCTCGATTTACTTAGTAAAACCTTTACACGTTCAAACCGGCCTTTTAGCTGATGACCTAGACTAGACACAAAATACACGATATAAAAAGTTAAGCCTAAATAAAAGTAATAATAAAGAACGGTATGAAATTGTAGGATCTGTAATTGGAAAACTTTAAATTACAACTGGGAACTAACATATGATTTCCTACTAGATGAGTTAAGTTTTACTTTCTAAAACATACAACTATTTCTATTTATTTAAATTCAAATTTAAATTTAAATTTCAAAACTACACTTAATTTATTTAGTTATTAAAAACTTGTAATCTATGAATCGTAATATATGTGTGAAAATGCTCAATGATTGACTCACCGTTTCATCAGTAATTTGATTACTTCCTCAGCAACTAGTCACTTGAAATTCAGTACATTTTGTTTCGTTAGGGGTTCAAACAGATCTGCCGTGAAACATTTACACAACTTTTTCTTCCCTATGTAAATAAAAAACAAAAACAAAAAATCTATGTTTAATCATGAGTAAACAATGTAAACAACTTAACTTAATTTTAAAACATGATTGAATGACTAAACGAAAACCAACCTCTGTAGAACTTAACGTCTCCCCTTTTTACTTTCTCTTGCCTATATGAATATATAGGAAGGAAAGTATTGTTTTCATGTCGATTTTTAGAAATCGAGTTTTCACCGTGTCTATACGTTTTCAGACCCCCTGAACCCAAAAAACATGTTTTTAGCGATTGGTCTGTGTGTCTGTGTCTGTGTGTGTGTGTAACAGAATATCTCAAGAACGAAACATCGTACCAACTTGAAACTTGAAACTTAAGTTACATACCACTACCGGACCCTACACGAACATTTTCATCAAAATCGGTCAACCGGAAGTAGTAGTTTATTCGTGTAATTTTTCACTTTTTTGCGATTTTTTCAAAAACTGGTCCTACGACTTTTTTAAAAATCGCCTGGTTTACTCATTTTTTTATGTTCTACAAGATCGGGTAGGCGCCATGTTTGCTGAAATTCTTGGTGAGGCTGTTTTCACGTAAAAACATAGTTTCTTTAAGATTACGGCTTTATTATGCAATTTAGCGCAAAACTTTATATAAAAAAAGTTGTAGAAAATTAAAAATTCTACAACTTTTATTTCAAACATTTTTTTGTATAACGCTTAGTTTAGCAGTAAATAGCAATTTTCTGTTTTTTTCTCACGAAAACGTGTGAAAAATTGGTTTTTTTAAGATTTTGGCCTTAGTATGCATTTTACGACAAAAAAGTATATAATTAATTTTATAGGAAATAAAAGGATCTACAACTTTTATGAAGAGAATTTTTCTTTAAAGAGCCTAGTTTAGTGTGAAAGAGTGATTTTCCGTATTTTTAACCCAAACTGAGGTTGATTTTCATATTGTCTCTTTCACTCATGATTAAAATTAGGTTATGTTTATTGAGGTTAGTTTTTGTTTATTTCTAATGTTGTATTATATTGTTAATTATTTGCATTGGCAAGAGAAAGTTGTGTGAGTGATTCACACCAAATTTTTATTTTAAAGTAATGCATAAATATGAACGTAAATGTATGGAAATTTAAATTCTAAAACAATATTGCAAGATAATTAGTCCGGTTTGCCTTGAATGTTTATAATTTAATAACTCGAGATCTTTAAACGATTTCTGAAAAAAAAAATCCAAAACAAATTACTTAGTAATTTAAGTTGTGACTTAAACTCTTTTAAGTGAGCGACGGTTAACCGTTTTCTAATCACGCTTTCTCAATTTAACCTTGTAACACATCCCGTAAGCATTTTAACTTAATATTGAAACAATTTTCTTATTACATTAGAAAATCAAATTAAAAAACGTTAATAGCTTCAACTAAGAGCGTTTTTCATCTCAACCTATTTTCTAGTACCGGGTGTCTGAAAAAGTAAATTAAACTTTATTTTTTAATTTGTTTTTTTAGGTCATCAACCGAAAGGCTGGTTTGAAACTGTAGAGGTTTTACTAGGTAAAAGGAGGAGTGAGGTGGTTTATCATTGCCAACACTCACTGAGTGGAAAAGTATGCTTATCAGCATGCCAGGCCCTCTGAAAAGCACATATTTTCCACTCTGCAAATGACACCTTACTTACTTTATGCCCATAATAGACAGGTGGAGCGTCAGATTATTTACACTCAATCTGTTTTAGGGCTAACATGAATAGTTGTGTTTCTTATCACATGGTCAGCCAATTAAATGACTGAATCATTTAACAACAGAAGAGGTAGAGGTGTAAAATACACTAATCAGAGTTATCTCCTCTGAAAGTAATGGATTTCATTATACAGTTGGACCCTGTGGTGAATGAAGTGAAGGTGTTACTTGCAGAGTGGAAAATATGTGCTTTTCAGAGGGCCCGGCATGCTGATAAGAATACTTTTCCATTCAGTGAGTTGTGGCAATGGTAACCCACCTCACTCCTCGTATTTACTTAGTAAAACCTCTACACGTTCAAACCAGCCTACAGGCTCTGATCACCTAAACAACAGTGTCTTTTACACCTCTACCTCTTCTGTTCTTAAATGATTCAGTCATTTCATTGGCTGACCATGTGATAAGAAACACAACTATTTATTTTAGCCCTGTGACGAACAGATTGAGTGAAAATAATTTGACACTCCATCTGTCTGTTATGGATAGGTTACGAATATATAATTTATTTAAAAAATATAATGTCTAAAAATATAAGTTTATTTATATAATGCCCAAAATGGGCAGGTGGAGTGTTATTTTAATTGCACTCTATCTGTTTGGTCCAGGGCTAAAAAAAATAGTTCTGTTTCTTATCATAGTCAGTCACTTATATGACTGAACTATTTAAGAACAGAAGAGGTAGAGGTGTAAAAGACACTAGTCAGAGTTATCTCCTCTGAGAGTAATGAATTTCACTATGCAGCCAGACCCTGTGGTGAATGAAGTGAAGGTGTCATTTGCAGGGTGGAAAGTGAGTGCTTTTCGGAGGGCCTGGCATGCTGATAAGCATACTCTTTCAACTCAGTGAGGAAGGCAATGGTAAACCACCTTACTCCTTGTTTTTACTTAGTAAAACCTCTAGAGGTTCAAACCAGCCTTTCGGCTGTTGACCTAAACAACAACACAATGTCTAAAAATAAAATAGTGTCTAAAAAACTATGACAACTTTTATATAAGTTACAAATATATGATTTATTTAAAAGTAGTCATAATTTTTTAGACACCTAGTAGCGTAGTTCTTGAATTAGAATTGCTGTTTATTTTCTAGGTACTCATAAGAAATAGAACTTACTCGTTCCTCTTTTTCAATCCCTCTTTTTCTACCGAGTTTTCCCTCTCAAGTAAATTATCCCGTTTTCCCCTTAACTTCAACTGTCTTATTTCTTTTCCATTTTGACAATATCTTCCACATTCTTAAATGCAATCAGTCTAGGAAAATAGTAACTGCATTCTTAACAATTGACCAAGTGTAGTTTATGGTTCAATTTATTTCCCTCTCAACATTTTTACTTTCACTTGCCTTATTTATGAAAAAATAAAATTGTAATTTTGTCAGTACAATTTTTCAAAATGCCCAACATTTTGTTTCTGCCACAGATCAAACGAATACTAACTCCCCGACCGCACTTGGGGCTTTTTACTTTCTCTTGCCTATATGAATATACAGGAAGGAAAGTATTGTTTTCATGTCGATTTTTCGAAATCGAGTTTTCACCGGATCTATACGTTTTCAGACCCCCTGAACCCAAAAAACTTGTTTTTAGCGATTGGTCTCTCTGTGCGTGTGTGTGTGTGTGTGTGTGTGTGTGTGTGGGTGTGTGTATGTGTGTGCGCGCGTGCGCGTGCGTGCGTGTGTGTGTGTGTGTGTGTGTGTGTGTGTGTGTGTGTGTGTGTGTGTGTGTGTGTGTGTGTGTGTGTGTGTGTGTGTGTGTGTGTGTGTGTGTGTGTGTGTGTGTATGTATGTGAACAGAATATCTCAAGAACGGAACATCGTACGAACTTGAAACTTGAAACTTAAGTTACATATCACTACCGAACCCGACACGAACATTTTCATCAAAATCGGTCAACCGGAAGTAGTAGTTTATTCGTATAATTTTTCACTTTTTTGCGATTTTTTCAAAAACTAGTCGTACGATTTTTTTTAAAATCAACTGGTTTACTACATTTTTTATGCTCTACAATATAGGGTAGGCGCCATGTTTGCTGAAATTCTGCTTAAGGCTGTTTTTACGTAAAAACATTTTCTTTTTAAGATTGCGGCTTTAATATGCATTTTGGCGCAAAACGTTATATAATGAAAGTTGTAGAGAATGTAATATTCTACAACTTTTTTTTCAAACATTTTTTTGTATAACGCTTAGTTTAGCGGTAATTTGCGATTTTCTGTTTTTTTTTCTCACGAAAACGTGAGAAAAATCGATTTTTTTAACATTTCGGTCTTAGTATGCATTTTACGACAAAAGTGTATATAATTAAATTTATAGAAAATTAAAAGATCTACAACTTTTGTTTAAAGCATTTGTCTCTACAGAGCCTAGTTTAGCGTGAAAGCGTGATTTTCCGTATTTTTAAGCCAAACTGAGTTCGATTGTCATTTTGCGTCATTCACTCATGATTAAAATAAGGTTATGTTTTTGAGGTTAGTTTTTGTTTATTTCTAATATTTTATTAATAATGTTAGGTTTATTATTAATTATTTGCATTGGCAAGAGAAAGTTGTGTGAGTGTTTCACACCAGATTTTTTTATATAGGTGAATCACAGAGGTTTCTGGAATGACAGAGAGAGTTGATGCAATAATAAAAATCTTGTGTGAAACACTCACACAACTTTCTCTTGCCATTGCAAATAATTTAAACAATATAACCTAACATTCCTACAACCTAACATTCCTATAACCTAACAAAGGGCCCGGCATGCTGATAAGCGTACTTTTCCACTCAGTGAGGAAGGCAATGGTAAACCACCTCACTCCTCGTTTTACTTAGTAAAACCTCTAGAGGTTCAAACCAGCCTTTTGGCTGTTGACCTAAACAACAACAACAACAACAACCTAACATTAGTAATAAAACATTAGAAAAAAAAACAAAAAACTAACCTCAAAAAACATAATCTTATTTTAATCATGAGTGAAAGACGCAAAATGAAAATCAACCTGTTTGGCTTAAAAATACGGAACATCACTCTTTCACGCTAAACTAGGCTCTGTAGAGAAAAACGCTCTAAATAAAAGTTATAGATCGCTTTATGTCCTATATATATATTATATATTTTTTTGTCGTAAAATGCATACTAAGGCCGAAATCTTTAAAAAATCGATTTTTCACACGTTTTCGTGAGAAAAAAAAAACAGAAAATCGGTAATTACTGCTAAAGTAAGCGTTATATAAAATATGTTTGAAATAAAAGTTGTAGGTTTTTAAATTCTCTACAACTTTTATTATATAAATGTTTGCGGTCAAATTCATATTAAAGCCGTAATCTTAAAAAAACTATTTCTTTACGTGAAAACAGCCTTACCAAGAATTTCAGCAAACATGGCGCCTACCCTATCTTGTAGGGAATAAAAAATTGAATAAACTAGGCGATTTTTAAAAAAATCGTAGGACCAGTTTTTGAGACAATCGCAAAAAAGTGAAAAATTACACGAATAAACTACTTTTTCCGGTTGACCGATTTTGATGAAAATGTTCGTGTCGGGTCCGGTAGTGGTATGTAACTTAAGTTCTGAATTTCAAGTTTGTACGATATTCCGTTCTTGAGATATTCTGTTCACACACAGACAGACCAATCGCTAAAAACATGTATTTTGGGTTCAGCGGGTCTGAAAACGTGTATATAAGGTGAAAACAGGATTTCTTAAAATCGACATGAAATTAATACTTTCCTTCCTATATATTCATATAGACAAGAGACAGAAAAAATAGATAAAATCATTATATTGTTTATAAATCAGCTTAAATTTACTGAATTTAAAGATAAATACACATAAAATTCCACATAGCGTATCGTTCTTGAGATATTCTTTTCACGCACACACTAACACCCCCCCCCACACACACACACCCACAGACACACGCTCAGACCAATCGCTAAAAACATGTATTTTGGGTTCAGCGGGTCTGAAAACGTGTAAATCCGGTGAAAATTCGATTTGTTATAATCGACATGAAAACAGTACTTTCCTTCCTATATATCATATAGGCAAGAGAATAAATTAATTTAGACATACAGTAGAACCTGTCTCATCCGGACTAATATGGCGATCAGCCGATCCGTATATGGAAAAATTCGGATAAACCAAGGTAATTATAAATAGTTAGAGGCTGAGAAATAAATAACAAGAAATAGTTGAATGTTATTCTCAACATTTCTGTTGGTTTAACATTTGTGTTTGTACACTGTATTTTTTAAAATAAAACAACTAAAATTGGTTAAAAGTTTTTACTTACAGTACGTCTACATCAGTACATAAGTTACTATACGCCTACTAGAAAAAGTTTGTGATTTTCGTCTGCTTTACACACTGCACACATTTGTTTTGGAAACCATGTCACTCAATCTTTGTAATGGCATCACTTCAGTTTCGCTTATTTCTTCTTGATGTTGAACATAACTGATCAGAGATTCGATGGTCTTGAATGCCTCAGAGTGACTCATTACAGGATTGTTGCTATCCTCTTTGGGTTCAGAGATTTTCTCATCGCTATTGCACACCATTTCTATGATGTTACTGTATGCAATTTTGTTGAATTAATGTCCACTTAAAACCTCTGAGTAACCACCGCTTGACTTTATCGTCATTGATTTCTTAACACCCAGGGAGGGTTTTTACAAGCTCTGCAAACTGTCAAACGACATTCCAGCTGCAACTTTCACTTTTCCATTCCTTACCATTTAACAGAAATTAAAAAGTTAGTTTGGAGATACGTCCGGATATGGTAGGGTCCTGATATCACAGGTTCGGATGTGACAGGTTTTACTGTATATATGTATATATTATGAAAAGATAAGATGAAATTAATTTATATCTTTAAATTCCCAAAACGAAATATCCAATAAAAATTATTATTCTGTTCAACTTAGATATTTTTACATGAAATGATACACAGGTGTGTTCTATGAGATGGAAAAGGATTAACAAAAAGAGAAAATCTAGTGTATCATTGGTAAAGTTGGTAAACCTGATATAATACTAACTACATTACAATGTAACACGCCTCTTATGTGGTACCCGCATTTCGGCAACTAATGTCAATAAACTTTGTTTAACAATTAAAATACCTTAATTAATTATATTTAAACTAACATTTTCTGTTATTACCCTTTTTTCAATTAGCCTAAAATAATAGGCTGTGCGCAATTATATGCGTATTTATTTTTAAATTCTGTAAATTTAAGCAAATTTAAAAACATTTAATAATAATTTTTTTTTCTATTTTTTTCTATCTCTTGAATATATAGAAAAAAAGTATTATTTCCATGTCGATTTCTCGAAATCGAGTTTTCACCGGATATAACATACACGTTTTCAGACCCCCTGAACCCAAAAAACATGTTTTTAGCGATTGGTCTGAGCGTGTGTCTGTGTGTGTGTGTGTGTGTGTGTGTGTGTGTGTGTGTGTGTGTGAAAATAATATCTCAAGAACGATACGCTATGTGGAATTTTATGTGTATTTATCTGTAAATTCAGTAAATTTAAGCTGATTTAAAAACATTATAATGATTTTTTCTATTTTTTCTGTCTCTTGCCTATAAAAATATATAGGAAGGAAAGTATTGTTTTCATGTCGATTTTAAGAAATCCTGTTTTCACCGTATATACACGTTTTCAGACCCCCTGAATCCAAAAAACTTTTATTAGCGATTGGTCGGTGTTTTTTTTTTTAAATCAATTTTTTCCTACAAGAGAACAGCCTCCCCAAGAATTTCAGCAGACATGGCGCCTTCCTTATCATAAAGAGCATTAAAAATTTAATAAAAAAGTCGATTTTTAAAAAACTCGTAGGCCTTGTACCCGTTTTTAAGAAAATCGCAAGAGTGAATAAGACACAAATAAACTACACTGCCGGTTAACCGATTTGATTACAATTGTTCGTGTCGGATTCTCTAGAAGATCCTAACTTAAGTTTCAACTTCGACAGATGTTTTGTTCTTCAAATAACGCACTCTGATATGTGTCGTAGCACCAGTTTTTGAAAAAATCGCAAGAAAGTGAAAAATTACTCGAATAAACTACCACGTCAGGTTGACCGATTTTGATGAAAATGTTCGTATCGGGTCCGTTAGTGGTATGTAACTTAAGTTTTAAGTTTCAAGTTCGTACAATGTTCCGTTCTTGAAATATTCTGTTCACACACGCCCACACACACACACACACACGCACACACACACACACACACACACACACACAGACAGACAGACAAATCGCAAAAACATGTTTGTGTGGGTTCAGGGGATCTGAAAACGTGTAGATCCGGTGAAGAGTAGATTTGTTAAAATCGACATGAAAACAATACTTTCCTTCCTAACTTATATATTCACCAACCGGGTTGGTCTAGAGGTAAAGACGTCGCCAAAATCAGCTGTTTAACATCTGATTTTCGGAGACGAAGGTTCCTGGTTCAAATCCTAGTAAAGGTAGTTACTTTTATACGGATTTGAATACTAGACAGTGGTTGTGGGTGTACTTTGATGGTTGGGTTTCAATTAACCATACTCTGTGAGTGTGTCTGTAGAAGACTACACAGTCTCATTTACACGTCATACACATCATCCTCATCTCATTGGGTCATGGGGTTGCTTATTGTTCTAAATTGAACAGATTGCAACGTACATATATTAGGAAATAAAAAAAATATATATATTCATAAATAGGCAAGAGAAAGTAAAAATAGTAACTACATGGAGACGTACCTCACACTAGCCACTCACTGTTACAGACAACTAATGAATGTTGTACGTGATGCTGCCAACATTACACTATTACCAACTTATAAAAATCTGGTGTGAAACACTTACACAACTTTCTCTTGCCAGTTCAAATAATTAACAATAATACTAACATTAGTAATAAAACATTAGAAATAAACAAAAAACTAACCTCAAAAACATATTTTAATCATGAGTGAAAGACGCAAAATGAAAATCGAACTCAGATTGGCTTAAAAATACGGAAAATTACTCTTTCACGGTAAATTAGGCTCTGTAGAGAAAAATGCTGTAAATAAAAGCTATAGATCTTTTAATTTACTATAAAATTGATTATATACACTTTTGTCGTAAAATGCATTCTAAGGCCGAAATCTTAAAAAAATCGATTTTTCACACGGTTTCGTGAGAAAAAACAGAAAATCGCTAATTACTGCTAAACTAAGCGTTATACAAAAAAATGTTTGAAATAAAAGTTGTAGAATTTTTAATTTTCTACAAGTTTTATAAAAGAAATTTTTGCGCTAAATTGCATATTAAAGCCGTAATCTTAAAAAACTATGTTTTTACGTAAAAACAGCCTCACCAAGAATTTCAGCAAACATGACGCCTACCCTATCTTGTAGAGAATAAAAATTTGAGTAAACCAGGCGATTTTTAAAAAAATCGTAGGACCAGTTTTTGAGAAAATCGCAAAAAAGTGAAAAATTATACGAATAAACGACTACTTTCGGTTGACCGATTTTGATGAAAATGTTCGTGTCGGGTCCGGTAGTGGTATGTAACTTAAGTTTCAAGTTTCAAGTTCGTACGATGTTCCGTTCTTGAGATATTTTGTATACACACACAGACACACGCACACACATACACACACACACACACACACACACACACACGCGCGCGCGCGCACACACACACACACACACACACACACAGACCAATCGCTAAAACCATGTTTTTTGGGTTCAGGTCTGAAAACGTATAGATCCGGTGAAAACTCGATTTCTTAAAATCGACATGAAAACAATACTTTCCTTCCTATATATTCATAGGCAAGAGAAAGTAAAAATAGTAACTACATGGAGACGTACCTCACACTAGCCACTCACTGTTACAGACAACTAATGAATGTTGTACGTGATGCTGCCAACATTACACTATTACCAACTTATAAAATGCTGGTGTGAAACACTCACACAACTTTCTCTTGCCAGTGCAAATAATTAACAATAATCCTAACATTAGTAATAAAACATTAGAAATAAACAAAAAACTAACCTCAAAAACATAACCTTATTTTAATCATGAGTGAAAGACGCAAAATGAAAATCGAACTCAGATTGGCTTAAAAATACGGAAAATCACTCTTTCACGCTAAACTAGGCTCTGTAGAGAAAAATGCTGTGAATAAAAGCTATAGATCTTTTAATTTACTATAAAATTGATTATATACACTTTTGTCGTAAAATGCATTCTAAGGCCGAAATCTTAAAAAAATCGATTTTTCACACGGTTTCGTGAGAAAAAACAGAAAATCGCTAATTACTGCTAAACTAAGCGTTATACAAAAAAATGTTTGAAATAAAAGTTGTAGAATTTTAAATTTTCTACAAGTTTTATAAAAGAAATTTTTGCGCTAAATTGCATATTAAAGCCGTAATCTTAAAAAACTATGTTTTTACGTAAAAACAGCCTCACCAAGAATTTCAGCAAACATGACGCCTACCCTATCTTGTAGAGAATAAAAATTTGAGTAAACCAGGCGATTTTTAAAAAAATCGTAGGACCAGTTTTTGAGAAAATCGCAAAAAAGTGAAAAATTATACGAATAAACGACTACTTTCGGTTGACCGATTTTGATGAAAATGTTCGTGTCGGGTCCGGTAGTGGGATGTAACTTAAGTTTCAAGTTTCAAGTTCGTACGATGTTCCGTTCTTGAGATATTTTGTATACACACACACACACACACACAGACACACAGACACACACACACACACAGACCAATCGCTAAAAACATGTTTGTGTGGGTTCAGGGGGTCTGAAAACGTATAGATTCGTCGAAAACTCGATTTCTTAAAATCGACATGAAAACAATACTTTCCTTCCTATATATTCATAGGCAAGAGAAAGTAAAAATGAAATATCCCGTCTCATGAGGAAACCGATGTATGAGCCACCCGGTTTAACATAGACTATTATCAATGTATGGATTTGGACGAAGCCAGATACTGTTGTTCCTAGCAACTAGCAAAAGTGCTCTCTACGCAAATAGGTACCTCATACCTCTCTCTCCATTCTCTTCAAAATCGAACTCCACATAACATAAATTAGCCTAGATGTCAATTCCACATAATTCAAGCATACATGTGTGATACGCCAAAAATATCTCAGGCCTACTCAATTTATTAATTTCAGCTGGTTCTCCAGTCTAGCTAAATTGATGTACAATAAACGAGTACTACGAAAATAAAAAAATCTGGTGTTAAACACTCACACAACTTTCTCTTGCCAATGCAAATAATAACATTAATAATAAAAATCTGGTGTGAAACACTCACACAATTTTATCTTGCCAATGCAAATAATTAACAATAAAATGTAACATTAGTAATAAAACATTAAATTTAAACAAAAAAAACTAACCTCAATAAACATAACCTAATTTTAATCGTGATTGAATGACGCAAAATGAAAATCAACCTCAGTTGGGCTTAAAAATACGAAAAATTTCCTTCTTTCACACTAAACTATTCTCTGTAAAGAAAAATGCTTTAAATAAAAGTTGTAGATCTTTTAATTTCCGATAAATTTTATTATATGAATTTTTGTTGTAAAATGGAAACTACGGCCGAAATCTTAAAAAAAATCCATTTTTTACAGATTTTTATGAAAAAAGAAACAGAAAGTTACTGATTACTACTAATTTAAGAATTATACAAAAAAAATGTTTGAATTAAACGTTGTAGATTTTTAAATTGTCTACAACTTTTATTATATACAATTTTGCTTTAAAATGCATATTAAGGTGCAATCTTAGAAAAAAAAAACAATTTTTTTTTACAAGAGAACAGCCTCTCCAAGAATTTCAGCAGACATAGCGCCTACCCTTTCTTGTAAAGCATAAAAAATGTCATAAATGACGCGATTTAACAAAAAAACCGTAAGAGCCGTTTTTAAGAAAACCGCAAAAACGTGAAAAATGACTCGAAGAAACTACTTCTTCCAGTTGACCGATTTTGATGAAAATATACGAACTTTTATTACGGACATTCTGGTCCTCTAGTGGTATCCTCTAGGGGTTACGGAGGTACTGGTCCTTTAGTAGTAGTATCTAACTTAAGTTTCAAGTTTCAACTTCGTACAATATTCCGCTCTTGAGATAATTTTGTTCACACGCACACACACACACGCGCGCGCATGCGCGTACACGTACGTAAGCACTCACACACAAACACACACACACACACACTAACACACAGACAATCAATACAAACTTTTTTTTTGGTTTAGGATGTTGAAAAGTCTATATCCGATGGAAACTCTATTTCGAAAAGTTGATATGAAAGAGAACTTTCTTTCCCTTTTGAAATAGGACAAGAGAAAGTAGAAAAGTAGTTTAAATCTCACAACTTCGATACGGTCGTTAACAAACCGGGAACTAATAACTCATGTACATTCACAGACCGTTATCTATTTTAAAAACAACTTTTTTTGGCTTCAAGGTGAGATGAATAGTGAAATACCTTAACACTCCGTATTACAGATAAATAGAACGTTTAATGCAAAAATTAATGATAGAGAAATCACTGGATATTTATTGAAAAAGGCAATTGAAAATTTTAGTCTTAACTTAATTATAAGTTGGCGAGAAGAAACTTTTCCAAATAACAATTGAACTGTTCTTAAATTTATTACAACAATTTAAATTTTGAGCTTAAAATTAATTAAGTGGAAATAATTTTACAACTAGGAAGTAGTCTACTTTAAAAGCAAATTTTGCCAATAATTTTAAGAGCAAAACTATTTCCGAACAACTTTTATAATTAAACTCCTTCCCTTTTTTCTACTTAAAAATATATTTTCCTTAATTCTTTTAAGAAAATATTATCTCTTCATTCTCATCCTCATTTATCTCTACCTCTACCTCCTCCTCCTCCTCCTCCTCCTCCTCTTCCCTTTCTCCACCCCTTCCCATTTCTCCTCTTCCCCTCCCCCTTACACTGCTTCCCCTTCACTTCTTCACCTTTCTACTCTTCCCTCCCCTACTCCTAGTCCTCTTGCTTCTCATATATTTCTTATATTTGTAAAAAAACTGGTGTGAAACACTCACACGACTTTCTCTTGGCAAGTAGATAATTAACAAAATAATCATTGCAACAATGTAGAATGAAAAACAACCTTATTTTGTTTTTGAAATTTATTTCTTTAAAGTCTCATTAACTGCTTGGTTATTAGCGACTACAGTGGAATATGTGAGAGCAGCTGTGGGATTTGACTTGTGAAAATTTCCAGGCCCTGGCCGGGAATCGAACTCCGGACCTCCAATTGGTAGGCTAATGCGCTAATCACTACGCTATTCTCTTGAGGGGCAAGTTTTTTTTATTCCTAATTTGTATACGTTGCAATCTATTCAATTTAGAACAACAAGCAACCCCATGACCCAATGTGATGAGGATGATGTGTATGACGTCTAAATGAGGTGTAGTCTTGTACTGACCCAGGCCGACCATTCCTGAGAGAGTATGGTTAATTAAACACCAACCATCAAAGTACACCGGTAACCACTGTCTAGTATTCAACTCCGTATAAAAGTAACTACCTTTTCTAGGATTTGAACCAGAAACCTTAGTCTCCAAAAATCAGCTGTTAAACAGTTGATTTTGGCGACGACTTTGCCTTTAGACCAACCCGGTGGGTCTAAGGCCGCAATCTTCAGAAAACGATTTTTTGTTTCTACGAGACAACAGCCTCCCCAAGAATTTCAGCAGTCATGGCGCCTACCTTATCTTTTAGAACATTAAAAATGTAGTAAATGAGGCGATTTTTAAAAAAAAACCGTAGGAGCCGTTTTTGAGAAAACTGCAAAAAAGTAAAAAATTACACGAATAAACTACTACTTCCGGTTGACCGATTTTGATGAAAATATTCGTGTCGGTACCTCTAGTGATATCTGTCTTAAGTTTCAAGTTTCACCTACGTACGATGTTCCGTTCTTGAGATATTTTGTTCACACACAGACCAATCGCTAAAACATGTTTTTTTTGGGTTCAGGGGTCTGAAAATGTGTATATCCGATGAAAAATCAATATCTTAAAATTGATATGAAAACAATACTTTCCTTCCTACATTCATATAGGCAAGAGAAAGTAACAAATTAAAAGACCAAGAAAAATCACCTCAGTAGTATATTTTAGAATAAGTATGATGAAATATAGGGTGATTCAAAAAGAGTACCGGTTTTGATATATCAAATTAAGAGATTTATTTTATTGAAAAACTGAAAATAAATACATCAACAAGTTCATCTTTCCTTCCGATTTTATGTATGAAAAATGATGTCATGCATGTGTCCTCCTCTACTGCGCTGGCACGCATCAACTCTGTCCATGAAATTGGATATTACTGCACGACAAGTTTCGACTTCCATTTGCCCGATAACGCGTCGAATTTCCTCCTTCAAGTCATTGATGTTTCGGGGTTTATTGGCATACACCAATGACTTCAGATGACCCCAAAGAGGAAAGTCACAAGGCGTCAAGTCACACGACCTTGGTGGCTATTGATGGTCGGAATTACGAGAAATGATGCGATCCTGGAACCGTTTACGGAGCAACAACATTGTTTCTCGTGCAGCGTGACAGGTGGCACCATCCTGCTTAAACCACAACTCGTCAATGTCCATTCCATCCAAATGACGCCACAAAAACTCCCTAATTTGCTGGTTTAACAGCCACACTGTCACGAACCAACGCAATGTTCTGCTCAGTTTGGCCAGAACGACGACGTCCAGAACTTTTAAGGTCGACTGTTGAACCCGTCTCAAAAAACTTTTTCATGAGCCTGCGAACTGTTGATTCATTCGGTGCTTCATTACGTCCTAGAGTACCGCGAAGTCGCCTGACAGTAGCCGCATAACTCTCTCCACTCTGGTAAAATGTTTTGACGATTAACACTCGTTGCGCAATAGTAAACTTCTCCATGGTTAGACACAGACTGCGAGAGTACTACACTGCGAACAAGAGAAACTACAACTGAATCGTCAACCGGAATGTTCTCCAAAATAGAAATGTGGTCAAACAATGTTGCCAACCGATAAACAAAAATTTACCAGCCGTTTAAAAACCGGCGCTCTTTTTGAATCACCCTTTATTAAAGTGTTTAATAATTAAATAAGGGTAAAAACAAAATAAAGAGATTAGAGGGTAAGTTAGTCATAAATAAAAACCAATTTTTATCCTTTGAAATATCTCTTTAAAATCAGCTCTAATTCGTCAAATTAAAAATTTATTCCTTAGTCTGGTTCAACATAATTAGTTAATTGTTCATTAAATGGGGCTTAAGCTTCTTAACTCACACTGGTTCATTATTAATCAAGTGAGTTAATTAATTGGCTGAAATTTCCATCAATTAATCTTACTTTGTGAAAAATATTAAGAGAAACTTTTTTCACTAGTTACTTTCTATTATTGCCCTGTATGTTTCGTTCAAAATATTTCATAGAAAAGGAAGATATTGTTTCCATGTCAATTTTTCATCGGATATACACGTTTTCAGACCCCTTGAAACCAAAAAACCATGTTTTTAGCGATTGGTCTGTGTGTGAACAAATTTAGGTACCATGAGAGAACCCGACACGAACATTTTCATCAATATCGGTCAACCGAAATAGTAGTTTATTTGTGCGATTTTTCACGTTTTTACAAATTTTACTCTGTTGGAATTCAGAGGAAGGTAACTTCCTCTTGTAGAGAAATGTTGTAGAGAAATTTCTTCTTGTAGAGAAAAATGTTTTTTTTTACTTTCTAATGCCTATATTATGAATAATACGAAGGAGAGTATTGTTTTCATGTCCATTTTTCGAAATCGAGTTTTCATCGGATCTACACGTTTTTTAGACCTCCTGAACCCAAAAAACATGTTTTTAGCGATTTGTCTGTGTGTATGTGTGTGAACAGAATATCTCAAGAACGGAACATCGTACGAACTTGAAACTTAGAAGTTAAGTTACATACTACTACCGGACGCGACACGAATATTTTCATCAAAATCGGTCAACCGGAAGTAGTAGTTTGTTCGTGTCATTTTTCACTTTTTTGCGATTTTCTCAAAAAATGGTCCAACGATTTCTTTTAAAATCGCCTGGTTTCCTCAATTTTTTATTCTCTACAAGATAGGGTAGGCGTCATGTTTGCTAAAATTCTTGGTGAGGCTGTTTTTACGTAACAAAATATTTTTTTTAAGATTACGGCTGTAATGGGCATTTTAGCGCAAAAATTTATATAACAAACGTTGTTGAAAATTTTAAAATCTACAACTTTTATTTCAAACATTTTTTTGTATAACGCTCAGTTTAGCAGTAATTAGCAATTTTCTGTTTTTTCACACGAAAACGTGTGGAAAAATCGATTTTTTAAGATTTCGGCCTTAGAATGCATTTTACGACAAAAGTATACTCAATAAAATTTATAGGAAATAAAAAGATATACAACTTTTATTTAAAGCATTTTTCTCTACAGAGCCTAGTTTAGCGCGAAAGAGTAATTTTCCGTATTTTTAAGCTAAACTAAGGTTGATTTTCATATTGCGTCTTTCACTCATGATTAAAATTAGGTTATGTTTATTGAGGTTAGTTTTTTGTTTATTTCTAATGTTATATTAATAATGTTAGGTTTATTGTTAATTATTTGAATTGGCAAGAGAAAGTTGTGTTAGTGTTTCACACCAGATTTTAAAAAAAAAATAAGGTTAACTAGAATTTAGAGAAAACCCATTTTTCAATGATGTTGAGGGTTGGTAATTTACGAACCATGTTCTGTTTCACAACCGAGAAATTACATGTCAACTTTTTTAAATCTTTCACAATATATCTGCGTGAGTATTTTTTAAGATTTTTATCAAATCTTATTAAGCTATTCTTTGAAAAATGGTTCCAGTAATTCGATATTAATTTCCGATCAATATTTCTCATCTTAGTTAATTAATGACTCTATTTTCATTATTAATGGCACTTACAGTCACCATTATCTGTATTAATCGATTAGTTTCTGTATAATAAATTTGCTGTGAAACACTCACAAAATTTTCTCTTGCCAATGTAAATAATGAAAAATATAACCTTCTTAATTATAAGTATTATTTACATTGGAAAGAAAAAGTCTTGCGATTGTTTTACACCAGATTTTTAAAAAAATATTTCAAGATGTCGTAGCAACAAATTAATTATACCATTTAATTCAGAAAAATCTGGTGTGAAACAGTCACACAACTTTCTCTTGCCAGTGAAAATAATTAACAATAAACCTAACATTAGTAATAAAACATAAGAAATAAACAAAGAACTAACCTCAAAAAACATAACCTAATTTTAATCATGAGTGAAAGACGCAAAATGAAAATCAACCTCATTTTGGCTTAGAAATACGGAAAATCACTCTTTCTCTCTAAACTAGGCTCTGTAGAGAAAAATGCTCTAAATAAAAGTTGTAGATCTTTTAATTTTCTATAAATTTAATTATATACACTTTTGTCGTAAAATGCATACTAAGGCCGAAATGTTTAAAAAATCAATTTTTCTCACGTTTTCGTGAGAAAAAAACAGAAAATTGCTTATTACCGCTAAACTAAGCGTTATACAAAAAAATGTTTGAAATAAAAGTTGTAGAATTTTACATTCTCTACAACTTTTATTATATACATTTTTGCTCTTAATTGCATATTAAAGCCGTAATCTTAAAAAAACTATGTTTTTACGTAAAAACAGCCTCACCCAGAATTTCAGCAAACATGACGCCTACCCTATCTTGTAGAGAATAAAAAATTGAGTAAATGAGGTAATTTTAAAAAAAATCGTAGGACCAGTTTTTGAGAAAATCGCAAAAAAGTGAAAAATTATACGAATAAACTACTACTTCCGGTTGACCGATTTTGATGAAAATGTTCGTGTCGGGTCCGGTAGTGGTATGTAACTTAAGTTTCAAGTTTCAAGTTCGTACGATGTTCCGTTCTTGAGATATTCTGTTCACACACAGACACACACACACACACACACACACACACACACACACACACACGCACGCACGCACGTACACGCACACGTGCCCGCACACGCGCACACACGCGCGCGCGCGCGCACACACACACACACACACAGACCAATTGCTAAAAACATGTTTTTGGGGTTCACTTTACTTTCCTCCTTCTTCTTCTTACTATCAAGGATTAGGCATAAGCCTGTTCCGAACTCACAAATCATCCTGTACGTCTACAGAAACACGAGACATTGCAACCCGTACATCTCGACTACTGCCATCTTCTTCGAGGTCTTCCCACCTCCCTACTTCCAACTAGAACATATTCCGTCACTTTTAGACGTATTCTCTCCTCTGTCATCCGTTCTAAATGTTGCCTCTATTGATTCCGGTACTGCTCCACTTTTTCCTTCAAGCTAAATACACCCAACTCGGATCTAATTTGCTTGTTACGTATTAGATCCAGCCTCGAGCAGCCCTTCACCCTTCTTACAAAACCTCATTTCAGCTCAGCTGCTTGGATCCTACTTTGTTGGCGTTTAGTGGTAACCCATGACTCACTTCCATAAAGAAGGACTGGGGCTGCCATTACCTTATACGTACAACTTCACTACTGTCTCTGTTATAGCTCTGTTACCCAGTGTCCTGTTAATGGTACCACAAATAGCTTGAAATTTATTTATTTTACTTTCGACATCCAAGTCGCTATCAAAGCTCACATCGCAGCCCAGATATAGGGTGATTCAAAAAGAGCGCCGGTTTTTAAACGGCTGGTAAATTTTTGTTTATCGGTTGGGAACATTGTTTGACCTCATTTCTATTTCGGAGAACATTCCGATTGACGATTCAGTTGTAGTTTCTCTTGTTCGCAGTGTAATACTCTCGCAGTTTCTGTCTAACCATGGAGAAGTTTACTATTGCGCAACGAGTGTTAATCGTCAAAACATTTTAACAGAGTGGAGAGAGTTATGCGGCTACTGTCAGGCGACTTCGCGGTACTCTAGGACGTATGAAGCACCGAATGAATCAACAGTTCGTAGGCTAATGAAAAATTTTTTGATACGGGTTCAACAGTCGACCTTAAAAGTTCTGGACGTCGTCGTTCTGGCCGAACTGAGCAGAACGTTGCGTTGGTTCGTGACAGTGTGGCTGTTAGCCCAGCAAAATCAATACGTCGCCGTTTTCAACAATTGGGTTTACGATGTTCTTCTGTACGGAGAATTCTTCGGTACGATTTCCAATATCACCCGTATAAAATTCAGTTGACGCAACATTTGAAAGTGGCAGACCACCAGAAGAGACGGTAGTTTGTTGACTGGGTATTGAGAAAACGGCAGGACCTTCGCAAACAAAATCATTTTCAGTGATGAGGCGCACTTCCACTAAAACGGTTTTGTTAATAAACAGAACTGCCGTATGTGGGGTTTAGAAAACCCCACATACGGAAACTTGTCCCACATAGTCGCAACTTGTCGTGCAGTAATATCCAATTTCATGGACAGAGTTGATGCGTGCCAGCGCAGTAGAGGAGGACACATGCATGACATCATTTTTCATACATAAAATCGGAAGGTAACATGAACTTGTTGATGTATTTATTTTCAGTTTTTCAATAAAATAAATCTCTTAATTTGATATATCAAAACCGGCGCTCTTTTTGAATCACCCTATAGTTATAGTGGCGAGACACTTGATCTAACAGTACATTGCCTAAAACAATCTGCGAACGAGTGGGAATGCCATTCCATCTGAATGCCATAACCTTTGATTTAGCAACCGAAAGTCGTAAATTATACTTTTTACATAGCCTAAATCATTTAAAACATAAATTGCTCTTTGAAGCTCATCTTCATTCTTATGTATGATCCACATGTCATCCGCAAATAATACTTTCCTTTCTATATATTCATGTAAGCAAGAGAGACTAATAAAACTGGATCAATCTAAAATCTTGGATTAATGGAATTTGGTTAACCGAAAAATTTCTTTAAATAGAATTTGAGAAAGTAAAATATAAAGTAGATAAGAGATAAAAGCTCAATGGAATGAAAGTAAAAATTGAAACTTTAAAGAAACCATACAACGAACTACTGATTGATGAATAATATTAAAAACCCACATCTACGTGCGCGCGTAATTGTATGTGTGTGTGTGCGCGTGCAGTATAACTATACGAATTTTGGTCAAGAGTGAACTAGAAGAAAAGGGTGACTGCTGATAATGGAGATAAAATATTACAAAAATCTTGAAACCTATTGTTAAGGAAGCCTGACGATAATCTCTCCCTGTACATAATATTAAATCGAAGGAAAAATCTGATGTAAGGAAATTAATTTTAGTCTTTATCTAAGCCTTCAGGCCAGCCCAATCAGTCTACAGGTAGAAATTCACTATTATTTGTTAAGTAACATCGGTTGGGCAAACGACTTTGTATGGTGACCGGCTGATAGCCATTCGTGAACATAATCTACTGGGGGACCCTGATCAAACTCATGTCTATTCCACTTCAAAAATACAGCAATGAAATTGGGTGGTTGTCAATAATGAACAGTTCCCGATAACAAAATTAAAAAAATTGGTGTGAAGCACACACAACTTTATTGTTCCAATGTAATTAATGTATAATATTGAACTTAGCATTAGTAATACACAAGAAACTACCCTCAGTAATCGATTTGAATAGTGGACAGTGGTTGCCGGTGGGTGTACTTTGATGGTTGGGGTTCAATTAACCATACTCTCTCAGGAATGGTCGGCCTGAGTCTGTACATGACTACATCTTATTTACACGTCATATACATCATCCTCATCTCATTAAGTCATGGGGTTGCTTTTTGTTCTGAATTGAACAGATTGCAACGTACACATATTAGGAATTAAAAAAAAAAGAAAAAACATAACCTTATTTTAATCACACACATACACACACAGAATAATCGCTAAAAACATGTTTTATGGGTTCAGGAGGTCTGAAAACGTGTAGATTTGGTGAAGAGTGGATTTATTAAAATCGACATGAAAACAATACTTCCCTTCGTATATATATCCATACAGGCAAGAGAAAGTAAAAATGGTGTGTTTCATATCAAATGGTTACTCAATTATTTTGTAACCCTAGAATTAGCAGATCGAGTGCAGATAATTAACACACACACGTGTGTGTGTGTGTGTGTGTGTGTGTGTGTGTGGAATATGAAGGGAAGGAAGTTGCCTTTAACAGGTAGGTGGACTGCCTGTTAAAGGCAATTAACATTGAGATTAATTAACATTAGAAATACACAAAAAAACTATCCTCAATAAACATAACCTTATTTTAATAATGAGTGAATAGTTAAAAATGAAAACTAACCTTAGTTTGGGTTAAACATACGAAAAATCGCTCTTCCTCGCTAAACTAGGCTCTGTAGAGAAAAGTGCTCTAAATAAAAGTTGTAGATCCTGTACATCCTGACCGTGTGTGTGCGTGTGTGTGTGTGTGTGTGCGTGTGTGTGTGTGTGTTTAACAGGCAGGTGGACTGCCTGTTAAAGGCAATTTCCTTCCCTAAATATTCATACAGGGTGATTCACGAAGATATGCAGAAACTTTAGAAGCTCACTGTACATGTAAAAATAATGAAAAAAGTTTATAAAAACATGGTTCCGGAAATGCTTCGTTTCCGAGTTACGGCTAGCGAAAGTTCGCCTGGATTTCAGCTCACCAGGTGAAATGAGGTCTTCCTGGAATTCTGGTTAGGTAGATTAAGGGGTGAATTTAATCGTTTCTTATGGTTTTTGATCTGATAAATTGAATAAAACAGGTCCCAGAACTGTAAGTTAAATAGTTTTTAAGAAAACCAGTATCAAATGCAAAAAATGGAGTGAAAAACACATTTTTTCATTTTTGGGCAAGAATAACTTTGTAATTTCACCAAGAAACAGTTAAAATTTTTGAATAAAACATGTAGAAAATTTTATTCTGAACAAACCGGTGTAAATTAAGTACCCAGAAAGCGAATAGATGTTTGATTAAATGAATTTTTATTCATAACAGTACAAAGTAAAATTAACCGGAAAAACTAATATGAAAATATGTGTTTTTTTTCACTCCATTTTTTGCATTTGACACTGGTTTTCTCAAAAGCTATTTAACTTACAGTTCTGGGACCTGTTTTATTCAATTTATCAGATCAAAAACCATAAGAAACGATTGAATTCGCCCCTTAATCTATCTTACCAGAATTTCAGGAAAACCTCATTTCACCTGGTGAGCTGAAATCCGGGGGAAATCTTTCGCTAACCGTAACTCGGTAACGAAGCATTTCCGGACCCATGTTTATAAAAACTTTTTTAATTATTTTTACATGTACAATGGGCTCCCAAAGTTTCTGCATTTCTTCGTGAATCACCTGTATAAGGCAAAAGAAATTAAAAAGATATCCCAAAAATAAATTCTAATGTAGATAATCAAGATTTTACATTAGTTACGTTTAAAGATTTTTGAGAAAATTGTTCGGTTTATCGTAAAATATTTGCTCGGTTATCCTCAACTTGTAGTCTGTATTTATTACCTTATGGATAAGGAACATATATAAATTGTTTGGCAAGTGGTGTCGATGGGGTTAGGGTTAGTTTAGGGGATGAATCAACTTGTTGAAATATTAGATTGTGGTCTGATATAGGGTTCTTGCGGTCACATAACCTTCCAGTCTACTATAAACCCTTCCTTCACATTCCATTTTCTAATTCTACGCTCTTAATTTATCTTAACCTTCTGTTAAACTTCTCATAATACGAGATTAATTCCATCACTTTATTGTCCCAACCGTTATCTAACAATAAAATCTTGTGTGAAACACTCACAAGACTTTCTCTTGCCAATGCAATAAAGTTTTGTTTAGGTCATCAGCTGAAAAGCTGGTTTGAATCTGTAGAGGTTTTACTAAATAAAATGAGAAGTGAGGTGGTTTACAATTGCCTTCCTCACTGAGTGGAAAAATACACTTATCAGCATGCCGGGCCCTCTGAAAAGCACGTATTTTCCACCCTACAAATGACACCTTCACTTCATTCACCACAGGGTCTGGCTGTATAATGAAATCCATTACTTTCAGGGGAGATAACTCTGATTAGTGTCTTTTACACCTCTACCTCTTCTATTCTTAAATGATTCAGTCATTTAATTGGCTGACCATGTGGTAATAAACACAACTATTTATTTTAGCCCTGCAACTAACAGATTGAGTGTAAATAATTTGACTCTCCATCTGTCTGTTATGAGCAGAGTAATAAATTAAGGCCAATATTATAATTTAACATTAGTAATAAAACATTAGATATTAACAAAATCAACTGACCTCAAAAACATAATCTTATTTTAATCATGAGTGAATGATGCAAAATGAAAATGAAAATCAGTTTAGCTTAATAACACGGAAAATTATTATTTCACCATAAACTAGGCTCTGTAGAGAAAAATTCTCTTATAAAAGTTGTAGATCTTTTAATTTCCTATAAATTTAATTATATACACTTTTGTTGTAAGGCCGAAATCTTAACAAATTGATTTTTACTTTCGCTTGCCTATATGAATATGTAGGAAGGAAATTATTGTTTTCATGTCGATTTTGTCGAAATCGAATTTTCACCGGATCTACACGTTTTCAGACCTCCTGAACATAAAAACATGTTTTTAGCGATTGGTCTGTGTGTGTGTGTGTGTGTGTGTGTGTGTGTGTGTGTGTGTTTGTGTGTGTGTGTGTGTGTAAACAAAATATTTCAAGAACGGAACATTGTACGAATTTTCTTTAGCACTCCATATTGGAAATCCTGTATTATCTATGGTATAGCCGAAGGTCACAAGTTTCTAAACTAATTTCCATGGAAAGGTCGGCTAAAATTAAAACAAAACAATGTATACGTTCTTATAGTTTTAAAGAGAGAAGACGTGTAAAGCTGTCCAATCTAATATGGTTGAAACATTATAAAGGATATTCTCTGATTAAATCTAACCGTATACCTATTAACATGAAATTATAGGGTGTTAAAAAAGTTTTTAACGTTTTTAAAAATACTGTAACATGATTGCAAGTGTGAGTCAGTTTGGACGCCTATCCAATGAGTTTTATTGGTATTTTGACAATATCTAAACGGAATGTGTGCTCGGGAATTTTCGAGGAGAACCGAGATTTTAAAAATGTTAACGTAAATAATAAGTGTGATAAATAGGGTTTCCAAGAAATAGTTAGAAATATCATGCACAATACAAACGGTTCTTATATAGGGTGATTCAAAAAGAGCGCCGGTTTTGATATATCAAATTAAGAGATTTATTTTATTGAAAAACTGAAAATAAATACATCAACAAGTTCATCTTACCTTCCGATTTCATGTATGAAAAATGATGTCATGCATGTGTCCTCCTCTACTGCGCTGGCACGCATCAACTCTGTCCATGAAACTGGATATTTCTGCACGACAAGTTTCGACTTCCATTTGCCCGATAGCCCGTCGAATTTCCTCCTTCAAGTCATTGATGTTTCGGGGTTTATTGGCATACACCAATGACTTCAGATGATCCCAAAGATGAAAGTCACAAGGCGTCAAGTCACACGACCTTGCTGGCCATTGATGGTCGGAATTACGAGAAATGATGCGATCCTGGAACCGTTCACGGAGCAACAACATTGTTTCTCGTGCAGCGTGACAGGTGGCACCATCCTGCTGAAACCACAACTCGTCAATGTCCATTCCATCCAAATGACGCCACAAAAACTCCCTAATCATCGTACAGTATCGGTCTCCATTTACTGTCACGGCTTGTCCTTCTTGATTTAAAAAAAAGTAAGGGCCGATGACACCGCCCGACCAAAAGCCGCACCAAACTGTCACTCGCTGTGCATACATTTCCCTTTCATTAACCACGCGAGGGTTTTCTAAACTCCACATACAGCAGTTCTGTTTATTAACAAAACCATTTAAGTGAAAGTGCGCCTCATCACTGAAAATGATTTTGTTTGCGAATGTGTCATCATCCTGCCGTTTTCTCAATACCCAGTCAACAAACTGTCGTCTCTTCTGGTGGTCTGCCACTTTCAAATGTTGCGTCAACTGAATTTTATACGGGTGATATTGGAGATCGTACCGAAGAATTCTCCGTACAGAAGAACATCGTAAACCTAATTGTTGAGTACGGCGACGAATTGATTTTGCTGGGCTAACAGCCACACTGTCACGAACCAACGCAACGTTCTGCTCAGTTCGGCCAGAATGACGACTTCCAGAACTTTTAAGGTCGACTGTTGAACCCGTCTCAAAAAACTTTTTCATGAGCCTGCGAACTGTTGATTCATTCGGTGCTTCATTACGTCCCAGAGTACCGCGAAGTCGCCTTACAGTAGCCGCATAACTCTCTCCACTCTGGTAAAATGTTTTGACGATTAACACTCGTTGTGCAATAGTAAACTTCTCCATGATTAGACACAGACTGCGAGAGTACTACACTGCGAACAAGAGAAACTACAACTGAATCGTCAATCGGAATGTTCTCCGAAATAGAAATGAGGTCTAACAATGTTGCCAACCGATAAACAAAAATTTACCAGCCGTTTAAAAACCGGCGCTCTTTTTGAATCACCCGTTAGTACAGGTAGGTCTCCCTATTGTACAACTATTGTGAAAGAGTCAAGTCGGGTACCTATTTACAGTTGAGCCGTTCTTAGTTTGCTCCTACTGTCAACAAAAAAAAAGCCACCTACTACAGGGTGCACGCTAGAGTCTGCAACTTAAAGGATGTCGTATTCCTATTAAGTGAACTTTTTTTTAAATTATAGGTACTTAAAGTACTAAAAACGTCAGTCATGATATTATGATGTACGCCTAACAATTTTATTTAGAAAAAAAAATTAAAAGTATTTTGTATGCAAATACTTTTCAAAGTATTTTTCAGTGTGTAAACATTTTGATATAATGCGCATGCTCAGTGACGTCATTATTTGTTTACATTAGAAGCAAACTAAGAGAGGCTGGACTATAGATAACTGGCCTTTTTGTAAAAACTTCTATTCAATCCGAATTTGTTAATAGTTTGTTAAGATTTATCCACAAGTCGACAGAAGGATTTTTATTTTCACTTTCTCTTGCCTATATGAATGTATAGGAAGGAAAGTACTGTTTTCATGTTGATTTTAACAAATCGACTATTCACCGGATCTACACGTTTTCAGAACCCTAAACCCAAAATACGTGTTTTTAGCGATTGGTCTGTGTGCGTGTGAACAAAATATCTCAAAAACGGAATATCGTACAAACTTGAAACTTAAAACTTAAGTTAGTTATCACTAGAGGACCCTACACGAACATTTTCATCAAAAGGTCAACCAAAAGTAGTACCTACTTATTTAATTTATTTGTGTCATCTTTTACTTTTTTGCGATTTTCTCAAAAACAGCTCCTACAATTTTTTTAAAAATCACCTCATTTACTACATTTTTTATGCACTACAAGATAGGGTGGGCGCCATGTTTGCTGAAATTCTTGGTGAGGCTGTTTTCTCGTAAAATATTATTTTTTTAAAGATTGCGGCTTTAATAGGCTATGTATTTAAGCGCAAAAATGTACATAATATATGTACAAAAATGTGCATTTTCCGATAAACGTGTATAGTAGAATCAAATTTATAAAAAATTTAAAGATCTACAACTTTTATTTAGATAATTTTTCTCTCCAGAGCTTACTTTAGCGTTAACGAGTGATTTTCTCTCTTTTTAAGCCAAACTAAGGTAGATTTTCATTTTGCATCTTTTACTCATGATTAAAATAAAATAATGATTTTTTTAGGTTAGTTTTTTGTTTATTTTTTAATGTCGTATTACTAATATTAGGGTATACTGTTCATTATTTGCATTGGCAAGAAAAAGTTGTGTGTGTTTTACACCAAATTTTTTTAACTTTGTTATCGGGAACTGTTCATTATTGACAACCACCCAATTTCATTCCTGTACTTTTGAAGTGGATTAGGCATGAGTTTTTTTCACACCAGATTTTCATTATTGTATCAAAAATCTTTGTCTTTCTCGAAATCTCCATTATCCCACCTATATAAGCGAAGCGATTTACTTAGAGTAAAGTTTAGTTACTTTAAGTCTGTGATCCAGTGAGTGAGTTGCGTAGTGTCAACGTTACTGTCAAAGGTCGACAAAGGTTGACTTTACTGTCGTAAAGGTCAACGTTACTGTGATTAACTCTAACTTAAGTTCGTACAATGTTCCATTCTTGAAATATTCTGTTCACACACGCACGCACACTAATGGCTAAAAACATGTTTTTTGGGTTCAGGGGGTCTGAAAACGTATAGATCCGGTGAAAACTCGATTTTTAAAAATCGCCATGAAAACAACACCTTCATTCTTTTATACTCATACTAGCAACCCCCTCCCCCCGCTCGCTTCGCTTCACAGCAGCTAATGTAGGCCTCATTAAATTATTTTAAAACCTCTCTATAAACAATATTTGTGGTTTTGTTGCCCTGTGGCAGCAAAATAAATTGTTTTTCTGCACTTCCAGCTCTAGAAAGTCCGACATAAAGTTGTCCATGAGTGAAGGAAGCACTCGAGTCTCAAATAGATGCCCATTGTTTTAAATGTTCATCCCTGCGATTTACAGAATTGAATAGAGTGCATAGATGAATACCGTTGGAAAAGAAAGAGACAGTTGATATTATGTGGGTGAGATAAGAGACAGGTGTGGTACGCAGAGTATTTGGAAATAGTATGTGACTCATTCACTATGTAGCATAGCAGTCCATGTACATAATATCGTAGATCGATGGTCGATGCGAACGAATAAAATAATGAAGCTATTTAAATAACAATTAAAATTTATTCAAAATTAAATTTCAAGAACTATAATTTTATAAATATATTTGTAATAAAAAGTATCAAAATTAAATAACAAGAACGTTAAACATTAAAATTATTTAAATAATCAAAATTTAATTAAATGATTCAAAAATGAGAGATGAAAACAGGTGGTGAAGTGGAGTGTGTGATTTTGAATAGCCAAGGTGGGACACACAAATAAAAAGGTTCATATTGGCGTCTCATATCCAGTCATTTGAAATTTTCTTGAACGCGGCAACACGGTAAATATTCAGAGAAGACAATTTAATAATTTAATTATATTTGTCAATAGAAAATTCTAAAGATTATAATTTGTTCATTCATTTCAACATTTGTTTACAACTACCCGTCGAATGAAAACAAATACAGGGTGATTCATGAAGTTCTCCCCCCACTTCTACAGCACATTGTACTAGTAAAAATAATGAAAAAATGTTATATAAACATAGGTCCGAAAACGCTTCGTTAGCGAGTTACAGCTAGCGAAAGTTTCGCCTGGATTTCAGTTCACCAGGTGAAATGAGGTCTTCCTGGAATTGTGGTAAGGTAGATTAAGGGGCAAATTCAATCATTTCTTATGGTTTTTGATCTGATAAATTGAATAAAACAGGTCCCAGATCTGTAAGTTAAATAGTTTTTAAGAAAACCAGTGTCAAATGCAAAAAATGGAGTGAAAAACTTATTAATTTCATCTTTGGGCAAGGATAACTGTGTTATTTCACCAAGAAACAGTTAAAATTTTTCAATAAAACATGTAGAAAATTTTATTCTGAACAAACCGGTGTAAATTAAGTACACAGAAAGCGAATAGATGTTTGATTAAATGAGTTTTTATTCATAAGAGTACAAAGTAAAATTAACCGGAAAAACTAAAATGAAAAAATGTGTTTTTTTCACTCCATTTTTTTGCATTTGACACTGGTTTTCTCAAAAACTATTTAACTTACAGTTCTGGGACCTGTTTTATTCAATTTATCAGATCAAAAACCATAAGAAATGATTGAATTCGCCCCTTAATCTACCTTACCACAATTCCAGGAAGACCTCATTTCACCTGGTGAACTGAAATCCAGGCGAAACTTTCGCTAGCTGTAACTCGCTAACGAAGCGTTTTCGGACCTATGTTTATATAACATTTTTTCATTATTTTTACTAGTACAATGTGCTGTAGAAGTGGGGGGAGAACTTCATGAATCACCCTGTATATGAAATACAGTACAAAAATAAAAATTTTGAATATATCCGAATTTTTTATGTTTTTGGAAAGGAATATTATTCTTCACGTTTTTCTATGAAATTTAAAAGTTGAATCTTGCTTCTAGTCCAAAAAATACACCATCCAGAGAACTTGGAAAAAATAAAAGTGCTATGCATCCGAGAAACTAAACATGCAAGACCGTCACGATTTAAGTTGCTTAACTCACTTAATAATTAAAGTTACTTAAAGTTCCAAAATAGCCTATATTGATCAGGAAGCTCTAAGCTATACAACAATGAAAGAATTTTTAAAATCAGTTCAGTAGTTTTTGAGATTATCTCATACAAACAAACAAATAAACAGACGTTTCTTCTTTATTATATTAGTATAGATATGCAAAAGAAAGTAAAAATGATAGTTTCAAATTTTCGATCCGTGACCCACTTAACAATCACAGTTTACGTTTGTACAACTAATTTTTGAAACACCCAGTACCTACAATAATGAATTGTCATAAGAAGTTTTTTTTGTTTGTTTTTCTTTTTTGAAACATTTTTCATTGTTGGTATTCCATTAATTAGAGGAAATTACATTTTCAACGTCTCGTTTTCTTTGTTTACATTTTTTTCACCACTTGAGTGATAATGGTAGAATAGCTATGCCTATTAACATCCTTTACATGATCTATAATAGAGTTCGTCTGTTGGCTCGAGGCATTTGCGAAATTCATTTATAACCTACAAACGGCCATCATAAAAAAAATGTTTAGGATTTTCAACATGAATTAAATTTTTTTTTTGTGTACGTTGCAATCTGTTCAATTGAGAACAATAAGCAACCCCATGACCCAATGAGATGAGGATGATGTGTATGACGTGTAAATGAGATGTGGTCTTGTACAGACCCAGGCCGACCATTCCTGAGAAAATATGGTTAATTGAACCCCAACCATCAAAGTACACCAGTAACTACTGTCTAGTATTGAACTCCGTATAAAAGTAACTACCTTTACTAGGATTTGAACCAGGAACCTTTGTCTCAGAAAATCAGCTGTTAAACAGCTGACTTTGGTGACAACTTTACCTCTCTAGACCAACCCGGTGGGTTAAGAATATATAATTTTTTTTTAATTTCTAATGTATGTACGTAGCAATCTGTTCAATTTAGAACAATAAGCAACCCCATGACCCAATGAGATGAGGATGATGTGTATGACATGTAAATGAGGTGTAGTCTTGTACAGACCCAGGCCAACCATTCCTGAGAGAGTATGGTTAATTAAACCCCAACCATCAAAGTACACCGGTAACCACTGTCTAGTATTCAAATCCGTATAAAAGTAACTACCTTTACTAGGATTTGAACCAGGAACCTTAGTCTCCGAAAATCAGCTGTTAAACAGCTGATTTTGGCAACGACTTTACCTTAATAAGTTTTTCATAATAAGTTTTTTTTTTGAAGCACTTTTCATTGTTGGTATTCATTAATTAAAGAAAATTACATTTTCAACGTCTCGTTTTCTTTGTTTACATTTTTTTCACCACTTGAGAGTGATAATGGTAGAATATTTTTTTTTTTTTTTTTTTGGTTTAACGTCCGACTGTTTTGCAAATTGCTGCTAATGCAGACGGTGAAGGATGAAATGAATTTTTTGTAACGTATGAAAAAATGCCATGCCCGAGTGGGATTCGAACCCAAGACCGCGTGATGAGAGGCGAGCACGTTACCAACATCGCCAACGCGGCCGGCAAATGGTAGAATAGCTATGCCTATTAACATCCTTTACATGATCTATAATAGAGTTCGTCTGTTGGCTCGAGGCATTTGCGAAATTCATTTATTACCTACTAAATGGCCACCATAAAAGAATTCTTGGGATTTTCAAAATGAATTAAATTTTTTTTTTGTTTTATTCCTAACGTGTACGTTGCAATCTGTTCAATTCAGAACAATGAGCAACCCGATGACCCAATGAGATGAGAAGGAGGTGTACGACGTGTAAATGAGATGTGGCCTTGTACAGACCCAGGCCGACCATTCCTGAGAAAGTATGTTTAATTAAACCCCAACCATCAAAGTACACCAGTAACTACCGTCTAGTATTGAACTCCGTATAAAAGTAACTACCTTTACTTGGATTTGAACCAGGAACCTTCGATCTTAAAATAACAATTTTTTTACGAGAAAACAGCCTTTCCAAAAATTTCAGCAGACACTATCTTGCAGAGCATAAAATATTTAGTAAATAAGGCGATTTTTAAAAAAATCGTAAGAGCTTTTTTTGAGAAAATTGCAAAAAAGTGAAAATGATAGGAATAAACTACTACTTTCGGTCGACCGATTTCGATGAAAATGTTTGTGTCACGTCCCCTAGTGGTATACTAACTGAAGTTTCAAATTTGAACCTTGTGCGTTTTTGATATATTTTGTTCACACACAAACCAATCGCTAAAAACATGTTTTTTTTGGGTTCAGGGGGCCTATAAACTTGTATAGCCTATCCCGGGTAAAACACGATTTTTAAAAATCAACATGAAAACAATACATTCCTTCCCTTGTATATTCATATAGGCCAAGGTAAAGTAAAATAACATAGAAATTACACGTGCCCTTTGTCGATTTGAATATTTTTGTTGAAGTGGATACAAAAAGAAATCATTGATCCATGAAAAATTGTGTTACGAGTTTTTTTGAAGAGGAGAACGCGTCCTAGTCCTACCATAGTCCCACACACTAGTATTCCTAATAAAAAAAACATCTGGTGTGAAACACTCACACAACTTTCTCTTGCTAATGCAAATAATGGCCAATATAACCTAAAATTAGAAATAAAGTAACTTCAATAAGCATAACCTTATTTTAATCATGAGTGAAAGACACAAAATGAAAATCGACCTCAGTTTGACTTAAAAAAACCGAAAATTACTCTTTTACGCTAAACTAGGCTCCGTAGAGATGAATGCTTTAAATAAAAGTTATACAACTTGTAATTTCCTATAAATTTGATTATATACACTTTTGTCATAAAATGCATAGGTCTACTAAGGCCGAAATCTTTAAAAAATCGATTTTTCACATGTTTTCGTGAGAAAAAAACAGAAAATTCCTAATTACCGGTAAAATAAGCGTTATAAAAAAAACGTTTGAAAGAATTTTATTGTATATTTAAACTTTTGCGCTAAAATGCATATTAAAGCCGCAATTTAACAAAAAAAAAAAACAACTGTTGTACGTGAAAACAGCCTCACCAAGAATTTCAGCAAACATGGCACCTATCCTATCTTGTAGGGCATAAAAATTTTAGTAAACCAGGCGATTTTTAAAAAAATCATAGGACAAGTTTTTGATAAAATCGAAAAAAGTGAAAAATTACACGAATAAAGTACTACTTCCGGTTGACCGATTTTGATGAAAATGTTCGTGTCGGGTCCTCTAGTGGTATCTAACGTAAGTTTTAAGTTCGTACAATATTTCGTTCTTTAGATATTCTGTTCACTCACACACTAACACACACACACACACACGCACACACACACACACACACACACACACACACACACACACACACACACACACACACACACACACATACCGGTGAAAGCTTGATTTCGAAAAATTGACATGAAAACAATACTTTCCTTTCTGTATATATTCATATGGGCAAGAGAAAGTAAAATACATAGAAAGTACACGTGACCTTTGTCGATTTGAATATTTTTGTTGAAAAGGATAAAAAAGGAAGCACTGATCCATGAAAAATTGTGGTATGTGTTAATTTGAAGAGGAGATCGCGT
This sequence comes from Catonia carolina, assembly GCA_035578175.1. Classification (NCBI taxonomy): domain Eukaryota; kingdom Metazoa; phylum Arthropoda; class Insecta; order Hemiptera; family Achilidae; genus Catonia; species Catonia carolina. The sequence goes on along the minus strand of JAQMRL010000009.1, from coordinate 56,303,589 downwards.
CCTAATCCTACCTTAGTCCCACACATAGTATTCCTATTAAAAGAAAACAAAATGTTCATTTTATTTTTTGGTTTAACGTCCGACTGTTTTGCAAATTGCTGCTAATGCAGACGGTGAAGGATGAAATGAATTTTTGTAACGTATGAAAAAATGCCATGCCCGAGTGGGATTCGAACCCAAGACCGCGTGATGAGAGGCGAGCATGTTACCAACATCGCCAACGCGGCCGGCATTTTTATGCTTTGCCATTTATTTATACCTGTTATTTACATTTATGAAAAATAAAATTATATTTATACATTCTCAGATGTCTGACCATTAATTCCAAATGAACTATTTTAAATAATTATATAACCAAACAATTGTATTTAAAACATTTAAAAGAATACAGCTACTAAATAAAAAAATGAAATAACATTTTACACGCCTCGATTAATTAAAAAAAAAAAAATAAACACTAAACATTATAATGCACAATATGTGTGTGCTTGGAAAATTCTCTTAAAATTTCAATTGTGAAAAGTTTATTTTAATTTTTTCGTTGTTTTTTTTAAATTAGTAACTAGTGACAGTGTTATTTCGGTTTCCTTACACAAACACACACACACACACACACACACACACACAAACTTACACAATTCGGTATCCCCAGAATAAAAATCTGTAATTCGGTATCCCCGAAATTTCTGGATGAGCGGTTACCGTACTAATAAATTAAGATCATGCTTGTCTAAAAGACTTTTATTTTCCGGTGCTAATTAACATAGAGAGATCAAAACAAATTAACAAAACATAATCTTTAAAAAATGTAACATTTTTTTCACAGCACACTTTTCCGCTCCCTTTTTTTTGTTACCTTCACCAATTACCAACCAAGAAGGTAACGTTTTCAATTTTAAACCGACAAAAAACAAATTTTTATTCAAACATGTAAATTGAATAAACTCAAATTTCATTTCACTTATCTCACATATCTCATCCAATAATAATTTCACATCATTTTCCCGATTAAAAATTTCATCGGTTGTTAAATTTTGTAATTTATTTTTCACCGCGTATATCATCGGAAAATATTCTTCGTAATTTGAAATTTTTTCGTAATCGCCTATATATAATTTAAAATTGTTTAATCTTTTGAAAAAATTTTCAGGTAGATCAAAATAACTTAGTTTATTATTACCAAAAAATGGCATAGTTGAAAAATTGACTTTTCTCATATTTTCTTCTTCTTTGTCATCATCATTATCATCATAATCAATAATATTTGATTTCAACAATTCTTTTAATTTTTGAATAAATAAATTGGCAGCCATTTCTTTCGCATCTTTTTTGTTCTCTCCAAATCCTTCAGTGAAAAGCGAACTCATTTTGCAAATCATCGAAAAATATTTTATTTTTTTATATGGATTGCCAGGTGATTTAACAATAACTTCTGAAGACTGGTATTCAGGTACGGGTAAAAAATTTGGATAACACATTTGTCTCAATTGGTGGACATCATTGGATCTGTTTTTCTTTTGATAAGAACTTAAAATGGTGTCGTTGATATTTGTAAAATCGGATGAGCAAATCATGGAGGAATCACAATATAAAAGATGGATCTGTTTACGAAGATCATGGATATGAAATCGATCTTCAGTGAGGATTGTTTTCAAAGCTTCAAACGCGGCTGAATGTTTCGATTCTTTTTTAGTTCTGCCAGTTCCCTTCACCGAGAGATCTTCCAAGATCTGATCGAAATATAAATCGCATTCGTATTCTTTCTTCTTCTTTTCCGCCACTAGTCTTATTTCGTAATGAGCTATTATTTTTTTCCGCATGCACAGCTCGTTCACAACTGCCAATGGAGTTTTCACCATTTTTCCTCCACTTATTTTCTTATCGATCTGTAAAAATGAATTATTTTTATAACAAAAGCATTACGATATTACTAATGGGTGTTTTATTAAGGACGCAACCCTGATTATAAGAAGATACAAGTAATAATCGGTAAATTTTCTCTCCCCCAATCGGTATGTTAGCAACAGTGCACTCAAGGCCAACTACCTCTAAGACAGTTAAAATGTTCCAGTCAAGCATTAGTGTGGTGACAGCAGTCGTTTCGTTATATTGTCACCAATGTTTTTTTCCAATGAAGAACCGGGTGTTTTATTAAGGACGCAACTCAGGGTTGCGTCCTTTAAGATTGTAAGAAGATAGTGTCGCCCCCTGCACTTCCATTATTAGCATCTAAACACAGTCCCACTACCTGCTTGCCGCGCGGAGCGCTACAGCCTCTCCCCACCACCTTGTTGACTCAACGGAGAGGTGTTTAAGAGGAGGCCCTCGTCCGCGAGAGGCACTCTTCACTCAACTCGCAAGCTGACAAGAAGAAGAAAGAAGAGCTCCCGACTGAAGAGGACGAGCCCAGCCGAGACCGGACGCACCATCCCTGGTCTACGCTACCGGTGGTGGACGCTACATTCCCGCACCGGTCAGCCTTCGCCGGCCCGGAGAGAGCCGCGCTATCCGCAGACAGCCTACGCCGACCCGACACTGCGGGGCTCTGGGGGCCACCACTGCCACGCTGCAGTGGCGACCCAACTGCCGCTGAGGGAAGGCTAGGCCTGAATCCGGTAGCTGAGCGGTCACTCTTCGGGCTCCGCTTCCATCACGCCGGCTCGTCGCTTCCGAACGCCAACTACGGCCCTTTTCAGGGCCACCAACATAATTAAACGGCCCTTTTCAGGGCCACCAATTTTGTTAACAAGGTTTTGCCACGTGTTGTCGGCCCCGGTCGGGAGATCTTCCAAGATCTGATCGAAATATAAATCGTATTCGTATTCCTTCCTCTTCTCCTCCGTTTTTTGTAATCCCTAATTTGTGTACGTTGCAATCTGTTTAATTCAGAACAATAAGCAACCCCATGACCCAATGAGATGAGGATGATGTGTATGACGTGTAAATGAGACTGTGTAGTCTTTTATAGACTCAGGTCGACCATTCCTGAAAGAGTATAGTTAATTGAAACCCAACCATCAAAGTACACCGGTAACCACCGTCTAGGATTCAAATCCGTATAAAAGTAACTACTTTTACTAGGATTTGAACCAGGAACTTTCGTCTCCGAAAATCAGCAGTTAAACAGCTGATTTTGGCGACGACTTTACTTCTAGACCAACCCGGTGGGTTGGTAGGATATTACTAACGGGTGGTTTATTAAGGACGTAACCCTGATTATAAGAAAATAGAAGTAATACATGGGTAAATTTTTTGTCCCCCAATCTTTTTTTTTTTTGATTTAACGTCCGACTGTTTTGCAAATTGCTGCTAATGCAGACGGTGAAGGATGAAATGAATTTTTTGTAACGTATGAAAAAATGCCATGCCCGAGTGGGATTCGAACCCAAGACTGCGTGATGAGAGGCGAGCACGTTACCAACATCGCCAACGCGGCCGGCGATGTCCCCCAATCGGTATGTTAGAAACAGAGTACTCAAGGCCAACTACCTAACACAGTTAAAATGTTCCTGTCAAGCATTACTCTAAAAGGATCACAGTAAAACCTCTAAAAGGAAAAACAGCGGGAATTGTCATGAATGGTACTCCTATAAACAACCTGCGATACGCAGACGTCACGGTATTGCTCGCCGAAAGTATAGAAGGCCTGCCAAGAATGCTGAACAACATAATTAAAGCCAGTGAAGAGTATGGGCAAACATTAAACGCTAAGAAGACAAAATACATGGTCATTACTAAACGAGATAATCCACAAGAACAACTTTTGCTAGGCAAGACAGAATCGAACAAGTGGAAGCCTATAATTATCTGGGAACCCGAGTCAATTGCAGTGCAAGTCACCTGCCAGAAATAAAGATCAGAATTGAAAAGGCCAGGGCAGCATTCTTACAAATGAGACCTCTTCTATCGGCCCGCGACCTGAGCCTCGAAACCTAACCCACCTCTTGAAGTGCTACGTCTTTTCCATCCTCTTGTATGGGGTAGAGGCGTGGACACTCACCAAAGAATGTGAGACACGTCTACAAGCGTTTGAAATGTGGACCGACCGGAGAGTGCTTCGAATACCGTAAACACTTGCATGGTATTGGCATGTAAAATGCTTATACAAGTGTATATACATAATCAAATTTATAGGAAATTAAATGCTCAACAACTTTTATTTAAAGCATTTTTCTCTACAGAGGCTAGTTTAGCGTGAAAGAACGATTTTCCGTATTTTTTAACCAAACTGTGGTTAATTTTCATTTTGAGTCTTTCAGTCATGATTAAAATAAGGTTACATTTTTTTGAGATTAGTTTTTTGTTTATTTCTAATGTTAGGTGTGTCACCGCCACCCCTTCTAATTAATCATTTACTGTGTTGCCGGCTTCAATAGTTCTCCCGGCCTTTGACGGCATACCGACAAACCTTTCGGCTGCGCACCGCAAAGGCCTTTGTCATCAAGGCCAAGCCGGTAGCCGCTCTCTACCACAGCGCTCCCGGCAGCTATATAACGAGTACTGCACTGAGCAGAGATCAATACCGATCCAGACACAGACGGATTCACTTCACATCAAGACAGAAGAGGACGAGCCCAGCCGAGACCTCGGGCTCCGCTTCCACCACACCGGCTCGCCGCTTCAAACCAGACAGCAGACAAGACGTCCACCACGGCACACGGCTGCCGGACTCCAGCGAGGACTAATCGACGACCCCGCAAGAGAGAGAAGATGATGCTTTCGCTCGCCGACCCGTCACCAAAAGCCGTCGACCGGACCGTCATCGCCCGCTCACGCGAGCGATGTCCACAGCGGTCCCTCGACCGAGCCTTACGCCCAACGGACCAGACGAAGCAGCCATCGACGCACTACTGCCAGGGAATAAGATGACGTCTCCGCTGGACGACGACACGCCGTGTCGCCCAGCTCCTCGACCGCCACGACGACTACGACCGACGCCTCCCCAAGACGACCACCGCTTAAAAGGCCCTTTTCAGGGCCACCAAACTAATAAGATTAGCCACTTAACGTCGCCATCCGATGACATAATGTCAGGTTATATTGGTTATTATTTGCATTGGCAAGAGAAAGTTGCGTGAGTGTTTCACACCAGATTTTTTTAGGGCCTGGCATGCTGATAAGCGTACTTTTCCTTTCAGTGAGTTGTGGCAATGGTAAACCACCTCACTCCTCGTTTTAGTTAGTAAAACCTTTCTTATGTAAAAGAGAAATTTTAGTTTTCAAAAGGTAAATTTTAATCTACAGAAAACACTGAAAACCTGCAGTAACAGCTGTAATTGTTTTGATAGTGATAAAAACGTGCTTAGAATTTGTTAGTGTGTTATTTGTGTGATTTGTGTTCTAATTTAGTTTCAAATAGTCGTAGTTATTTATTTACTGAATGAAAATGCCTACAATTAAAAAGTCATTTGCTCAAAAACGTACATTTAGAGGAAATCAACATGTAAAAACAAAAACAGATACCAGTGCGCAAAGTGTTAGTGATTCTAACCTGTACAAAATCTGGTGTGAAACACTCACACAACTTTCTCTTGCCAATGCAAATAATTAATAATACACCTAACATTATTAATAAAACATTAGAAATAAACAAAAACTAACCTCAATAAACATAACTTTATTTTAATCATGAGTGAATGACGCAAAATGAAAATCGAACTCAATTTGGCTTAAAAAAAACGGAAAATCACTTTCACACTAAACTAGGCTCTGTAGAGAAAAATGCTTCAAATAAAAGTTGTAGGTCTTTTAATTTTCTATAAATTTTATTATATACACTTTTGTCGTAAAATGCATTCTAAGGCCGAAATCTTAAAAAAATCGATTTTTCACACGTTTTCGTGAGAAAAAAAACAGAAAATCGCTAATTACCGCTAAACTAAGCGTTATACAAAAAAATGTTTGAAATAAAAGTTGTAGAATTTTACATTCTCTACAATTTTTATTACGTATGTAACGTTTTGCGCTAAAATGCATATTAAAGCCGCAATCTTAAAAAGAAAATGTTTTTACGTAAAAACAGCCTCACGCAGAATTTCAGCAAACATGGCGCCTACCCTATCTTGTAGAGCATTAAAAAATGAGTAAACCAGGCGATTTAAAAAAAAATCGTAGGACCAGTTTTTGAGAAAATCGCAAAAAAGTGAAAAATGACACGAATAAACTACTACTTCCGGTTGCCGATTTTGATGAAAATGTTCGTGTCGGGTCCGGTAGTGGTATGTAACTTAAGTTTCAAGTTTCAAGTTCGTACGATGTTCCATTCTTGAGATAATCTGTTCACACACACGCGCGCGCGCGCACACACACACACACACACACACACAGACCAATCGCTAAACACATGTTTTTTGGGTTCAGGGGGTCTGAAAACGTATAGATCCGGTGAACAGTGGATTTCTTAAAATCGACATGAAAACAATACTTTCCTTCCTATATATTCATATAGGCAAGAGAAAGTAAAAAACACACCACCGAAGAATAACATTTGTGTAGATGATCTATCACCATCTTATCGTCAAAAAAGATTTCTTTTAATATTTATGACGAATATGAGAGTTCGAAAAGTAGTAAGTGCATTTTTGAAGTAGATATATTATCAGAAATTATAAAAAAATTTGTTAAATGTAAGTTTTGTAATCAAGAAAATTGTGTATCAATAACTCTTTCTGAAGGAATAAAAGATGGGCTGGCTGTTAGTTCACAGATAAAATGTTCTGAGTGTAACCAGTCTGAAACTTTTATGAACTCTTCTAAAGTACCCAGTACCAATTTATATGATGTAAATATAAAATTTGTTTATGCTTTTTTTATTTTGGTTTAACGTCCGACTGTTTTGCAAATTGCTGCTAATGCAGACGGTGAAGGATGAAATGAATTTTTGTAACTTATGAAAAAATGCCATGCCCGAGTGGGATTCGAACCCAAGACCGCGTGATGAGAGGCGAGCACCATTGTTTATGCGATGAGGACCATTGGTAAAGGATTGAGTTCTTGTAAAGTTGTGTGTGCACTCATGGATTTGCCTTCTCCACCATTACAATTTAAAAAGTATAATGAAAAATTAGGAAAAGCATTAGAAGTGTGTGCCAAAAATAGTATAGAGTCTAAAAAACAGAAGAGTCTGTTTTAGAGAATGGTGGTTGCCGTGACCTAGCTGTTTCGATAGATGGTTCATGGCAAAAACGTGGATTTGTTTCTAAGAACGGGCTCATCAGTGCTATCAGTGTAGATACAGGCAAAGTGCTAGATGTAATAATTATGAGTAAATATTGTCAAATGTGTACCATGGAGAGAGACCACCGAAAACCATTTGTACTAAAAATTATGATGGGTCTAGCGGAGGAATGGAAGTAGCTGGTGCAAAAATATTGTTCCAGAACTCCGTTGCTCGAAATATAAGATTTACAAAGTATCTTGGTGATGGTGACAGCAAAGGATTTGCAGAAGCTGTTGCAAGTAAACCTTATGGTGACAACATTATCATTGAAAAATTAGAATGTGTTGGCCATGTTCAAAAACGTATGGGTTCTAGATTGCGACGTCTGAAAAGAGATATGAAAGGTGTAAAACTTTCAGACGGGAAGGGTTTGGGGGGTCACAGTAGGTTGACAGACTCTGTAGTGGATAAACTGCAGACTTATTATGGCTTGGCAATAAGGAGAGGAGTTGGAAATTTGCAGCAGATGATAAGAAATGTATGGGCGATATACTTTCACTCGGCATCAAGCAATGATGAACCACAGCACGGTCTGTGCCCTCATGGTGATGACTCCTGGTGTAAATTTAATAAAGCACTTGCTCTAGAAGAAGTGTATCATCATGAAAATTCCTTGCCCAAGACTGTTATGTCATCAATAAAACCAATTTTTAGAGATCTAGCAAGACCTGATCTTTTAAAAAGATGTCTCCATGGCCGCACTCAAAACGCAAATGAAAGTTTTAACAATGTTGTGTGGACAAAGGTTCCAAAAAATGTGTTTGTTAGGTTAAATACTTTGAAACTGTCTATCTATGAAGCAGTTTTGAGTTTTAATGATGGATTTGGTAGTAAACTGGCAGTGTATTCTGAGCTGGTATTGAGTCTAAGCAAAAGATCCGTTATCGCATTGAAAACTATGGATGAAGTTCGCTGTAAGAAAGCAGACAAAGCACAAGAAAGTTACTCAAGACTAGCTAGACAGAAAAAAAGAAATAAAAAAAAAGAAAACTGCAAGAAGAAATAGAAGCCACTGAAGATGATCCTAAGTATGGTGCAGGCTGTTTTAATAGTATCTATCATAAAATTATTGTAAGTTCAATTTTTAATTACGTTTTTCTCAAAATCAATTTTTTTGATATTTAGGTACATTTTTCTCATAAAATATTAAAGATAGGATAGTGAAATTTTTGTGAGATGTTAATAGCAGCATAATAAAGCCCTGGTACCAGAATCAACTAATTAGAGCTATTACTTTTTTTAAAATAATTTTTAAGTTCTTCAAAACTTCAATACTTTATACCAAATTTTTCAAAAATTCCTAAAATTTAAAATTTCATTAGATCTTAATTACTTGACATCGGAAATTCAAAAGGAGACTCCATGGAACATTTTGTATGCTGATGATGTAGCCCTTATATCAAATAGCCTGCAGGGGATTCAAGAGAACTTGGAAAATTGGAGAAAGGCACTGGAACGAAATGGGTTGCGCATCAGTTAGAACGAAAACAGAGTACATGTTTTGTAATTTTGATCCTGATGACTCATGGAGTGGAGACATCAAACTTGAGGCAACCCCATTGCCCAGAGTTAAAACTTTCAAGTATCTGGTGGCAGTAATCTCAGAGGATGGATCCATGGAGGCTGAAATAGTGCATAGAATAACATCGGGCTGAAACAAGTGGCGTATGCTGACTGGGGTTCTGTGGGACCCAAAAGTGCCCATAAAAATAAAGGGAAGAGTCTACAGAGCGGCAGTTAGACCAGCACTTGTCTATGGCAGCGAAGCTTGGGCACTTAAGAGAGTGCATGAACAGAAACTCCACACTACAGAGATGCGCATGCTGCGATGGGCGGGAGGAGTCACATTGAAGGATAATTTGCGGAATGAGCATATAAGGGGAACCTTCAAAGTTGCTAATATAGCAGAAAAGGTGCGAGAGTCCAGGATGAGATGGTATGGTCATGTGCTCAGGAGAACGGATGATCATGTCGTGAAGAGGTGCCTTTCCATGGCTACAGGGAGGAGAGGAAGGGGTAGACCCCTTACCACGTGGATGACGAATGTCCAAAGAGACATGAAAATGTTGGGCTTATCCGAGGAAGACGCACAGGAGCGTAACAAATGGAGCTCTCTGATTGGGAAAGCCGACCCCGCGTAACGGGAAGAGGCGAGGCCAAAGAAGAAGAAGAAGATCTTAATTAGAGTGCTACCACATCCAAAAAATAGTTTATGTAAAACACAGAAAAAATTGCAAAGCTGTAGCTCCACTAGTTTCTGAGAAAAGTGTACCTAAAGACAACAAAATTAACATTGGACGTTAGCGCTCCCCTTAAACAACCAAAGGCTTATCTTACGCCAGCAAGTTTTCGAAATAAGGGCTGGCACGTTTTAAAGGCATTGTTTTTGAAGGCACTTTTAAAGGGCCATTTAATTTAAATAAAGGTGTACCCTAATTCAAATTAAATGCCCCTTTAGATCAAACTTTTAAATATTGTTTCGGTAAGAAAGTTTACTCGTTTCACTTTCGTAAAGCCGGCCGCATTGGCGTAGTTGGTAACGTGCTCTCCTCTCATCGTGCGGTTTTGGGTTCGAATCCCATTCAGGTACGGCATATTTCCATAAGTTACAAAAAAAATTCATCCTTCACCGTCTGCATTAGCAGTCATTGCACAACAGTCGGACGTTAAACAAAAAAAAAAAAAAAAAAACAAAAAATAAGGTATGAAACACTCACACAACTTTCTCTTGCCAACGCAAATAATTAACAATAAACCTAACATTAATAATAAAACATTAGAAATAAACAAAAACTAACCTCAAAAAACA